>OX638132.1:92277459-92877459 GCA_951804985.1 Dryomyza anilis | reverse complement strand
GATTTACTGAGTGGCGTTGAACAGCGGCGGTTTAGAATTTTACGAGGGTATTTTGGGTTTGGCAGATAAAAAAAATAGTGAAATAAAAAAAAATAATTTTGATTGAAAAATCCAAAAATGATATCATTATAATAAATTTAAAATTATTTAGTTTTTTTTTCATACTGTTTTTATTTTTCAAGATAAAGGGAATTAATAGATATACTTTTTGAAATTGTATGCGTTACATATTTACGCATATAAAATACACATACAAAACTTTACATAAATAAGTTTTATATATAAAAAAAAATCTTAAAATAAAATTTCAATTGGACGTTGCGGCATGCTTGCTGACTTGGAGGTTTAAACAACCTCATAGGAGATTGGGAGAACCTCATGGTTGTATCAACCTCCTAGTGAGCAAAATGCCGTAATCGAATAATTCGGTAATTTAGTTGGTTGCCGCAACAAATCAGTGTAATATCGAAGCCATTTAATTTGAAATTCAATTTCGTTTAATTTAAATGCATTGGCGCATAATCACACGCTGCAAAAAAAAGGGCTCTCCCAAACATAAGGACTGCGTCGAATAAAATTGTCCGCTACAAAAATGTAAAAATCTAGAAATCTAGTAATCGAATTTTTATAGAATAAAATATTTTATTTTGCAAATTATTTTTAGATTTAAAAAAAATATAAAAATCCAGAAATTAATATTTTTTAATAAAAAGTTTTAATTTTTCCGGAACCCCTTCCATTAATGTTGTAATGGTAGTGTCCGACACCCTCACAGCTGCTGAAGACCACTTTCTTTTAAAGTCTTGAAGGTCTTTGGCTACTTTTTTTGTTGTCTTCATCTCCCTTTTTACTAAAGCCCAGTATCTCTCAATCGGCCTGAGTTCTGGACAGTTTGGTGGATTGGCTTCTCTATGCCCCAAAGGCACTGCATTTTGTTGGATCCACTCTAAGGCCGTTTTGCTGTAGTGACATGAAGCGAGGTCAGGCCAAAAAAATGTGGACACTTCATGTTGGCGTAAAAATGGAAGCAATCTCTTTTGCAAGCATTCCTTCACATATATTTCGCTATTAATTGTACTCGATGTCACGAATGAGCTGCTCCTTTTTCACAACTGCAAATTGCCTGCCAAACAAGGAATTTCATTGGGAATTTTGTCATTTTTTTTGATTTGAATTTTTCAGCGACATTTCCTCGAGAATCGGCTGTATAAAATTCCTGCCCAGGTAGCTGAGAAAAGTCCGCTAAAACATAAGTTTCGTCGTCCATTATACAGCAATCGAATTTTTTAAAAAAATCTTGGTTCACCTTTTTAGCTCGTTGTTTTGCGGTTTCATTCTTGACGGCATTTCTATCCGGATTCTGAGCAATCCGCCTTTCTCGCCAATTTCCTTCCGGATATGCTTGGATCTTTCTTTAAAATATTGACAACCTTCTTCAACTTTTCACGATCATGTGGGCCCGTTTTTCTTCCTTCCTTTCTTCCGATCAATAGTCAGGTCTTCCTTAAAGCGGTTGATAACGCGAGAAATGGTCTTAGGGTTAGCCCCTACCTCCTTGAAAATTTTTTTAAAAGACCAACTAGGTTGTTTTTGAAAAATTTTAATTGTATTTTCTCGCACTTCCACTTCTTTTGCCATTTTCGCGTTAAATAAAATTTGTATTGACTATAACTGACACAAATTATTTTCTGCCATTTAATTCAGAGCTACTATGATCAAATTTTTTTAATTTGAATCTTGCAATAGCACATTATGGGAAGATATGTAACGGACAATTTTATTCGACGCAGTCCTTAATTTTGCAGGCATTAACATGTATGTTTGGAATTTTATGTAAACATAATATATAATTGACTGATAAATCATTTGTAAACAGGGTTGTATTGAGGCTTGAACTGTGTTGTAATGAGCTCTGACTTATATTATAATATCAAGGAAACATTTTAATGTTGCCCCTTAAAATGGTTTATGTTCTAATGGAAACATAATAATTACTACATCCAAACAAAATAAATATTTGAACCGAACATAAATATGTTCAAATTAAAACATGATTTTGAACGACCTGAATATAAATATGTTTCCAATGAAACATATCAGTTGTTTCAGTACAAAAAGTGGTATAAAACATATTTAAATATTTTTGGAAAAAAATCCTGTAAATAAAATAAAAATAAAATGTTGTTATTTTATTAATTTTTATTAAAAATCTTTAAACATGCACAGTGGGAATTTATAATAATTGAATTCACAAATAAATTTTTAAATGCATAAATAAATAATTCGTTTAAAACTGCAAGTACTAGTGATAGCTTCAATGAAAGCACAATTGCACCAGCAGGCGCTAAACCAGGCGATCCAGGCTCGCTTTATATTTGGTACAGTTACAGTTGGTCTCAGTCCCCTAGTAGAAATTTTGGTCATGAAGTGATCATGTCATTATTTGAGATGATCGGGATATGACGAGGCCCATAATGTTCTTGTAACGCAGTGTCCTGATCATTTACTGACCTCAGGCCATGATCATGTACTGATCGGGCAATTCCCCATTTTATTATTTACCCGACAATTGCCTTGTCAGAGCCCGAGCATAATAGGGTTTCTCTCATTAAATCTCGATCATTGTCTGATGATAATTTCGTTATGAGGAAAAAATAATGTAGCTATGATCGGGAACATTGACTGTTTAGATAATGTAAACCCTGCTATGGTAATCATGATAAGGACATGCAAAGGCAATGATCATATTTCCTTAATAGGGTTTACCCAACGAAAACCCGATCATTTCCCGATGGCGCATCGGGCAAATTTCTACTAGGGTCAGCACATAGCGTAGGCAAGGAATTCGCGGAGGATTTTGTAAAAAAACATGCCAAATTCTGTTTGAAAATCAAAACACTGATTTTTATTTGTGGTTTTTTCACATCAGTTTCAGAAATTATATACTGCAAGTTATTATACTCTGTTACTATTAGTAATTTTTATAACACAATTTATATATTTATTTAATTTACAAGTAACAAAATTATTACCGACGGGAACACGTTTTCTCAACGAACAACAAAAGACACGGACGCAGAAAATGCCGATCAAGAAAATGCCGCAGAAAATGCCGTGTCAACTTTATAAACAAGAATTCATTTTTTGTTTGTTTTCAAACATCAGTATGTTTAAAATGACCCTATACATACTTCAAACGATGACAAAAGAGACGTAGGTTGAAAATTCTGCTCAACGAGTGCCAACTTCATATACATGAAGAATGTTGCAAGAATACACTTATTTAAATCCAATTTCTGTTTTGTTTGTTTTTAAACATCAATATGTTCAAACGATGGCAAAAGATGGTAGAAAATGCTGCACAACGTTGCCAACTTCGTCAGTCAATAAATTATCGAATTAAGACGAGCGTGGCGAACATACGTTGTATTTAGATTTGATTAGCATTTTCTGTGTTTCAAAACATAGTTTTAACCAAGTAAATTGCCAAGAAATAGTTTATTCAAATGCAATTAAAATTTTATGTTGGTATTGTAACATATTTATGGTAAATTTGACAGATTCTGCTGGACAATATAATAATGTTTACACGTGAACAAAAATAAATTCAATTTCGATTATAATTTAATTACACTTCATTCCTAATATATTTATGGTAATTTCGTATTACTTTTTAATTACATTCAAACATATTCAAACAAATCTTATCTCTCCGTGCATAGACAATTTTAAGTCAACTTTAAAATTTAAATCGACTTCTTTGACAATTTTCGTATAAAATAAAATGTCAATAAGCTAATTTAAATTTCAAAGTTGACTTTAAATTGTACGCCATTGTGTTTAAAATTAGTTTAAAATTTTAAATTTGAAAACATTTTTATGCTCAGTGTATGTGTATCGAAATGTTATTATTATTAGATAGTATCACCTAAATTATCGTTTTTGATAATGAAGAATCATACGAAAATTGAAGGATTTGCAAAAAGTCTATTGTCTCACTACCCTTGTTCAAATTATTTTAGGGCTATATTCGAGAACTGCTCAATGAAATATTTCCTTGTCATATCTCAACAAGTTTCAGGACTAACCTTATAAGGTAAATTTATACTAAGATAATAATAATAATAGTTTGGCACTACAGTCCTATAAGGACTTAGGCCGAGCTCTCTCACCATTTTGAGCTGTGCGTGTTATATTTGTACTCAAAGTGGTGGGACCTACAGTTTATTGCCGAATCCGAACGGCGGGTGAGAGCTTTTCATAGGCAATGTTTTTACTCTCGGAGGTTTGCCATTTACTGCCGAGAGGTAGAGCGGTATAGAAAAATGTTTCTATGAAAAGATGTTGTTAGCCCCAGTCCAGGCTTGAACCGGGGACCTTTCGGCTCGCAGTCCAACGCACTAACCACTGAGCTACCGCAGCTAAGATAACGATGTAAATATTTAACTGATATTGATATCAAAAAAAAGTTTTAATATTTATGAAAATTATATTTCTAATTTTATTTAATTTTTAAATTTTAAAATTAATTCTAAAATACACATTTCCAATATTTTATATTTATTATTTTAAAATAATTATTAAATTTTAATATGATTTAAGATTTAGTGAAATTGAAAATTATTTTATGTAAAAGGCACCTTCTTCGTTGAAGTCAATTTAAACTATAGACACCATATATTTTTTCGCAAAAACAATTTATATAATTTTATTATAGGGGAACCTAGGGTAAAGTGGGACATTGGCTAAAGTAGGAAATTGAAATTTTTGAACGTGTTTTTGTACTAAAAAAAATATAAATTATTTTCAAATGCTTCTTAATATGTCATCAACTTTTTAATCATTAGTTATAGAAATTAAAACCTTTCTATTGCATTTCATGAACAAGTGAAAAAAAAAATTCTTTAAAGTTTTTTTTAGAGTGATGGGTGTTTGCTATGAAAAAGTGAGTATTTTTATAGTTATTAAATAAGACAATATGTTTAAAATGATCGTATTTGTATATCATTTGTATATCGTTTTTGCAAAAAATTTCACATTGTTAAATGGTGCTAAGTTTTAATCAAATTGCGATATTTTTTGTATATTAATTTATTTGACTTTGTCATGAAAAAAACAAAACATGAAAAATAAAGACTAAAATAGTATTTTGTTAAACATTTTTATTTTTCTCACTTATCCCGAACATATTTCAACTAGTCCAAAATTAAGATGTTTTGAAAAATCACTCAAAAATCAATTAAAATGCATTAAAAAGTATTCTGTTAATGCCAAAAACTATATCATGAACCAAATTATGGAATGGACTCTTCCAAAAAATAAAAAAAATATATTTAAATGTATTTTTTTGGAGGAATTACAAAACCCCAGACTCTTAACTGAAATGAGATATGTGATTCGTATAAACTTTTCAAATTACGGAATTATATAAGTAATTTTGTACTTATTGATGTGGAAATTTGAAAATAAAATAAAATACTGTCCAATACGTCTTTTACATTCAACTGAAATTAGGAATACAATTCGTAGGTATTTTTTCAAAGTGCAGAGCAATAAAACTCATTTTCTGCTATATCAAAATTATTTTCGTGGATCTCGAAGTTCATAAATCGAAATAGTAAAGATAAAAACCAAATTAAGTATATTCCACCTTAATCTTTCCGAGGTGGTAACCTCAGAACGCACCTGTACTAACACTGCCTCGACAATTCTCGTTTCCCACTTACAACAAACATGAAGAATACTTCTTTCTGTTTACACAAATTGAAATTTTAATATTTTCTGATTTTACACATTTGGAAAGGTTTCAGTTCGAGAAATAAAAAGAATAAAAATAAAACGCCGACAATGTGAAAAAATGTGTGTCATCTCAACAGAGAACGCGGTTCGGTGCGGTTTGGTTCGTTGTCAAGGAGCAACCGCAAACAGGAGGAAGTGCACAAGCACCAAATGCAACTGAACGGAAGAACAAAGTCGGTGGCAATTAAGAAAATAATTAAAAAAACTAAAATTCAAAACGTTTTGAAAGCCATATTGACACCGAACAGTTCTGCACTTGGGAGGTCACAATGTTTACACAATCATTCATATTTTTTGGTGTTTCTTTTTTTTTATATTTTTTATGAGTTTATTAATTTCTAGACATGGGCTGCATGTTTTTCTTCAAAAGGCGGTTTTATGTTGCATGCGTCGCGCACCACCTAAACAAACACGGAGCACAAATGTGACAGCTCAGGCAACACTTAACGAAGTTGTCAAAATTAATTAGGTTTTGGAAATTATGCCTCAAATACAAGTGACACAAAATTGACTAGAAAAACTGACGGGAACGAGGTATTTATAGCTGGTTATGCTAATTTTAATCGCCTGTGTGAATCTGTCACAGTTACCGCAAAACCAAAACTCATTTTCAGTATTTCAAATGACAGTGTCTTTAATGTGTAACCAGCTTATAAATCGAATTAAAATAACCATTTAATTTGCGTGGGACCGTCCGTCATCTGCGAGACGTGCTATCACGTGTACCACGTTGACAGATCCATTTTAGAGTCGTCTCAACTTTGACCTTTTACCACAGACACGGACGTTAAGGGTTGCGTTAGGCGTTGAACGCGTTCGCATTGTTCGTCCTTTCGTCCGCCCGTTCATCGTCCGCCGCTGCAACAAAACATGTCACGTGGTTCAACGCTGCGGCTGACAGGCGGCAAAACCCTGCCAATGCGAATGTGAAAAATTTATGTGGAAATTATTTTCAAATCGACAAACAATTGAAAGCAACAAATTTGGTTGTTTTATTTATTTTAAAAATTTGCTTAAGGGTTGCTAAGGACGAAAGCAGGCGTAGGACATTTTCTGAAAATGCTTGGAATTTGGCACAATTTGTAATGAGGCTCTTTAATTTTCAAAACAATTCCGCTTGTTTTAGTGCCACTCATACCGCAGAACATCGGGCAGGATATGCGGCGCGCCTCCTGCAGTTTCTTGTACAACTCCTTTCCAATCAAAAGAGTTGTATGTCAACCGGGACACAAAAACAAAATATAGCATAGAATTCGGTTTGTTTATTTTTTGATTGACAAACGTTGATAGACGGACGCGTCGCGTTGGTCTGACTTTTATTGTGTTTTCATTTGGCAGGCACAACATCAACGTCGTCCTTAACATAGTCAGCAACAGCAGCAGCAGCATCATCATCATTGTCCTGATTATGCTGATTAGGACTTTTTATCGTTCTTCTTGTTGTTTTTGGACGGTGATCGTGTTGAGTTTTTGTTTTACAATTCAATACGTTGTAATTCATTGTTTGGCCCCGTGGGTCTGCTGAAGGCTGCTTGCTGATGAAGGTGCGATTAACACAAAAACATACGTTTTTATTTGAAATTTATTTTATTTGAAAGGCACTCAATCGGAAGAAAATATCAACCAGTTAAAATAATAATGAGATTATGACAATTGTACCATTGGCTCGTGCTGATTTTAGATATGGGAACCATACGCAAAAAGTATTGTTGAAATATTTTACAAAGGTTTTGTTTATACTGTACTTTAGTTTAGGAGTGATTCAAAGAACTATATACCTAACTACTTTGATTTGTATAATAGAGATATATTTATGGACTATGCAAACAAAAGTCACATACAAAAATTAATGTATAGTGAAAATAGAATCACATTGATGAATTGAATTTTTTAATAAAAATGTTAAATTGTTGTGAAAAATTTAATTTTTGTGCAAAATTGAATTTTTAGTGACAATTTGAATTTCTAGTAAAAAATTTAATTTTTAGTAAAAAAAAATGGAATTCTTAGTGAAAAATTGAATTTTTAGTGAAAAATGAATTGAAAAATTGAATTTTTAGTGAATATTTGCATTGTTAGTTAAAATTGAATTTTTAATGAAAATTTGCATTGTTAGTCAAAATTAAATTTTTAGTGAAAAATTGAATTTTTAGTGAAAAATAGAATTTTTAGTGCAAAATTGAATTTTTAGTGATAAATTGAATTTTAGTAAAAAATTGAATTTTTAGTGAAAAATGGAATTTGAATTGAAAAATTGAGTTTTTAGTCAAAATTGAATTTTTAGTGAAAAATTGAATTTTTAGTGAAAAATTGAATTTTAGTGAAAAATTGAATTTTTAGTGATAAATTGAATTTTAGTAAAAAATTGAATTTTTAGTGAAAAATTGAATTTGAATTGAAAAATTGAATTTGAATTGAAAAATTGAATTTGAATTGAAAAATTGAATTTGAATTGAAAAATTGAATTTTTGTGAAAAAAAATTAAATTTCATTGAGAATTTGATTTTTAAGTGAAAATTTTAATTTTTATTTATTTTCAGTGACATTTTTTTAAAATAAACTGTTCAATATTCAACAACAAAAAATATATATTTAGAAAAATTAATTTTTGGTGTATATTGGGATTTTATGTGAAATTCGAGTTTTAATTATCGCAATTAATTACCAGTAATAAAATTCTGGCGAATAAGAAATAAGTAAAATGGAGTAGAATGGAGAATATATCAAAATAGAGTAGATTTGAAGTAAAAGGAGTATAAAATTAAATATACGAGTAAATTTGATAGAAAGGGAGTAGAAATATGCATTACTGTATTAGATTCAAATAAATTAAAAGATATGTTCATTTTAACATTTTTATTCATTCCTGATTTTAGGGATTTTCTATAACGCTGATGTATACAAGGTTGTCTATTCTAGAGTTGGGGTGTATCTGGAACATCCAATGAAATACATGGTGTTTTTAAAATTGTATTGATAAAAGTTGATACAAACGCACATTTAATTATAACTTTTACAATTTAAATACCATGGCAAAAATATTATTTATATTTATAGATAATTGATCATAGTTATTAGCAATATTATAATATTGAAATTAATCTCATAATATTAAAAGGAGTATATTTCAGTAGAAAATTGTGAGAAGGAATAGAGGAGTAGACTTAAAATATACAAATAAAATGAAGTAGTACTCAGGACTTCCCTATTTATTTCTCAAAGAACGAGAGCGACTTGAAAGTTTTTAATAATTCCCAAACACATAAGCCCCATAAACAAAAACTCCCCATAAACGAACACCAAATCCCTTAATCTTAAATTATGAAATACACAACCATCCCCAAAATATGAAATATAATTACATTTTTGAGTATATAATCTGAATTTCTGGTTCATATCGAAACGTAAAATGAGTCAAGCCGCTTTTGGACCTATCTTTGAATCTATCTTTTGTGGAAAACCATGTCCTCCAAAACTGTCAACAATTTTTTATCGAGTGAGTTCAGATCAGGGCTGCTCTCACTTTCATGAATTCTCGCTTGATCAATGTCGAACGAAAACCAATTCTTGAGTTTATGCGAGATTGAATTCGATAAACAATTTTCGTTCGAAAATTTTCTATAGACAATGAATCTATTGTGAATTGCACAAAGAAAAACTGAAGAAAAGTTTGACATTATATTTCAAATTTTCAAAAAATAAATGCAAATATTAATAATAGTTTGGCGCTACAGTCCTGTAGAGAACTTCTGCCGAGCTCTCTCCATTTGAGCTGTGCGTGTTATGTTTGTACTCAAATTGGTGGGACCTACAGTTTATTGCCGAATCTGAACGGTGGGTGAGAGCTTTTCATAGGCAATGTTTACTCTCGTAGATTTGCCATTTACTGCCGAGAGGTAACGTCGCATAGACAAATGTTTTCTATGAAAAATATGTTGGTAGTCGCTGGGGATCGAACCGCGGACCTTTCGGCTCGTGGTCGAACGCACTAACCAGACGAGCTACCGCCGCTACAATGCAAAAATTAGTGCGCGTAAAAAGTGTACACGATGCAATGTAGGAACTATGG
Organism: Dryomyza anilis; assembly: GCA_951804985.1. NCBI lineage: Eukaryota > Metazoa > Arthropoda > Insecta > Diptera > Dryomyzidae > Dryomyza > Dryomyza anilis. Next base: position 92,867,591 of record OX638132.1, on the reverse strand, counting down.
TCGCGTCCATTCATAAATAAAGTGGTGCACTCATTTGCTGAATGATGGAGTCGTGTGCGTAGTGAATAGTGTAGCCCATATATTTCCTCGTGCTAAATCTAATGCTGTCAATATAATTTGCAGCTAATATAATTTTCCGCCTATATAATTTGCCGCTAATATAGTTTACAATGTTTTGTAGAATAGAACCGAATTGTGATAACAAAATAAAGTAGAAAAGTTATTGTACCTAATGCAGAGTACCGACCGGGTTGGCGAATATACTCGTCCACAAAACCTAGCCTACCTAGCTAACGTTCAAATAATTCCAACGAATCATGAAGTTGTTCGATGCAGTACATTTATCACTTCCAATTTCGAAGATTCATTTCATGCGACTTTGATTCTTATAGGACTGTACCACCAAACTATAATTATTATATTAACGTGAAGCACGCACGTGGAGTGGAGTGTGTAGTGAATAGTGTAGCCGCTTCATTGTGCAAATTATAATGTCACAAAAGTCTCTAATATAGCTTTCCGCCATTACCATTCGTTTAACCAAACGGTATATTTTATAAAACATCCGTTTAATTAATTTGATAAAATGCATTTCTTTGATAAAATGCATTTATGACTTCGATAAAACTTCGATTTCAATGTTTTATTTCGTGCGACTTTGAATCTCATCAGAAAAACATCATTCGTTGCAAATTCGAGAATTTTATTCGACAATTGTCGCATTCGACAATTCTCATAAACTCGAGAATGACTAATTTGTGTTTCATGCGAGCATTTAGGAAAATTGTGAGAATTGAAAATATGAAAAAAAATTGAAAATTGAAAAATATGAAAATATCTCGAACGAACTCGAGAATAGTACGACCTTTGAAGGCACCAAGCCTCAAATTTTCTTTTTTTAATAATTCGACACGTGGACTTTTGGGTAATATGTATTGCACAGCCCATGATTTTCTGTTTTCGTAGCGGTCTTCGCTGAATTATTTATTTTACTGCTTTGATTACTTGCGGCGTTCGAACTGTGCATGTGGGTCCGGACCGGTGGCAGTCTTCGATATCTCCAGCCTCCTCAAACAGTTTTCTGCACCGGTAGTCGAACATACGACTAATCCCGAGCGGACGGAGTATTTTGAAAATGTCGTCTTTATTTATTTCGCAAAAAAAGCGCTATGACAGTGATACGATTTAGATTATCGGACCACTCCAAGCTGAAAGCTGACACAATTTTGAATGCCTCTTACACACTAACGTTATTGAGGTTAGCTTTCATAAATCATGTGGTAGTAATAGGGTATGTTCAATTCTACTATTGAAACGGGTGTGTTCAATGTGTAACTGTATTTATACACAAAAAAGAAAAACATTAATGATTTAATTAATTTCTCAAAAATGTAAAACTTAATCATTTTTTGTAAGTAGATTTTGAATATTATTTAACAAAACCGCTGAAAAATACAATGAAAAATCAACTTAATAACTGCAAAACTAAAAATAAATCGTTGCAAAATTTCACACCATATCACAAAACAACTAAGAGGCGCTTTTGTTAATTGCGCCACAAAGTGAGTCCTGAAGTGCGTTGAATAATATCCTTTGTGAGCCATAAGTTTTCGACACACACAAACAAAAAGCTCAAAATTTATTGTGGCTCAAAGGATTGTGCCAAGAAGAGAGAACGACCGAACGAACGAAAAATGACAAACGGAAAAATAAAATAATAATAATAATAATTTACAAAATATTTTTGTAACTGAAAGAAAACGCACAAAAAAATGGCAACGCCAGCGCTCAAGGACCCACTCGACAAAAAGGGGCGGCGGCAGCACAAAAACCAACCAACAACGTACAACGGAAAACGAAAACGAACAACGCACGATGTACAACAAACGACAAACGAACGAACGAAAAACACTTTGAAACAATTTAATTGCAACGATTGTTGTAAAGTTCTTGGCAAAAAGCACGCAAAAGCAACAACATGCTGCATATGAACAACAATAAAATATTTAATTGTTCGACTCAATAGAGTCTTTTTTTCTTTGGTACTCTTTTTCTTTCAGATTTTGTGCGCATGGAAGAGGAAGAGCAAGGAGGAGGAACGGACCAAATAGTTGAGCGTGTGTGTGACACAAATACAGCAACACATTTAACAAAATATTTTATTTTATGGCAGCACTCGAGCCATTGTCCTCGACTGACAGATGAAACAAACGCAATCGAATCAGTTTGTTTTTAGTTCTCGCCATTGTGTTGCGCAGTACACAAAAGAATTACAAAAAATAAATGGAAATAAAAAAATTCTACTCCAAACGAAATTTAATCAAAATATAATGGAAGGGTTGTTCGTTCTGTCGTCGTTTTGTTGCGAGTATCCGCGCCGCGCGCAGTTGCCACACATCTGAAGGATACTATATTCGTTTTCGAGTTGATTGCGCAGCACAGCCAATGAAAAGTTTCAATTGCTTTTGTATTGAGGACTCTGATGAGAAGGACGACGACGACACATGGCTGCCGCTGCCACAGTCTCAGTCTCAGTCACTACACGAGGGTAGGGTTGCCACATATACCCACTATGTATGCAGTAAATAATGTAAAGTTTTAATAATTACAGCACAAAGGACGAGAGCGTAAACTTTGGCAGGACCTTCGCGCAATAGTTGTGCAATTTTTTTGTATTGTCATTCGTACTTTTATTGCGTATTATGCGATTTGAAAAAAAGGAACCCAATACACAAATATATTTATTATTTTTACAGGAGTTTGTATTTCTTATTGGGGAGGGGGTCCTTTTTTTGTGGCATGAGTCCTGAGGTTAGTTTGTGCGCTCGGTTTGTGCTCAGGGCGTTGCTATTAAAATGTGATTCGTACTGTTTATATCAGCGTCGCGGGACACTTTAGGGTGCCTGCATTTTAATGAGATTGCAACGATTCACTATTTAGTGGGCAAACAATATATATGTGGTATAACTAAAAAAAAATCCGCATAAAAAGATTTCGTAAGGACTTGCATATGACATTTTTTCATTTTGCTTTTAACTAGATCTAGAATGGATATACAACGATTTTATTGAAATGATTACTATAAAAAAAAATACGATGCAAAAATATTCAATAAGATAAATTACAAAAATATTATACTTATATGCAGAAAATTCCATAAAATACCATTAAAATCAATGACACAGTTATTTTTATGTTTATTAAAAAAAAAATGGTATTTTATGGTATTTTATGGTTTTTACCGATTAAAATGATATGATATCCTATTGACTAATTTTAATAGTGAAAAAACAATTAATAACATAATTTTTTATGATATTTTTTAACTACATGGATAGAAAAGATTTCTTTGAATATATTTCAAAGTAATTAATCACCATACATGTATTACGAATCAAGTGTAATTAAATTATTGTTCAGATGGTATTAACATATTTTATGTATTTCCCAGCAGAGTCTGTCGAACTTATCATAAATATGTTACAATACAAACATAAAATTTTAATTGCATTTGAATATACAATTTCTTGGCAGTTTACTTGGTCATAACTATGTTTCAAAACAAACAGAAAATGCTATTCAAATCTAATTATAACGTATGTTCGCAACGCTCGTCTTCATTCGATTAGTTATTGACAGACGAAGTTGGCAACGTTGCGCAGTATTTTCTACCTACGCCATCTTTTGCCATCGTTTGAACATATTGATGTTTACAAACACACAAAAAAGAAATTGGATTTAAATGTATTCTTCCAACATTCTTCTTGTATACGAAGTTGGCACTTGTTGAGCAGTATTTTCTATCTACGTCTCTTTTGTCATCGTTTGAAGTATGTATTGGTCCTTTTAAACATACTGATGTTTGAAAACAAAGAAAAAAATGAAATTAGATGTAAATAAAAGTATTCTCGCATTATTCTTACGTGTCTTTTGATGTTTGTTGAGCAAACGTATTCGTATCGGTAATACGATATCATTTGTGAATTTAAAAATATACAAATTGTGATACAAAAAGTACAAATAGTAACAAATAATATCATTTAATAGTGCAGTTTAATTGTTCCTGAATGTTTTCCTAAAAATATTGTGAAAAGCAGACACGGTTATTTCATAAAAAAAAAACCACAACTGAAAAATAAGTGCTTCTATTTTCAAACAGAATTCGGGATGGTTTTTTACAACAGGCTCCGCGAATTCCTTGCCAACGCTATGTGCTCCACTGAGACTTATACTTGCAGTTTTAATTCAATTATTTATTTATGCATTTAAAAATTTGTATATGAATTCAAATATTATTAATTCCCACTGTGCATGTTTAATAATTATACCCTACACCTATGATGTAGAGGGTATATTAACTTTGTGCATATATTGTAACGCCCCTTAGGAGGCGTGTCCGGTATGGAAAAGTATATATATTCTTGATCAGCATCACCACCCGAGTCCGTTTAGCCATGTCCGTATGTCCGTCTGTCCGTCTTGCTGTCTTGCTGTCCGAATACAGAATAACTTGAGAAATACTGATCAGAATGAGATGAAATTTCGTCTCAATATATTTTAGCCAAAAGTAGGAACTGAGTTTGAAAATGAGCGAAATCGGTCAACGGACACGTCCACCTCCCATACAAGTCACTTTTATATATGGTCCAAAAATGGGCGTGATTCACCCATTTTTTTTTTCATTATTTCCCGGGTTTTCATAGTAGAAGTTTGATACGTAAATTATTAAAATGAAATCTATGAAATATTAGCTTTTCAAAATTTTAAATATAGGCGTTTTTATTTTTCAAATTTTTTTTTAGTTGTTTATACTTTTATATAAAATTTTTTAATTTATGGGGATATAAGACGTAAATTTCTGATATTTGAATAATATTCTGAGGGTGGTGAGATTCAGCATAATTAAAAACTTTAAAATTAAGGTATGCAATTAAATATCCCACATTAATATCCCCACCAAAGGTGTAGGGTATTCCATAGTCGGGCCCGACCGACTATAAAAATCCGCCCCATGTGACCGAACTTACCCATGTAAACTAACTTTCCCAACTCGTTATATTATACAAAACGATAATTTATCATTCAAATGGGGTCTGGTACGATAAGTCGAAATTTAAAATATCGAAACTAAAAATACCGAAGACAAAAATGTAGAAAATAAAAATGCCGAAACCTGAATATGTCGAAAGCAAAAATGTCGAAAACAAATATGTCGAAAAAAAAATGTTAAAAACTAAAATGTTGAAAAACAAAATGCCGAAAACTAAAAATGTCGAAATTTAATATGACGAAAAAAATTATAGAAAATGTCGAAAATATATATTTCGAGTAAATATAATAAAACACGAAGATAAAATATTAAAAAAGAACAAAGTTATTAAAAAAACGACGTAGACACCGTCATTATGAGTCCCGTGAATATCAGAATATCCGCTACGTATTCTGATAAATGTGCTGCCTTCAAAACTCCATCTTGGAATATTGCTTTAACACTTATAATAAATCAACAAAAATTTTGATTTTTTTTAAAATACTTTTTTTAAGGACATGCAATTTGAAGTTCAAGAATAACGACCGTTGGGCATATGTTTATGTTAAGAAGAAAATTTCCAAAAGATTGTTTTATTAGTTTTAAAACGAAACCTTAACGATGTTTCTAGCATCAAGAGAAATTTCAATAGGAACCACCATACGAAAGTAATCATTGACAATTTTTTAACTTTGGACTGTATCTCTGGAAGCGTGGTGAATGCAGATGCCCATACCCTTTACCAGTTGCCAAAATATCATTGAAATCGAAAATAGTGAGTTAATCCAGCGAGATTTGGTGTGGACTTGCTCATTAGGAGTTGAAAATTGTATTTCAACATTTTTATATTTCGGCATTTTAATTTTCGACATTTTTTGATCCTATAAAAAAAATGTTTTTGTATTTATAGTTTAAAAAATTTGTCGACATTTTCTAGCTTTAAAATATTTTTCGACATTTTGTGTTTCGGCCAAAGATTGTTTCGACCTTCTAAGGCTTTTATAATTTCGACATTTTTTTTTTCGACATTTCGTACGGATCCCTTCAAATGTCATTCAACAATTATCAAGTCTAATTTTTTCAAAATCATGCAATTCCAATAACATTTGAAGGGTCAACTTATTCTAGATTTATGTGCAGAACATTTTATTACCACTTCTAAAACTCGCCTTTAATACCTGTATACTGCCTGTATACGCATGTATAAATGGAAAAAATATACATATTTCTGCAAAATCCTATCGTTATAACGTATTTTAATGCAAAGCTGTATTTGCAGCAACTTGTTTGTTAAATTTCCTGGAATTAAGTGCGCTGTTTGCGTTTATAGTCCTCGTCGTTGTTGTTAATCAGTCATAATGATGATGAGTCCTTGTGGCTAAGATTTCAGCATCCTGTGGCGTTTCTTTCAATTTGAAATTGTGCGCGAAATTAAAAGTATTTGATTAAATGTGTGTTTTTTTTTTGTATTATTTAAAGCTGTTGATATTTTGAGTTTTATTTATTTTTTACAATGAAAAAGAATGTATACAATAAAAAGTATATAATACATTAAGTACTCAATTCACAGGTAAAATAAAGAACACGTGAGTTTGAGCGCGTTCGCCATTGTTCCTTGGTAGAAAAGCCGCCATTGTTGCCATTGAACTGTTGTGTGAACTATGTGTGAACTATATTATAGTTCAATAGTTCAATGTGTGGCAAAGAAATACCATTTTGTATTGCACATAGTACATAAAAAATTCAACGTATATTTAATATATATATATTTCCTGCAAATAACTACATCCAAGTACTCGAACATAATAAAGTCTCTCTTTTTATTTCTTTGCATTTTCGCTAACAATTGAAATTCTTACCTTCAATTGAAATTGTAATTGATATTTCCTACAGTGCCTTTGTGCCCTCGATGCGTAGTTATTATTGTGCGTTCCGCAGGACATATCCGCTGAAAATTATACTCTTCAATTATCGCATTGAATTGCATTGAATGGCATTGAATTGTGTGCAGAATTAAACCAAATTAAATTAAATATTATATACAATAGATTAATTGCGCGTGTGGGTGCGTCAACGAAAATGATTAAATATCACAAACTGGAGTTTGTTATAATGCAGGGAGTAATATGAAAATACGTTAAAAAAAATGACAGCTGCACTCTGATCAAATTTTTGACAGATGACAGTTTTAGGTCAGTTTTATTGAATAACAAAAACTTAAAATGAAATCAATATAAATAACTAAACCGTTGTTTATTTTTTGTCGAAAACTACACCATTTCCAACAGAAATAAAGAAAATTACAAATGAAATTCATAAAGAAATTGAGATTTTTCCTATTGAAATTGAGTAAAATCTAAATGAAGTGAGATTTTCCATTTTAAATTTAGAAAATTTAAAATGATATTGAGATCTTTCATTTAAAATTGGAAAAATTCTAAATGAAATTGGAATTTTCCTATTCAAATCAAATTCAGATTTTCTTATTGAAATTGAGAAAATTTCAAATCAAATTCATATTTTCCATTTGAAATTGACAAATTTACATTTTAAATTGAAAAAATTAGATTTATATTAATATTTTTATTTTTAGTTGGGAACATTTTAAATGAAATTGAGATTTTCTTATTGAAATTGAGAAAATTTAAATGAAAAAATCTCAATTTCATTTGATATTTCTCAATTTCATTTCCCAATTTAAAATGAAAAACCTCAATTTCATTTGAAATTTTACAATTTAAAATATTTTAGTTGGGCACATTTTAAATGAAATTGAGATTTTCCTATTGAAATTGAGAAAATTTGAAATGAAAAAATCTCAATTTCATTTGAAATTTCTCAATTTCATTTCCCAATTTAAAATTGAAAACCTCAATTTCATTTGAAATTTTACAATTTAAAATATGTATCTTAAAAATTGTAAAGTGCGATTTTAATTTTAGTACCCATACTCGTATAAATTATTTTTCCCTGACCCCTAGTAGAAATTTACCCTATTGGGGAAGAAATGATCTTATGTCTAGTTTATATTATTCATGTTTACAGGCGGGCAATCTCAATACTGAATTCTATTTTCTTTTACACAGACATGGGCAATTATGTATTCACTGTAGATTACGAAGTAATGCTATATAGCACCACTCATTACACACTGCATCCAAAGTAAAAAGAATTCGACTGTTATTTCATTTATATATAGATTACCATTTAGAAGAAATGGAGTTATCCATACTTCGTAACAAAACTTTCGCCAGGGGTGCATTCATTTCGGCATTAATTTTCACGCAATCGTAATGATGATTGTAGGCAGTAGTAATGAGGTCTGGTCCATTTTTACGTTACTTTGTTTACAGTAGTAATGACCCAAGTAACCACTTTGTGGCAACTTAAGTAGTAGCCACAGAATTGCCATTGAAGTGTTTGTTCTATATAATGCGAAAAATACTTATTTGCCTCCTAATTACCACAAATATTGATCCATTAAAGTGGATTTTTTTAATTTCTTAAATTATACTATTCTGACTGTCCTTTTTTACAACCCATCGTTTCATGGACATATGTAGTGGATACAATAAATATGTTGTTTATAATAGTATTTATACCATTTTAATGTTAATTAGCCATATTATTTATAAACATGTTCCTATTAGGTTCTTCATTATATACATGCAACATATATAGAACATAATAAATACATTTTATAATTTGCCACTATTTTGCCACGTCATAATAACAAAGTTAGCTCCGCCCATTATCGGAATGTATGACTTAAATGTCACAGCATTATGACATATTATAGCATTTTCCCACACATGTTCTTTGCCACCGCTTTGGAACTAAATTTATTTCCATTATAAGAATGTATGTTTTATATATCACAGCATTGTGACATATTATTGCGTATGTTCCATACATGTTCTAAGCCACCCCTTTGCAACAAACAATTACTAGTTTGCAACACTGGTGTTAGAGGTAACTTAAAAGCTACACATTTGCGACAAAAGTTTGCGATAAGAGTTTGCGACAAGAGCTTGTGGCCGTGGTTACTTGGGGAGGTGTAGTTCCATTTGTGCATTACTTTGTGCGCAGTGGTAATGAGGGTTAGTTCCATTTGTACATTACTTTGTACGGAAATATTTTTTTTATATTTCTTATCCGCAAATGATGCATAAATTCTTAATTTCCACAGCACCTAAATGGAATAACGATCAATATGAAATTTTAATTATAATCAACATGTTACTCACCAACAATTATAGGTAAATACGAGTAGAGTTCAATAAATTTTGAATTTATTTAACACATTTTTTTATAATTAAAAATTCACATTATTTACTAAGGAGGATAGTTATATTTCAACATAACTACGTAAGTGGAAAATGGAACTAGTCATTTATGTACATTACTACTACTTTACAAATGAACTAATTCGAATTTTGTAGAAAATGTATTGAAGAAAACATTGGTTACCGTTCGAACTAGGTCGGAATATTTTCCATTGGGTACTGACATACGGCAAGATAGAGATCGAAGAGACAATCTTTTCCATACCGCCCACGTCTTCTTCCGCCTGTTACAAACGGATGACATAATTCGGTATACCCTTATACTTTACTGTATGACATTAAAATAAATATTTATTAATAATAAAAGTTTATAAAAAAAAAAGTTTATAAAAAATGATATAAAAATATATATCATCGTTGTAATGAACAAAAATTTCATTGAAGTTAAAACAGAAATTAAAATAGAGTTTGATATAAAAAAAAATTGTTAAAATTGGTTAAAAAAACTATTGCTTCAATAGTATACAAAAATAAATATTTTCATATAAACCTAGTGGTAATTTTGGTACATGGTACTTTTTAGTATTTATTGATATTTACCGATTAAAATCAAAATGTATCCAATTGACTAATTTTAATAGTAAAAACTTTTAATTATATAGTTTTGTTTCTGCTTGTACAAATGTTAACCTAATTCATTATAAAGTATACACTCAGAAAAAAAATTGTTAAAATAAAAATGTCGATTATAAAACATTGTTAGAATAAATTGTTATTTCAAAAATGTATTTTTACCCCAAAAAAACGATGAATTTTAAATTGAGTATTTGAAATTGTTACTTTAAGTATAATCATGCTTAATTAAACAATTTAACAATTTTATTCAATAATCATAAATATGTTTATTCTTGACTTGTTGGATCTATGTGCAGTATTCAAAATATATTATGCAATTTCTTATTTTGTCAATTTTTATAATACCATTAACCATTACTGTTCGTGAAAATAAAAACAATTATAATGAAACTATGTAAAATATGCAATGAACAACGCATAAAAAAAATGTAAAAGAATTTCTCATAAAAGCCACAACAAGCTACCTTCGAACAATTAATGAATCATGTCAGGACTCTACTCATCAGGATGAATAATGGAAAAAATGAAGATAAAGATGGCAAAACTTTGGCACAACACTCATTGAAGAAGACATACACAATGGTATGAGTATTCAGCAGAAATATAACCCTTTCAAGAAGCAATTCAGTCGTAATTTTCCAACAATACAATCGAAATGAATTTCGATTACTTGTCGGTGCGTGAGAAGAAATTCTTATGTTGAAATGTTTAGTATTTCGTAAATAATAAACTGTCTTATTTAAGAGTTGATGATCTTTTGTTAAACTTGATGGTAAAACATGATACTTTATTACTATATTTTCAAATACTCTAAAGTCGGCTTCTTTTATAACATTTGAGCTACTATTATAGTAAGTTATTGATTATCACAGATAGTATTTGATTACCAAACATTAGATATTCCACACTTTATAGGATTTATTAATTTTGAGGTATCGTACCCTAAATTCCTGCACACATGACAACAAATGTTTAGCACAAGTTTTACAAATTAATTAAGTAATTATTGAAATTCATTCTACGCATAAATTACCCCTTAGCAAACCCACTTAACTGAGGTGTATTTCACTCATATTTCGTTTACGAAAAGTTTGTCGCATAATGAATACGTTTAATAATGTTGCTCCGCATGCCAACACGTCGCCGCATATTCATATTTTTTGGGATATATTTTACTTGTATTAAATCGTTGTACACCAAATTGTATTCTGTACAAATATGAAGAAAGAAATGTTCTTGTAATCATCACAAGAATTCAATTTCGTACACTTGAACACTTAATAAACCATGAAAAATGTATAAAATATACTTTTCGAATGGCATCTATAACGACTTTTGTTGGGTCATAAAAAACATTAACACTTCTTCTGTGAAATGTACTCACAGCGTATAAGGCGAGTTATTGCTACAAAAACCCTTATATTCGAAAAAGGAATATTACAAAAAAAAAAATAACCCTAAGTCAAGAGGATGCCAAAGGAATTTGCAGAAATATGCAAATATGGTAGAATTAAAAAGGCACGATGTGTGATAGATACGACGAGTGCATGTTTCAAATGTCTTTCTTGAAGTTTTCCCATTTTTCCAATTCATACTTCCTTCTATTTTTTGTCCATTTCAATGTGAATATTTTTGTTATGTCCTTTGGTTATATCGTAACTTTTTTTATGCGTATTTTTCCAATACGCAGCCATAAAATTTGAATAAAAATGTTAGTAACTTGCAGAGTATTTCTGCTGAATAAAAAAGTGACAATAGGAAAAATATTTGTAGTATTCAATTGAAAGAGTTTGTAGAAGGGGGAACCAAAGGATTGCCTGGTTATGGTAACTAATAGGAATTTAATATTGCTACATTATTTAACAATGGTGTCTGTTTTTAATATGTCTATTTATTTTAATTTTGCAGAAAGTTTGAAGACATGAAATACCATTTATTAGTGCATGATTCCATTTAAAACTTTCTCAAAATATCAAAGACTCGACCGCAAAAATGAAGCAAGACATTAAATATATGGCTATTCGAGATCAAATTTCAGATATTTTACTAGAATATTTTTCTAGTATAATTTAGTCAGAAATGATTATGAACTAATTATGTTGTTCTTCCAACTTGTCGGGTTATAACATGGAAACGTTCTCTTAATTTCTACTATGTTTGGATTATGTTATAATCAGGGACCGCAAAGAACTTGTATCGGAACTGTTTCGGTTTTTGAAACCGGAATCGGAACCGATATTACAAAAATATTTTGAGCCAGAATCGGAACCAATTTATTTTTTTTTTTTTTTTTTGGGTTAGAAGAAGAAGCTTAATCGGAATAGCTATTAAAAAATATTAGAACGTGAACTGGAACCGTTATACCAAGGGTTTTATTACCTGCCAGGGATCGCAAGAAACCGGATTCGTAACGGAATCTTTTCCATTTTTAGAACCGGACTGGAATCGAAATCGGTATTACAAAAATATGTTGAACCGTAATCGGAACATGTATAATTTTATTTGCTTAGAACCGGAATCAGAACTGCTATTTTAAAAATTTTGCAACCAGAAAAGGAACCGATTTCGAAGGGTTTTATTACTTGTCAGGCACTTGTCAGGCACAGCGAAATCGCAACCGGAACAGTTTCGATTTTTGGAACCGGAACTGGACTGATTCCAGTTCCGGTTCTGACATTATCACAAAAATTTGTGATTGGAATATAGAAATATTGGAACAAGAACCGGATCCGATATTTCAAAGGATTTTAGTCCCCATCAGGCCCACAAAGAAACGGATTCGTAACAGGACCAGTTAAGATTTTTGAAACCGGAATAAGAATCATTATTAAAATGTGTGGATTAGGAAACCAATATAATTTACAAAGGGTTTAAGTCCCTGATTATAATATTCAATTCTATGATCAATTCCCTATTATGGCCCTAGAATAAATTCTAGAAATTCTATTCTGTGGTATATTTCAGATTTAGAGAAGCGTATGGCAGTTTATCAATTTTTGAATCAGATTCTCGACTCATATTGGATATGGGCAGAAAATAGGCTGCTTTTTGATACAAATTTCAATTTTGTCCGATTAAAATTTGCCAAAAAAAAAAGTTTCTAAACTGCCAACAAATTTTGTTTAATTAAAAAAAATCAATTTTTCACTTTAAAAAAAAATATTTTTTACTACAAATCAATTTTTCACAAAAAATTAAATTTTTCACTAAAAATTCTATTTTTCAATAAAAGATCTATTTTTCACTAAAAATTCTATTTTTCACTAAAAATTCTATTTTTAACTAAAAATTCTATTTTTTACTAAAAATTATATTTTTCACAAAAAAATAAATTATGCACTAAAAACTCAATTTTTTACTAGAATAAAATTGTTTACTAAAAATTCAAAATTTTAAATTAAAATTTTACTAAAATGAAACTTAACTAAAAATTCAAATTTTTCACTAAAAATATAGGGTTTTTCAACAGGGACGCTACAAAAGTAGAGCGACAGGGACAGCAAACGACGCCATATTTCTTGCCGATCTTTTGACATTTCTCTTCACTGAGGTTTGCCATTTCATGATAAAAAGATATACGAATTCGAATTTCGGTAGTAAATTTTAATAATTTTGACTCGTTGTTGGCTCGTGTATCTTTCCATCATAAAATGGCAAACCTTACTGAAGAGAAATTTCAAAATAGCGGCAAGAAACATGGTGTCGTTTGCTGTCCCTGTCACTCTAATTTTGTAGCGTCCCTGTTGAAAAACCCTTGAAAAAAAACTGTAGCGCTCTTATTGAAAAACCCTTCAGAAATGTTTGGCTAAAATTTAAATTTTTCACTAAAATTTAAATTTTTAACTAGAAATTTAATTTATAACTAATAAATTAAATTTTGCACTAGCGAAAAGTTAAACATTTAATATTTTAATCGAATTTAATTAATTTTATATACGGGTCTAAAACACAAAGTTTCCATTATATCGACAATGATGTCACAATTCTTAATCTTGTTGCATGATTTTTATCATCCATTTTCTGTCACAACAGTATTTAATAATAATTTCAATTTAATCCGTAACCACACCAGTGTCAAACCCACAACAACCCCACTCACTCAGTCAGTCAATCAGTCGAAGGACCAAAACATGCAAAACCATTTCAAGCGTAAAATTACACTTTGACATTGTCTACACTTTACGCCAAACACCCCCAACCCCCAGAAGAACAACCCTCCGTAGATCATTGAGTCAACCGCCCCACTTATTGGCAATAAACGTCGACAGCTGCTCCAGCCATGCCCATGAAAATCCGCCTCTCCCTGCCCCACGCTATACTGACAAAAGTAATACCATCCAACTGCCAACAGCAACAACAATATAAACAGCAAATAACACCAGCAATAATAACCGAAAACTCTCATCCCTGAAGTAATATTTAACAGACTCCCTGCGCTTTCAGTGTCAACACGTTTGAGTCGTTGTCGTCGTCAACAAGAAGCAACACTGGCGCAGTATCATGACTTTAACCCGCCAACCTAACGCCCAGGCGGCGCACAAATGTCTGCGGTTGACATTCGCAACACCAAACAAATTTTATTTGGTGTTTTTCAATTTTATATTTTCGCTCTTTTCTCAATTTATTTTATTTTTTCTTGTATCGTACTTCTTTGCCAACTGAACTTCAACATGATTTGGGGAGTTGGGGTTTTGAACTCGTTGGTTGGAAAAAAAAATATCAAGTGTACTGTGCTACGTGGCACGACGTCGATGGGCTGTTGCCATTTTTATGAAGTGTGCGGTGTCATAAATACTTCGTCTTTTTCTGAGGGGTTATGAAATTGATTTAATTTGTAACTGAGTGGCAGCAATCTGATTGAATTATTTTTTTAATTAAAAACTGAGTAAAATTCTTCTTTTTAGTATTTTTTCATTATTTCAAATTTGTTTTAAATAAAACTATATAAGGTTTATATTAATTGCAATACATTGAAAAAAGTGTTTATATTAAATTAATTCAGTGTTTATATTATATTAATACATTGAGAGATTTAAATTTTATATTATAATCTTCTATAGCAAATTAACTTTAATTAAATACAATCTTCCAACAATCAGTTCGTTTCTGATCCCTATAAAAAACATCTGTTCCAGTTAGAGTTAAACTATTATCCACATAATGATTTTGTTATTTTATTAGAAACCAAATACAAAATTTCATTTTTTGTCTCTTTGTATATATTGTATATCTGAAGTACCTCTTTGCTCTGCAGAAATAAAAATTAAATTAAAAATTTAACTTCCCCCATTTTATTAAACCACTATTCGTACAGTCGGACAGACAGACAGATATACTGACATCATTTGTCATTGAATATCCTTTTGCTATGCGTATGCTCTTCGGTAATTTCAAAGGATAACTGTCAGAGTCTATTATTTTTTCTATTTCTTTTTTTATGTTTGTATCTACGAGGGTGCACAAACCTTTTTTTTTATGAAAAACTCATGCAAACTCAATCGTTTGCTGTAACGGATGCATTTAATTTATTTGAATTATTTACGAGGACACCACGAATCTCACAGTTTAATGCGACAAAAACTAAAACTGTGCATAAACAGATATTGTCGAGTTTGGCGCGCTAACAATGGAGCAAATTTATGCTAAATCTTTATTTAAAATATAACAAACATTTTGCATTAATTCAAATATGTTATTTAATTATAATACAATCTTCTATAATATTTTGACATTATGAGGCTTCATGCCAGATGTGTCAAATTCCGATCTCGTAGATTTATGAACCTCAAACGTACGCCTTTCGCTTTTAAGTTTTAAAAACATTTCTTTGAGTCTTGAATTGTCTTGTAAATCCATTTAAAATAAGTTTATATCACACTTCACACAATAATTCTTGTCCAGCCAATTCTAGATCTAAACAATTCTTCCACGAGACAACTCATTCTTGAGACAATTTTCCCTGAGACTCGTGATAATTCATCCCATGATAATTCTTACTCTAAAATATTGAAGACTGTAGAAAAATAAATAAAAATTCCCAAAATTTGTTATTTTAAAAAGAAAGAAATGTACGGCGGAAAAATTAAATAATGTTTCGGTTAAGATTTGGTCTCCGATTATCCGGAGAATTAGTAGACTTACACGTCGACCAAATTGTATGTTATTTCTGTAAAAATTCTAGAAAAATGTTGATAGTTAATTGAAATCTGTCCCGTCCGGAACATTGGAGCAGTATAAAAAATATCAATAAAAAATTAAAAATAAAACTTTAAAAACATCTGGAAATTGAATCGTACATCACTTTTCATTTCGCAATAATGAATATAATTATTTTCAGATATAAAATTATTTTTAGCCAAAAATCGTAATGCATATTTTCATACAAAACGTCCGGAGTTTTTCTGTGATTTATTATGAAATAACTATAAATATTAAAAAAAAAATAAAGTAAATAATCTCATAATTATATTCATTATTGCGAATTTGTACGCAAAATTCGATGACTTTTTAAAATGTTCACGCACTTCTGTATTTGTCCCGTCCGAAACGACCACTATTTAATTTATATCTTTTGATATTTTGCAGATGTTTGCAGATGTTAATTTATTGATTTTTTCTTCGAGATATTAAAGTTTTAAGCGTACGAATGTCCCGTCCGGAACCCCAGGAAATGCTCATATGAACAAAGAAAACAACAAAGAAAAAATTAGTTATTAGAAACAAATTCACAAATTGGCTGATGGAACGATCATATATGGTTGACGCTGCTATTAAAATCATATATGTAAACAAATCAAATAATTTAAAAATGTTTCTTAATTGATGATAGTCAAAAATAAAACCTTTATAACTTATGTTTTTATAAAAATTATACAGTAAGGTACATAAGGATTTTATAAAACCATTATTTTAGTTGGTACCTTTGTGACAACGAAATTTACAATGCACTGTGGGACGTAAGTCAATTCTAGCTCGCCGTAAATACAGTTTTGCTCTAATCTTAACGAAACTTTACACTAAGCATACATGTTCTATGAATAGATTTGAAAATTATCAATATTGGTCTATTGCCACTCAAATTGAAATGGTAAAATGACTATAACTTTTGTTTGGAATGAGATATTTTGTTTATAATTGTTATTTAGATACATAGTGTATTTGCACATGACCATTCTTAATATGGACGTGATTGGCCAACTGCCACTTAATGCAATACTTAATTATACCCTACACCTATGAGGTACAGGGTATATTAACTTTGTGCATATATTGTAACGTCCCTTAGGAGGCGTGTCCGGTATGGAAAAGTATATATATATTCTTGATCAGCATCACTACCCGAGTCCGTTTAGTCATGTCCGTCTGTCTGTCTGTCCGTCTTGCTGTCCGAATACAGAATAACTTGAGAAATACTGATCAGAATGCAATGAAATTTCGTCTCAATTTATTTATACTGAGTTTGAAAATGAGCCAAATCGGTCAACGGACACGCCCACCTCCCATACAAGTTACTTTTATATAACTCTTTCGGAACTAATAACTCGAAAAGTATTCAAGATATAGGTATAAAATTTAAAACGTATTGTTATAATTCACCTAAAAATATGTGGTCCTTGGGCGTGATCCGCCCACTTTTTTTTCATTATTTCCCGGGTTTTCATAGTGAAAATTCAATCCGTAAATTATTAAAATCAAATCTATGAAATATTAGCCTTTCAAAGTTTTAAATATAGACGTTGTCCGCCCTATTATATTTTTCTATTTTTTTATTAGTTTTTTATACTTTTATATACATTTTTTAATTTTACGGGGATATAAGACTTAAATTTCTGTTATGTGAATAATATTCTGAGGGTGGGAAGGTTCAGCATAATTAAAATATTTAAAATTAAGGTATGCAATTAAATATACCCACCAAAGGTGTATGATATTCCATAGTCGGGCCCGACCGACTATAAAAATCCGCCCCATGTGACCGAACTTACCCATGTGACCTAACTTTCCCAACTCGTTTTTGTTTTATGTTTTTGGCACATAATCCGGAAAAACACGAATAGCCATTTGAAATTTTTGATACACAAGATGATAGTTCTCTCAATTCCCAATAATATAAAACTAACATATGGATTATATATTGAAAGAGTTATGACAGTTTTAATGTAACCCATTTTTATTTCTTGAAAAGCACTTGTTTAATTTTTTTCACTTTAAGCAAGCCTACAGAAGGATTTTTTCTCTAGGGTATATCATTTTTTATTTGTTCTCTAGTTCTCATAAATTATTAATAAAATTACATATTTTTAAACTTTCAGCAACAAACTTTAATTTCTGATTTTCGGCGAGCTAGACTGAGCTTCTGTCCCATAGTGCAATGTTTATCTTCTCTCTAAGAGAAATTATTCTAGACTCATGAACAGAAACTAATTATTAAACTTTTGTATTACCCGTAACCTGATCAATTATAAAACACAACATCAGCAGATCATGATCATATTGTTACGAAAAGATGTTATTTGCCCCATAGTGCAAGCATTCAACAATGATAATTGAGACGCAAGACAATTCAGCGCACTAAGCAATGTGTTAGAAAGAGACGGAAGATCATTCAGCGCACTGAGGCAGTGTGCGAGAAAGAGATGGAAGATCAGCGCATTAAAACACATGAGTGCGAATGAGATGCCAACAGCATGCGTCATTCACGAAACGAGTAGAAGGTTCTCGAAACAAGTCGAAGCTTGTCGAACTGATGCATGCAGTATATAAGTGAGCCGCATCTGAGGTACAGCACTTCAGTTGTGATTTGATAGTGAACTGGTACGTCTCGTGAGTGAACATTGTTAAGCTAAATTGTATACATTGAGCAGTTGATATATGTGATTATTCTTTAAGTTTTTATTTAAATAAATAAAGTTAATTAATACTAGTTGAAATAATACTAGTTAAAACCAAATATTAGTGTGTTTTTATTTTGTACACAATCCAGCGATACGAACTCGTAGAACAGTTTTCCGTAGATTGAATTTTCGTAACAATATCAATTTTGAGTTCTTATTTCCAGTCACTTTCTCGAATTAAACTTACCCCCTTATTTTGTGGAACGAAACGAAATTCGTCAAAAATTCCAGTGACAGTTTATTCTTACGTGTTCCTTTCGTCGTAATTTTTATTTCAAGTAATACAACAAAAAAAAACTTTACTGGATTTCTGAATTTTTGACAAATTTCTTTTCGTTTTGTTTTACAAAATAATGTGGTTAGTTTAAACTAAATTTAATTTCATATTTAGTCAACATATCACAAGTTTTAAAATGTCATGTCAATGAAGTACTAATTGTCTATTTGTCTGTCAAATTTAAAGTCATACGTCATTTTAAAATGGGTTAAAAAAAAATTAAACCAGAACTGAAATACTGGAATTTAATAAGGTAAATTGCAAATAAGGTTTCGGAATTATGACTAAATTCAGGCAATATTTATTTCAAGCTATAATTTAAGCATTTAATTTATTAATTTATATTATCAAATATATATATAAAAATGAATTTAGCAAACAGTTCCCACTGTGCGGTCATTTCTCAGATAGAAATATAAAATTTTCATTTTACCAACTTTTACAATTTTTAATGTTTCTCTTCGATTTCAAAAACACTTAACAATGCAGATAATTTATGCAATAATGCGGCGCCAAAAAAAAAAGTTTTGCACAATTTTGAAAAACCATTCAATTGAAATTAACACTGACGCTGTCTAAAACAGTTTGATTGCAGGATAAAATACAAAAGTAAAAACTTGATTTTAACTATGTTGATTTTTAATTAAGGGGGTGAGTCCAATATAACAAAACCTCTTTTTAACAGAACAGTACTAAAGGTTGCAGGATTTCCTCATGACTGAATGCAGCACAGCCGGCAACAAAATGCAGCAGGTCAATTTGCTTTTAAATAATTTCACTTTTATCGTATTGTTTGGTTGAAATATGTTTTGGTGACAGTAATCCGCCAGCACCCAGATTAGCAAAGTACGTCCTAACGACGAAAACAACCACATTAACGACGACACAATTTAAAGGATGCGGAAAATTGTATGGAAAGTGTTTTCTTTTTTTAATTTTACAATTCGAGGTATTGTCTACGGCACGTGCGTTGCGGGGTTTTTCTTTATTAAAAAGTTACAAAATATATATGAGGTCTCTGGTATAGCGATAACTATGGTTACTATGTGGTGATGGCAGGAACGGGGGTCGAACATATGAACTGAATGTTATCTCTGCTTAGCTATTTAGTGCCAAAGGGTAACTGCGACGACACTCACTGGGTGGTGTGCGGTAATGCTATTTATATTAAATTTAATGTGAAGAAAAGCAGTTTAAACAGACTTCGAACATGTGTTTGCATTTGAGTCTGAAGTCGGTAACAGGTTCTTAAATTTAATTCCAGTCAATAATATGATATATTATGGAATTAAACATTTAACTGCAATTAAAACTATTTTTATATAGAGCTTCATTTTAATCATTTCTTTGAATAGAAATTTATTTGTAATTAAAACATTATTCGTCGCACGTTCGTTATTAACGTGTTCAACTGTTAATTTCAATTAAAATGCAGCGTTAACGCTGAACTGCTCATGAATATTAATGAATGTAATTAATCTAAATTTTCTTATTAAGTCTATTTAATAACGTTTCAGCGAATATGCAAAATATTGTTGTTTAAAGTACACTAAAAAGTTAATATCGATAATTTGAACATTGGTGTACACCAGGACTAACCACTACACACAGAAAAAAAATTGTGTAAATATAACGAAAATGTTAATCAATGCAATTAATTTTTAATTGAAACTCAGCCGATGTAACTTTTAGTTGCATTGAATCCCATATTCGTTATAATGAGAATATGTTAATTGGAAAAACTTTAATTACTTTTTTTGTCATATTGATATTAAAGTTGTTATTAAATCATTAATTAATTAATTAGTAACATCAATTAAAAATGTCATTCGATAGAAATTTTTTTAATTGAATTTTTTTAAATATATTGTAAAACCAATTAAATTTTTTTTTATATTGATATTATTTTTAATTAGATCAATTAAATATTTTGTTAAATTAATTAACATATTTCTCGAATAGAAATTAAATTTTTTTGTATTAATTAAATAATTAATCCAAAATGTAAAAATTAAAATCTTTTATTTAAATTTATATATCGAATTTAACCTATCTATATAATAATAATATATATTATGTATTTATTTTGTTTTTTTTGTTATTATTTTAAAGTAAAATAGGTACATATAAAAAAATATTGTCATATTATTATTTCAGTGTTACAAATAATTGTAGCACTATTACATTTTTTTATTTTAAGAAAAAAAAATTTATTGAATTATATTACTTTTTGAGATGCAGTATTTCATTAAAAGTACAAAATAAGTAAGGAACAAATTGTATATTAATTAAAATTATTTCAATTAAACGAAAAAGGATAAGAAAATAAATTAATTCAATATGGCACAAGAACATAAATAATTTAAATATAACAAGTTTTATAAAATATTATTATAATGGGATTTTCATAACAAGGACGCTAGCAAACGACCCCATATTTCATGCCGCTCTTTTGACATTTCTCTTCAGTAAGGTTTGCCATTTCATAATGAAATAATATACGAGCCAACAACGAGTCGAAATTATTAAAATTTACTACCGAAATTCGGAGTCAATGACCTCAACGTTAAGAGCGCTACGTCCAATTTATGGTCGTCATAATCGTCCTAGCAGATCATCGTCCTAGCAGCATCTAGTGGAAAAATTTGAATCCACAGACACAGTACAAAATGTTCCCGTGCCAGTAAGACAAAGAAATGCCCGTATTGTCGAGAATATTGCTACCGCTGAGGCTTCAGTTGAAGAAGAAAGCCCAAATGTGTCACTCACACGTTGTTCTCAAGCGTTGGGCATCTCTGTGATGTCCTTGTGGCGAATTTTGCAAAAAGATCTCGGCCTACATCCTTACAAAATCAAATTGACGCAAGAACTGAAGCCGCTTGACCACCAGAAGCGTCGTATGTTCGTGAATTGGGCTGAGCAACAACTTGAAAATGATTCGGATTTTCATCGAAAAATCATCTTCAGCGATGAGGCTCATTTCTGGTTGAATGGCGTCGTCAATAAACAAAATATGCGTTATTGGTCAGACAGCAATCCACACGTACTCCATGCCGAAAAAATTACGGTTTGGTGCGGTTTATGGGCCGGCGGCGTCATTGGGCCTTACTTCTTCCGTGATGATCAAGACCGGCAGGTTACTGTGAATGGGAATCGCTACCGTTCAATGATAACCGAATATTTTTGGCCCCAGTTGGATGCTATGGACTTGGAGGACATGTGGTTCCAACAGGACGGCGCCACAAGCCACACATCGAATGCCACAATCAATTTATTGGAAACCAAGTTTGGAGAACGTGTTATCTCACGAAATGGTCCAGTCGATTGGCCGCCTCAGTCGTGTGATTTGACGCCGTTAGACTATTTCCTGTGGGGCTACGTCAAGTCTATGGTCTATGCCAACAAGCCAGCGACACTTGATGAACTTCGTATGAATATCGAACGTGAAATTGCAGCATTATCGGCCGATTTATGCTTGAAAACCGTCTAAAATTGGGTTCAACTTGTGTAGCGCTCTTATTGAAAAACCCTTTATAAACTGATAAAAACTTTCGGATTTCTCTGGACAAAACAAATATTTTGAATACAATGTCAGCAGGTCGCACGGTTCTAAATATATTTCTTTCACATTTGAAAGACTCCCTGTAACCAATAAATAAGGAGGTATTGTTTTTTTGTTGTAGTCTTAAATTTTCTATTTTCTTTTCAATATCATCAGAATTTTCTCCGATAATAAGAAAAGAATCAGAACTGTAAATCGTTTCGTTAATTTTGCTCTGGAAGAATCCTTTACAGAAGAAAATAATTTTAGAAGAAAGTGAACGACGCCCGACAGACAAACACGAAACAAAATGCAGAAGAAAAAAATAACTTAACAGAGTTGCATTTTAATAAAATGAATAAATCAAAAGTAACAAATAAAAGTAGTAAATACTATTAATGATTCAGTTGTATTGAAATTATATTAAATTAATTCCTATTAATATTTTAATTAAAAAATGTGTAAATACAATTAATTAATTAGTAAATACATTCATATTTTTAATTGGAGTACAATTTTGTTTGCTATTAATATCAATTGTTATATATACGTATAATATTTTTTTTCTGTGTACGAAACTGTTAGTTGTAACAACCAACTTAATAAGGTTAAAACGAATTTGCTCAATTTGTTTAAAGGAACTGCTTTATACGGTAGACACTTGAGATGTTATTAGGTGGTTTGTAGTAGAAACATTTATGATTTAACTACAATAACCGACTTAACAGTTGTGAGAAACGAATTTCTTGCAATAAGTAGGTTGACGCAACAAATTAATGATACACACAAAAAAATATTAGCTTGGCGTTCAGTTGTTTCATCGAATATTCATTTGCATCTACCAAATGTAGTCAGCCTCAACTGAAATACATTTATGGTAAACAATAGTCTGAAGCGTAACCAACTATTAGTTGAAGCAACTGCAACATTGATTGGGGAAACAAACTTTTTATCAATTTTCAACTTTTTTATTTCCATTGCTAAGGCAACTAAATTCAAAATGAGACATAACCAATATTTAGTTGACTTAACAGATAGTTAGTTATAATAGGTTGTAGCTACCAATATTTATTTGATTCAACTGCGAAATCAGTTGTCTTGGATAAATGCAATGCCAAAGCAGGACAACATCAGTCGCACACGCTACAGATTTTTCACTCTTTTTTTTTGTGTGCTACGGACAGCGCGCGCCACGTGTATAACAAAATTTGGAATTGTTTTAAGACTTGTTCGTGTTTACTGTTCCTTTTTTTCATGCCCAAATACACTTTCTTCAACAAGAGACATACTATTCTACAGAGTATATGATATTGTGTTTCTATATGTTGTATTTATATATGCAGCCCTAGCGCTCCAAAGTGCTTGAAACACGAAATTAGCAGCTCAACAAGTCATCGGCCATGTCCGATCTCGGGAACGCTGTTGTGATGCTGACTTCGTGTTTACAACACGTTGGAGCGCTCGGGTTAGGTAAAATGGACGATTTCTTATAATTAAATTGGCTACCACAACTAAACAAATTGGTTGTGTCAATTGTATTTATTAGTTGTGTGAACTGATACGCGGTGTTGCAACTAATGAATCAGTCGAATGTTGACAGAACTAATTAAATCGGTTGGCAAAAAAAGACGGTTGCCCCAACTGATTCGTTCTTTGAGTGTTCCGTATATTGATAGAATATTTTAAGTGCATTATAAAATCGGGATGACACAATTACTATTCTGTCTCTGTCAAATTTCACATTTTATCAAATTCCATGCAATAATGGTAATAATAATCATATTAAAAATATATCAAAAAGCAAGTGTTGTCAATTTTAGTCTGTTTGCCATTCAACACCATGCCACACAGAGCGTAATAAATTTAATTAAATTACAACTGCAGATGTTTGCCATTCAAACACAATGACAGACAATATTTCAAATATCTGTTTGTATCCTATTCGCTGTATTGCCAAATACCTGCAAAACATTTAACAATATCGCTTTTGTGTTCACCACCTACACCGCTCAACCGCCGCACAGTGTCGCCAACGAACCATCCATCCATACACCAACCTACACAGACAGACAGACACACGCAGTGCAAATAATATCCTTGGTGCCGCCGTCGACGGCAACGACAAAAACACCCGCAGCATTGGGTCGAATTGTCATGGTTACTTGAGTTTTCAATTTAGAAATTCATGCGAATGTTTGTTGCGAAATGTTTCGACAACTTTGACGTTGTTGCTTATGCAGCGCCAATGAAGGCGAAACAAAAGCATCAACCATGCCACCCCCCGTAACGTCGCCAAACGTAACGTTAGGTTATGGTACGTGGAACGGTACGCATCACATGCACAACTACTTGTATTTGGTATCTGTTTTAACCTCCATCGGCAGTAGCGCAATTGCTGCAAATGACTTTTGAACATGCCACCCGACGGCCCATCCAATAGTTGGTGGTGGACAATGCCAATAGGAAAGCTATATCATGATGATCAATTCATGGGTGTAGGTTGTAATGGAAAATGCAGATTTAACCTTTCAATAATTTCTCTGTACAATGATGGTGACCTACATTGTAGACTGTAACAAATATTTACCTAATTGAAGTAAAATGGATCCATAGAAAATTATTCTTTCACGGAAAAACTATTTGAATAAAAAAATCGTTGATTTGTTTGATTCAAGAAAAATGGGCTTAATTTAAAGAAATATATGAAGCAAAGTCATTCCCATATTTACTTGAAATATGTAAATTGTTTTTTGGGTCTAGGTTTATATCGATGCGTTCTGATCGAAGTTTTCCCGAACAAGTTTGATATTGTTGCTTATCGCTACTAATTTTAATTATTCGTACTTTTGAATTAATCGTACTATAAAATTTATGACAAACTCGATATAAGTCCAGAATAGTTTTTCTTCTCATTTCGAAAAAATCTACGATATGCCTCTTCGAACTATGCGTGCAGTAAAGTACGTTTTGGTATTCGATATTGGTACAAGATCTGATATTACGATATCGTAAGAATTCTCCGACATATTGTATTGATCTCGCATTAATATCGAAATGAATGACAGACTGGCTACGAGATATTTTACGCACTTACGAGAAATTAGTTGCAATAAAACAACGATATCTAACTTTTTTTTTATCAATTTTATATTCATCAATTTTTATGCGAAAATAATGCTCTCATAAATAATTTGTTTTATCTTTACATAATTTTTAGTACAATTTACGATATATTTTCTCATAATTTTTAATTTCCTAAAATACACGAAATTCAATCAGATTTTTTTTACGAAAGAATAACATATTTTAAGAGTGAGCTTTATATTTTATGAAAAAATTACTAAACTTTAAATTTTGTAGCTATAATTCTATGTAGAATTTTACGAATACTCATTTTTTTACGAATAATTAGTAAAAACTGAAATCCGTTGCGTCAAATAGCTGCTTGAATCTGCATTTTATTTTAATTGGTATCACGGTCGCAACCCAAGCAACCACGGCTCGACAATTGCACAAACTATTGTGGCATATGTGTAACTTTTAAGTTACCTCTGACACCAGTGTTGCAAACTAATAATATGTAGTTCCAAAGAGGTGACTAATAACAAGTATGGAACATAGGCAAATATATGCCGTAATGCTGTGAAATAAGTCATTCATTCTGATAATGCAACATATACAACAAAGGGCGGAGTTAACTTTGTTGCTATTAGGTGGCAAAAAGTGGCAAATTATTAAATGTATTTTGTTCCATATATGTGGCAAGTATAGAATGAAGAACCTAATAGGAACATATTTATATATAATGTAGCTAATTAACTTTAAAATTTAATAAATGTTTATTATTATACACGACATATTTATAAAATCCACTACATATGTTTATGGAAAGTTGTGTTGCAAAAATATACATCCGCAAAAGCATAATTTAAAAAAAAAAAAAAATTCACAATTTTAGTAAATTTTCACAAATTGCATTTTTTGTGTGCGCGTAAAAATTACAGGGGGTAGAATAAAAGCTTTAACCCGAAAACTTGAACCGTTTGTTAAATTAGAGTTGTAGTTTGCCGAAAACTCTGTTCGTAAAGACTTCTATGTATTATTATGCCATGCATATTTTTTATTACAGAAGAAACATTCATGTTAATGGCACTGCGTTGGATTATTATTTTTAATCTATACATAAATTACAGTTCAAGTATAAATTCCAAATAGGTGTACCGAAACTTTAATTAGTCAAAATTTGTGGCAACTAAGCCTCGCCCTGGGGCTTTTTGACAGGCAATTGGGTGGCAAATAAGTATATTTCGCATGATTTAGAACAAACACTTTAATGGCAACTGTGTGACTACCACTTAAGTTGCCACAAAGTGGTTACTTGGGAAGCAGATAGTTATAAAATACAAACTGTATTAAAATATTTTCTATGTGAGTTCTGTTTGTTTCAAAAGTATCAAATCAGTGCATAATATAATATAGATAAAATCTACGAATAGTTTAGTAAAAAAAAACCAATTAATATTCGCCAATTTATCATACATTTACAAAAGTTCTTTCGTGTATTTTACGAAATATTTCGTGGATGAAATTCACGATTTTTTTACGTAAAATACACGAACGATTTCGCAGTCAATAAAACAATTGTTTGTTGCAAATGTTTTTTCATTGAACTGTGTGGTGGAATTATTTAAAATAATTTAGCAATAAAATATGATTGACATTTAAGAGATGTTATGGACATGAAGAGAGTTTGCCATTCGTTCCGTGATCAATGCGAGATCAATGTCTCGTAGCGATAGCGAGTGTCTCTCGAGTATGAACATGCCATACATCAGTTCTGTATAATTTTCTACTTTTAAAATAACGCCTTGTGACCATAATGTTGATAGTCTTTTATATAATCAATTTTTAACAAAATACTTATACAAATATCATTACTTCATACTTAAAGTATTCTTACTCTTATTGCCTGCTCAGTTTTTTGCTATTACGTTGCCTTTTTAAAAAAAATTCTGGTAAAAATTATTAAGTAATTAATATCTAAAATATACAAACATTTTAAAGTTCCATAAATTTAAAATTTTGTTAATGGAAACATTATTAACAATTAGAACCGATGGAAAACTAGTTATTAATTTTGATCGTTAGTTTAGACTTTGTTCTGTATAATAAGTCATAATAAATCATTTTCTTATATATCATTGATCCGATATTCTAACAAATCAGATTAAAAAAAACCTTAAAACATGTCGGAAATTAGCTTTAATTGGTATATTACATTAATTTTTGACAATTTAATGAAAAATTGCGTTTTCAGTTTTTTGAAAAATTGTATTTTTTTTCATTCTTAAAGGTGGCTGAAAAGGCCCTAAAATTTCGATTGATATATTCTAAAAAAAAACGTATCGTAGTAAAAAAAAATCAGAGCAGTCAACATCAGCACCTACGAAACATATAGAACTGATTCGAAACATTTTTTTTCTCGTTTTGTTAAGTAGTTTAATCAAAGTTAGAGTTTGATTCGTAAAATATTGGGATATCGTTGTGATAAATGTCCAATCTGAATTTGAACGTACTGGAAAGTTTTAAAAATTGAAGCGATAAATCAGTATATCGACCTTTTTATCAATGTTATTTCGAATGCCTCCGAGACAATCAGAGATTTAGTTTCAAAGAAAAAAATAATACATATAATAATAAAAGAAAATTATGTGGTAGTATTTATAAAAACAAGTTAAATAATTCATTTGAAACAAGTACAATTTTCGTTGGAAGTAAAATAGCAAAAATGTTATTATTTCAAAGATTTTTTGTTTGTTTTTAATGAAATCGTTTTTTATGTGCTTATGTTATCTACACTTGTAGAAAAAGTGACCATACTTCAAATAAAATGCTTACCATTCAATTACTCTATTACCCTAATGGGTATCTTCCCACTATGCAAGTGTTTGTTTGTGTATGTGACTGTATCTGCTTGTCTTTATCTGTTCTACGTGTTTTCGGCGTGTTCATTTTAGATTTGTGAGCCGTTGTGTCCGTCGCTCGACTTACGCTGTAACCTGCCAACAGAGTAAAATGTTGCCCACACCATGCCCCACACACTCTCTGTGGACTCATTAAACACAGCTTAGCTGTGTGCGGAGAACCGCCCAGTAAATGTGCCATTCCTATGAATACTTCACATAGTACTTCCCATGTCATGCCTGCCTGTCTTCCTTCCTTCCGTACTTCCGTTGTGCCATACGTGCATCCTTTCGTTCGTGCGTCCAAATCCTTTGTTCATTGTAATTTTATTGTATTATTTTCCAGTTAATTTTGCTAAATGCGATTGCAGCACAAAATTAACCTGTTCCCGTTTGGAAAATCCTGGTGGCAGGCCAAATCTTCTTTTGTTTACTGTGTGCCTGGCCAGAAAACAATGTCAGGCGCTAATTTGTGGGGTATGTGTGGTAAGTGGTTGTTTAAATGGATAGATGGGTTGAAGGATAAGTAGGCGTAACAACCAAAGGACTTTAAATGTGGGCAAAGTGTTTGGCAGCGTTTATATTTTAAATTAACACGAATGTGGGGGGATAAAGTACACGAGCCACTTGAATTTCATATGGTTACCATTAAAAGGATGCACGCTCATTAGTCTGCTTTAATTGAGACACGTCAAGCTGTTGGACTATGGAATATACATAGATAAGAAAGAGATTTGTGTAAAATATTTAAAAAAAAAATGCATTTTCAATTTGAGGTAGTTACAAGAGTTAATATAGTTCAAATATCATGATCATCATTTGAGGACTATAGCTTAAATATTATATAACGTAATTCGCTCTTTAACGAACTCGTTCAGTTTTTTGCTAGTACAAGCTAAAACAATATTTACAATAAATCCAAAATTTGAAGCATTTTGCTCTTGAAATACCAAAGTTATATAATTTATAAGCAGTGCACCCATGCACTGTGGGACATAAACCACTTTTTGGTCACATAATTCTTTAACTTTTGTTATGCTAGAGCTAAATAAACAAAATTATAGATTCTGTTAGTAGATAGATGTACCTTGCAGTTGTCAAAAAATGGGCGGACTTAGATAAGGGGGATTGGCACTTTTCGAAAGTTTAATGAAAAAATAGTTGTTTGTATTTTAAGAGATACATTTTAGATTATGGAATTGAAATTCATGGAGTGGCAAATTACACATATTAACGTTCAATGTTATTGGTCAAATTGTGGTTCGGAGCACTTGTCCATATGTAACTTTGTATTTCAAGAAATAAAATATTGAAATTTGGGATTAGATTGTGGTTCTTCACAATCCTACAAAAATGAGAAAAATGAAATAAAATAGTATTTTGCAAAATAACCTTAATAAAAATGCATCATAATCGCAGTTTGTCATGTTTTGGATTCGATATCTCGAAGCTTTCTCGAATAACTTCGATAAAAAATATTGTTCTAGTTGCTTTATCGATTTTATTATTATTTTTTTAATTTCTTGTACATTCAAATTTTTGACAACCCTGTCTGCCATTCGACTCGATATCGCTTCGAGACTGTTTCGAAATGTCGAGGAATTCATTCGATCTCGGTTACGATTATCTTATCTATATCATACTACAATTCGTTCTACGCAGATATGGTAAAAATATATTGAAGTTTTCTCATTTCGAGATTATTTCTAAAAAAGAGAACCTCAATTCGTATTAAACTCCGGGGACAATTGGAATACGAGAATTGGAAAACGATAATGGTACGATTGAGCACGCTATATCGTTCTGAAATCTGCGAATATTACGGGACAAAATTTCGTTTATGAAGTTGGACAAAGGAAATTAAAATAAATGCTTTAAAAACATTTTTAAAATGTAAAATGTTAGAAAATTCATTACAAATGTTTGCCAAAAAAGTGTAAATACTTTCAATACCTTTTTACTTGTAAAATTTAATTTTTTGAGTATAAAAATTTAATTTTTTGAGTATACAAATTTTAAAATGACTTGTAAAAAAATGGTGCCTTTATTCAATAAAAATTCGAAATAGGAACAAGATCCATTAGATTCTAGTGTTTTCATAATGAAAACATAAATTTGTGAAATAAACAAAAAAAACTAAAACCGATATAACAACGATATAGTAAATTGTTATCTGGGTGATTTCGAGAAGTATTTGAGGCATCGTAGAGCATCGAGATGTGGCAGACTAGGAAGATACGATATTTAAACATTTATCGCATAGATATCGCAATATTTTTCCTAGCTATCTTGAATTTTTCTAATTTTTTTTTCGATATTGTGTCGATTTCAAAAAAATTATCGTATCGAGATTACTCGGTCAGAAATCATCGATCACTGTTTGTGATATCGTCTCAGTCTGCCTATTGGTTCGAAAATACAATACGATATGTCGGAGAATTCTTTCAATAACGAGCCAGGTCTTGTACCAATATCGAACTCCAAAACTTACTAAACTGCACGCATAATTCTAAGCGACCTATAGTAGTTCTTTCGAAACGAAAATAAAAAACGATTCGACGAATATCGCATCGAATAGAGCAATGATATCGAAATTGATTCGAAAAATATTGAATTATCGATGTGAAAAATGTCGTACCTTGTAATAAAATTGTATAGTACGAAAAATTGTAAAAATTAGTGGCGATAGTTCGAAAAAACTTCGATAATCGAAGTGCTCTGAAACATGGCATTCCAATATCTGCCATTCGTTTCGATATTGATGGGGGAACGATACGATATATCGGAGAATTCATACGATATCGAATCAGATCTTGTACCAATATCGAACGTCAAAACATACTAAACGGCATGGATCGATCGATGCGACATAACGCAGTTTTTTCTCGAAACGAGAATAGAAATGTTTCTGGATTGATATCGGATCGAAAAGTGCAACGATGTAGAGATTGTTTCAAAAATATTGAGTAATAAATGTGAAAAATGTTTAAATATCATACCTTGTAATAATATTGTATAGTTCGAAAAATAAAAAAAAATAAGTGGCGATAAGTCAACGAAATCGAACTTTTTTATCGAAGTTAGTTCGAAAAAACTTTGATAATCGAAGAGCTCTGAGACATGGCAGCCCAATGTCTGCCATTCGTTTCGATATTAATGGAGAACGATACAATATGTCGGAGAATTTATGATGTCGAATCAGATCTTGTACCAATACGGAATGTCAAAACATACTAAACTGCATAGATCGATTGATGCGACATAACGCTGTTTTTCTCGAAACAAGAATAGATATGATTCTGGATTGATATCGTATCGAATAGTGGAAAGATGTAGGAATTGTTTCGAAAAACATTGCGATATCGATGTGAAAAATAAAAAAATAACTTCGTAAAAAGGTCAATCTCATTGCATTATCGCTATTAACTATTATTGGAACGAGTTTGGACTTTTTTTTATTAAAATTAGTTCGAGAAATAAAGAGCTCCGGCATACTGGGACACTGGGATGTGATTTCTCCATCTACTCGCATTGATCTCGTAATGATCTCGAAACGAATGACATACTGGGATGAAATTATAAAATCTTAATAGTCTCTAAGTCGTCATTTAGGTAAAATGGATATAAAGCCTGAATGGAATGACCGATATTGATATATATTCTGATATCAAAATATTTGGATTAATACCAAATAAAATGTATCATATCGTCACTGACATGCCAAAGGAGCCAATGTGCATTTTTAAAAATGTTCGAAAATCAAACTCCATAGTTTGAATTGCTTTAAAAATTAGTAAAAAATATTTAATTTTTTTGTTATTTTAGTTTATTCATCAAATAGCATAACGAATATAATATATCTTTTGATTTGAACAACGTACTGAATTATAAAATCGCATTTTCTGTGGTTATGACCAACATGAAAATATTTTTGTTTTTTGCCATAACTTCTCATGGCTACAAGATAAAATAGTGATGTTAAAGCATTAATTGTTTGTTTTTAATGTACCTATCGATTGACGTAATTATTTAAAAATCATTTTTCGAATTTTTGTGTTTAGCAAAAAAAAAGTTTGGCAAATTATTTTGAAATAATGATGCCAATTGATACGAGCTTTAAAAACAAAAAAATTATGCTTTTACACCACTATTTTATTTTGTACCAGTAAAAAGTTATGGAAAAAAAACGAAAAGATTCGCCCTTTTGGCATGACAAGATTTTCAATTTCAATATGTCCCATAGTACTATGGTACGCTGGTTTGAAATGATGTTTTATTTTGGCAAATGCTTCAAATTAGAGAGATAATAGCAACCGCAATCAATCGGTAATTAGTAAAGGCTTAAATGGGGGCACAAAATTAAATCAAATAAATAATTCAACAAATATATCCATAGAAATCCAATATTTATGCAGCTTCTTATAGCTGATTAAACACAATAACATATGTTTTATCTATCTTGCATCCTTTTTTTACAATAATATAAATATTAAATACAATCCACTCAACACAAACGATTGACAAATGTTTGCCAAAGCAATTACGGGTTATTTCGGGCTCATCGCAAGATGTGGTTCTACCATTTTTTTCAAAAGTTTTTTTTGTAGTTTTTTATTATTGTCAGCGCACATAATTGGTGCCTTTAATGCATGTTTCAAGCATATGTGATTTATTTCGATTCAATTGATGTGATTTACCTCGATATCTTGTCGCCCGCAATTGCATTCAAAAGTGCGTTTATCTGTGAAATATCGCCCTCGAGTGCAGATAAAGATGTACTGCAGACAAGGTAGTACCCGATGGGAATTTTTTAAATTCATACAAACAACAAAAAAAAATAGAAAACCTTGTTGATCTTAAAATAGCAAAGAAAGGCAGCCATAGAAAAAGTTGAGTCTCTTCCAAATAATTCAAAAATAAATAAATACCTGCAGTTAATAAAAAAAATAAAATAAAACTGTTTCTGAAACCACTTTGGGTCCGAACCTCATTGAGTTCGAGTGCGTCTATTTTGAAATGCTTATTTGTTTGGCCCAAAAAAAAGAGAACAAAATAGTAAAATCATTTTATTATGTAGACCACATTGTGCACTTGTGTGTTGCCAACAAATGGGGTCCTGCAAAGGATCAAGGTTGCTTGAGAGATGCGCACGTTTCCACTTGATTGCATCGCCTGCGAAGCGTTTACAATGTTTTGCGATTTCTTTTTTTTCTTCTCATTTTTTATTCTTGCAAAAATGTTGCCTTTTTTCGCTATATTGCACACATACAGGCCCTTGAAAATGTGTTGAAAACATAATTGCAAACAATTTAAAATTCGATTAAATTTAATTGCACAACTTGTGTGGTCATCATCTAGTGCCGTTCGTTGGTTTGGCCATATAATCAGTGGAAAATACAAAGTCATTATTGCAACACAAAGGTATTTGCAACCATTGTGCATTCTCAAAAACACCTTTTCTTTGTTCGTCCAGTCAAATAAGCAGATTACAAAGGTTTTCTACTTCTTTTTGCACCTTATTGCTTTACATTTTATTTAATATTTGTTTTATAAAAATTTAGCACAAGCAAATCTTTGAAAAACATATTAAAATAGGTTTTAGCTACTGTTAATAACAGGGAATCGATGATTATAAATGTTGTTTCATAACGTAAAAGAGGTAAAATATCAGCACAATTAAAAGTAGGCGCATTTTATAGGGATTTCAAAGTAGATTATTTACTGCTAAAATCATTAAATTCGATTTAGTGGTCCTGGAGAAATCGCTTGATGAGTAAAGATTTTCTAAAATCCATCATATCTTCTAAACGGAGCGTCGTAGAGGGGTAAAAGTAGGCGCATTTTATAGTGATTTCAAAGTAGATTATTTACTGAAAAAATCATTAAATTAGGTTCAGTGGTCCTGGAGAAATCGCTTGATGAGTTAAGATTTTCTTTAATCCTTCATATCTTCTAAACGGAGCTTCGTAGAGGGGTAAAAGTCTGCACTATTTTTGGGAATTTAAAAATCGATTTTTGAAAAACAAATTTCTTAAATCTTCATATCTTCTAAACGGAGCGTCGTAGAGGGGTAAAAGTAGGCGCATTTTATAGTGATTTCAAAGTAGATTATTTACTGAAAAAATCATTAAATTAGGTTCAGTGGTCCTGGAGAAATCGCTTGATGAGTAAAGATTTTCTAAAATCCTTCATATCTTCTAAACGGAGCGTCGTAGAGGGGTAAAAGTCTGCACTATTTTTGGGAAATTAAAAATCGATTTTTGAAAAACAAATTTCTTAAATCCTTCATATGGAGCGTCGTAGAGGGGTAAAAGTAGGCGCATTTTATAGGGATTTCAAAGTAGATTATTTACTGCTAAAATCATTAAATTCGATTTAGTGGTCCTGGAGAAATCGCTTGATGAGTAAAGATTTTCTTAAATCCTTCATATCTTCTAAACGGAGCGTCGTAGAGGGGTAAAAGTCTGCACTATTTTTGGGAATTTAAAAATTGATTTTTGAAAAACAAATTTCTTAAATCTTTCATATCTTCTAAACGGAGCGTCGTAGAGGGGTAAAAGTAGGCGCATTTTATAGGGATTTCAAAGTAGATTATTTACTGCTAAAATCATTAAATTCGATTTAGTGGTCCTGGAGAAATCGCTTGATGAGTAAAGATTTTCTTTAATCCTTCATATCTTCTAAACGGAGCGTCGTAGAGGGGTAAAAGTCTGCACTATTTTTGGGAATTTAAAAATCGATTTTTGAAAAACAAATTTCTTAAATCTTTCATATCTTCTAAACGGAGCGTCGTAGAGGGGTAAAAGTAGGCGCATTTTATAGTGATTTCAAAGTATTTACTAAAAAAATCATTAAATTCGATTTAGTGGTCCTGGAGAAATCGCTTGATGAGTAAAGATTTTCTTTAATCCTTCATATCTTCTAAACGGAGCGTCGTAGAGGGGTAAAAGTCTGCACTATTTTTGGGAATTTAAAAATCGATTTTTGAAAAACAAATTTCTTAAATCTTTCATATCTTCTAAACGGAGCGTCGTAGAGGGGTAAAAGTAGGCGCATTTTATAGTGATTTCAAAGTATTTACTAAAAAAATCATTAAATTCGATTTAGTGGTCCTGGAGAAATCGCTTGATGAGTAAAGATTTTCTTTAATCCTTCATAGCTTCTAAACGGAGCGTCGTAGAGGGGTAAAAGTCTGCACTATTTTTGGGAATTTAAAAATCGATTTTTAAAAAACAAATTTCTTAAATCTTTCATATCTTCTAAACGGAGCGTCGTAGAGGGGTAAAAGTAGGCGCATTTTATAGTGATTTCAAAGTAGATTATTTACTGAAAAAATCATTAAATTCGATTTAGTGGTCCTGGAGAAATCGCTTGATGAGTAAAGATTTTCTTTAATCCTTCATATCTTCTAAACGGAGCGTCGTAGAGGGGTAAAAGTCTGCACTATTTTTGGGAATTTAAAAATCGATTTTTGAAAAACAAATTTCTTAAATCTTTCATATCTTCTAAACGGAGCGTCGTAGAGGGGTAAAAGTAGGCGCATTTTATAGTGATTTCAAAGTATTTACTAAAAAAATCATTAAATTCGATTTAGTGGTCCTGGAGAAATCGCTTGATGAGTAAAGATTTTCTTTAATCCTTCATAGCTTCTAAACGGAGCGTCGTAGAGGGGTAAAAGTCTGCACTATTTTTGGGAATTTAAAAATCGATTTTTAAAAAACAAATTTCTTAAATCTTTCATATCTTCTAAACGGAGCGTCGTAGAGGGGTAAAAGTAGGCGCATTTTATAGTGATTTCAAAGTAGATTATTTACTGAAAAAATCATTAAATTCGATTTAGTGGTCCTGGAGAAATCGCTTGATGAGTAAAGATTTTCTTTAATCCTTCATATCTTCTAAACGGAGCGTCGTAGAGGGGTAAAAGTCTGCACTATTTTTGGGAATTTAAAAATCGATTTTTGAAAAACAAATTTCTTAAATCTTTCATATCTTCTAAACGGAGCGTCGTAGAGGGGTAAAAGTAGGCGCATTTTATAGTGATTTCAAAGTAGATTATTTACTGATAAAATCATTAAATTCGATTTAGTGGTCCTGGAGAAATCGCTTGATGAGTAAAGATTTTCTAAAATCCTTCATATCTTCTAAACGGAGCGTCGTAGAGGGGTAAAAGTCTGCACTATTTTTGGGAATTTAAAAATCGATTTTTGAAAAACAAATTTCTTAAATCTTTCATATCTTCTAAACGGAGCGTCGTAGAGGGGTAAAAGTAGGCGCATTTTATAGTGATTTCAAAGTAGATTATTTACTGAAAAAATCATTAAATTATGTTCAGTGGTCCTGGAGAAATCGGCTGATGAGTAAAGATTTTCTTAAATCCTTCATATCTTCTAAACGGAGCGTCGTAGAGGGGTAAAAGTCTGCACTATTTTTGGGAATTTAAAAATCGATTTTTGAAAAACAAATTTCTTAAATCTTTCATATCTTCTAAACGGAGCGTCGTAGAGGGGTAAAAGTAGGCGCATTTTATAGTGATTTCAAAGTAGATTATTTACTGCTAAAATCATTAAATTCGATTTAGTGGTCCTGGAGAAATCGCTTGATGAGTAAAGATTTTCTTTAATCCTTCATAGCTTCTAAACGGAGCGTCGTAGAGGGGTAAAAGTCTGCACTATTTTTGGGAATTTAAAAATCGATTTTTGAAAAACAAATTTCTTAAATCTTTCATATCTTCTAAACGGAGCATCGTAGAGGGGTAAAAGTAGGCGCATTTTATAGTGATTTCAAAGTAGATTATTTACTGAAAAAATCATTAAATTCGATTTAGTGGTCCTGGAGAAATCGCTTGATGAGTAAAGATTTTCTTTAATCCTTCATATCTTCTAAACGGAGCGTCGTAGAGGGGTAAAAGTCTGCACTATTTTTGGGAATTTAAAAATCGATTTTTGAAAAACAAATTTCTTAAATCTTTCATATCTTCTAAACGGAGCGTCGTAGAGGGGTAAAAGTAGGCGCATTTTATAGTGATTTCAAAGTAGATTATTTACTGATAAAATCATTAAATTCGATTTAGTGGTCCTGGAGAAATCGCTTGATGAGTAAAGATTTTCTAAAATCCTTCATATCTTCTAAACGGAGCGTCGTAGAGGGGTAAAAGTCTGCACTATTTTTGGGAATTTAAAAATCGATTTTTGAAAAACAAATTTCTTAAATCTTTCATATCTTCTAAACGGAGCGTCGTAGAGGGGTAAAAGTAGGCGCATTTTATAGGGATTTCAAAGTAGATTATTTACTGCTAAAATCATTAAATTCGATTTAGTGGTCCTGGAGAAATCGCTTGATGAGTAAAGATTTTCTAAAATCCTTCATATCTTCTAAACGGAGCGTCGTAGAGGGGTAAAAGTCTGCACTATTTTTGGGAATTTAAAAATCGATTTTTGAAAAACAAATTTCTTAAATCTTTCATATCTTCTAAACGGAGCGTCGTAGAGGGGTAAAAGTAGGCGCATTTTATAGTGATTTCAAAGTAGATTATTTACTGATAAAATCATTAAATTCGATTTAGTGGTCCTGGAGAAATCGCTTGATGAGTAAAGATTTTCTAAAATCCTTCATATCTTCTAAACGGAGCGTCGTAGAGGGGTAAAAGTCTGCACTATTTTTGGGAATTTAAAAATCGATTTTTGAAAAACAAATTTCTTAAATCTTTCATATCTTCTAAACGGAGCGTCGTAGAGGGGTAAAAGTAGGCGCATTTTATAGTGATTTCAAAGTAGATTATTTACTGATAAAATCATTAAATTCGATTTAGTGGTCCTGGAGAAATCGCTTGATGAGTAAAGATTTTCTAAAATCCTTCATATCTTCTAAACGGAGCGTCGTAGAGGGGTAAAAGTCTGCACTATTTTTGGGAATTTAAAAATCGATTTTTGAAAAACAAATTTCTTAAATCTTTCATATCTTCTAAACGGAGCGTCGTAGAGGGGTAAAAGTAGGCGCATTTTATAGTGATTTCAAAGTAGATTATTTACTGATAAAATCATTAAATTCGATTTAGTGGTCCTGGAGAAATCGCTTGATGAGTAAAGATTTTCTAAAATCCTTCATATCTTCTAAACGGAGCGTCGTAGAGGGGTAAAAGTCTGCACTATTTTTGGGAATTTAAAAATCGATTTTTGAAAAACAAATTTCTTAAATCTTTCATATCTTCTAAACGGAGCGTCGTAGAGGGGTAAAAGTAGGCGCATTTTATAGTGATTTCAAAGTAGATTATTTACTGATAAAATCATTAAATTCGATTTAGTGGTCCTGGAGAAATCGCTTGATGAGTAAAGATTTTCTAAAATCCTTCATATCTTCTAAACGGAGCGTCGTAGAGGGGTAAAAGTCTGCACTATTTTTGGGAATTTAAAAATCGATTTTTGAAAAACAAATTTCTTAAATCTTTCATATCTTCTAAACGGAGCGTCGTAGAGGGGTAAAAGTAGGCGCATTTTATAGTGATTTCAAAGTAGATTATTTACTGAAAAAATCATTAAATTATGTTCAGTGGTCCTGGAGAAATCGGCTGATGAGTAAAGATTTTCTTAAATCCTTCATATCTTCTAAACGGAGCGTCGTAGAGGGGTAAAAGTCTGCACTATTTTTGGGAATTTAAAAATCGATTTTTGAAAAACAGATTTCTTAAATCTTTCATATCTTCTAAACGTAGCGTCGTAGAGGGGTAAAAGTAGGCGCATTTTATAGTGATTTCAAAGTAGATTATTTACTGAAAAAATCATTAAATTCGATTTAGTGGTCCTGGAGAAATCGCTTGATGAGTAAAGATTTTCTTTAATCCTTCATATCTTCTAAACGGAGCGTCGTAGAGGGGTAAAAGTCTGCACTATTTTTGGGAATTTAAAAATCGATTTTTGAAAAACAAATTTCTTAAACGGAGCGTCGTAGAGGGGTAAAAGTAGGCGCATTTTATAGGGATTTAAAAGTAGATTATTTACTGCTAAAATCATTAAATTCGATTTAGTGGTCCTGGAGAAATCGCTTGATGAGTAAAGATTTTCTTTAATCCTTCATATCATCTAAACGGAGCGTCGTAGAGGGGTAAAAGTCTGCACTATTTTTGGGAATTTAAAAATCGATTTTTGAAAAACAGATTTCTTAAATCTTTCATATCTTCTAAACGGAGCGTCGTAGAGGGGTAAAAGTAGGCGCATTTTATAGTGATTTCAAAGTAGATTATTTACTGAAAAAATCATTAAATTCGATTTAGTGGTCCTGGAGAAATCGCTTGATTAGTAAAGATTTTCTTTAATCCTTCATATCTTCTAAACGGAGCGTCGTAGAGGGGTAAAAGTCTGCACTATTTTTGGGAATTTAAAAATCGATTTTTAAAAAACAAATTTCTTAAATCTTTCATATCTTCTAAACGGAGCGTCGTAGAGGGGTAAAAGTAGGCGCATTTTATAGTGATTTCAAAGTAGATTATTTACTGAAAAAATCATTAAATTCGATTTAGTGGTCCTGGAGAAATCGCTTGATGAGTAAAGATTTTCTTTAATCCTTCATATCTTCTAAACGGAGCGTCGTAGAAGGGTAAAAGTCTGCACTATTTTTGGGAATTTAAAAATCGATTTTTGAAAAACAAATTTCTTAAATCTTTCATATCTTCTAAACGGAGCGTCGTAGAGGGGTAAAAGTAGGCGCATTTTATAGTGATTTCAAAAAATCATTAAATTCGATTTAGTCCTGGTCCTGGAGAAATCGCTTGATGAGTAAAGATTTTCTTTAATCCTTCATAGCTTCTAAACGGAGCGTCGTAGAGGGGTAAAAGTAGGCGCATTTTATAGTGATTTCAAAGTATTTACTAAAAAAATCATTAAATTCGATTTAGTGGTCCTGGAGAAATCGCTTGATGAGTAAAGATTTTCTTTAATCCGTCATAGCTTCTAAACGGAGCGTCGTAGAGGGGTAAAAGTCTGCACTATTTTTGGGAATTTAAAAATCGATTTTTAAAAAACAAATTTCTTAAATCTTTCATATCTTCTAAACGGAGCGTCGTAGAGGGGTAAAAGTAGGCGCATTTTATAGTGATTTCAAAGTAGATTATTTACTGATAAAATCATTAAATTCGATTTAGTGGTCCTGGAGAAATCGCTTGATGAGTAAAGATTTTCTAAAATCCTTCATATCTTCTAAACGGAGCGTCGTAGAGGGGTAAAAGTCTGCACTATTTTTGGGAATTTAAAAATCGATTTTTGAAAAACAAATTTCTTAAATCTTTCATATCTTCTAAACGGAGCGTCGTAGAGGGGTAAAAGTAGGCGCATTTTATAGTGATTTCAAAGTAGATTATTTACTGAAAAAATCATTAAATTATGTTCAGTGGTCCTGGAGAAATCGGCTGATGAGTAAAGATTTTCTTAAATCCTTCATATCTTCTAAACGGAGCGTCGTAGAGGGGTAAAAGTCTGCACTATTTTTGGGAATTTAAAAATCGATTTTTGAAAAACAAATTTCTTAAATCTTTCATATCTTCTAAACGGAGCGTCGTAGAGGGGTAAAAGTAGGCGCATTTTATAGTGATTTCAAAGTAGATTATTTACTGCTAAAATCATTAAATTCGATTTAGTGGTCCTGGAGAAATCGCTTGATGAGTAAAGATTTTCTTTAATCCTTCATATCTTCTAAACGGAGCGTCGTAGAAGGGTAAAAGTCTGCACTATTTTTGGGAATTTAAAAATCGATTTTTGAAAAACAAATTTCTTAAATCTTTCATATCTTCTAAACGGAGCGTCGTAGAGGGGTAAAAGTAGGCGCATTTTATAGGGATTTCAAAGTAGATTATTTACTGCTAAAATCATTAAATTCGATTTAGTGGTCCTGGAGAAATCGCTTGATGAGTAAAGATTTTCTTTAATCCTTCATATCATCTAAACGGAGCGTCGTAGAGGGGTAAAAGTCTGCACTATTTTTGGGAATTTAAAAATCGATTTTTGAAAAACAGATTTCTTAAATCTTTCATATCTTCTAAACGGAGCGTCGTAGAGGGGTAAAAGTAGGCGCATTTTATAGTGATTTCAAAGTAGATTATTTACTGAAAAAATCATTAAATTCGATTTAGTGGTCCTGGAGAAATCGCTTGATGAGTAAAGATTTTCTTTAATCCTTCATATCTTCTAAACGGAGCGTCGTAGAGGGGTAAAAGTCTGCACTATTTTTGAGAATTTAAAAATCGATTTTTAAAAAACAAATTTCTTAAATCCTTCATATCTTCTAAACGGAGCGTCGTAGAGGGGTAAAAGTAGGCGCATTTTATAGTGATTTCAAAGTAGATTATTTACTGATAAAATCATTAAATTCGATTTAGTGGTCCTGGAGAAATCGCTTGATGAGTAAAGATTTTCTAAAATCCTTCATATCTTCTAAACGGAGCGTCGTAGAGGGGTAAAAGTCTGCACTATTTTTGGGAATTTAAAAATCGATTTTTGAAAAACAAATTTCTGAAATCTTTCATATCTTCTAAACGGAGCGTCGTAGAGGGGTAAAAGTAGGCGCATTTTATAGTGATTTCAAAAAATCATTAAATTCGATTTAGTCCTGGTCCTGGAGTAATCGCTTGATGAGTAAAGATTTTCTTTAATCCTTCATAGCTTCTAAACGGAGCGTCGTAGAGGGGTAAAAGTCTGCACTATTTTTGGGAATTTAAAAATCGATTTTTGAAAAACAAATTTCTTAAATCTTTCATATCTTCTAAACGGAGCGTCGTAGAGTGGTAAAAGTAGGCGCATTTTATAGTGATTTCAAAGTAGATTATTTACTAAAAAAAATCATTAAATTCGATTTAGTCCTGGTCCTGGAGAAATCGCTTGATGAGTAAAGATTTTCTTAAATCCTTCATATCTTCTAAACGGAGCGTCGTAGAGGGGTAAAAGTCTGCACTATTTTTGGGAATTTAAAAATCGATTTTTGAAAAACAAATTTCTTAAATCTTTCATATCTTCTAAACGGAGCGTCGTAGAGGGGTAAAAGTAGGCGCATTTTATAGTGATTTCAAAGTAGATTATTTACTGCTAAAATCATTAAATTCGATTTAGTGGTCCTGGAGAAATCGCTTGATGAGTAAAGATTTTCTTTAATCCTTCATATCTTCTAAACGGAGCGTCGTAGAAGGGTAAAAGTCTGCACTATTTTTGGGAATTTAAAAATCGATTTTTGAAAAACAAATTTCTTAAATCTTTCATATCTTCTAAACGGAGCGTCGTAGAGGGGTAAAAGTAGGCGCATTTTATAGGGATTTCAAAGTAGATTATTTACTGCTAAAATCATTAAATTCGATTTAGTGGTCCTGGAGAAATCGCTTGATGAGTAAAGATTTTCTTTAATCCTTCATATCATCTAAACGGAGCGTCGTAGAGGGGTAAAAGTCTGCACTATTTTTGGGAATTTAAAAATCGATTTTTGAAAAACAGATTTCTTAAATCTTTCATATCTTCTAAACGGAGCGTCGTAGAGGGGTAAAAGTAGGCGCATTTTATAGTGATTTCAAAGTAGATTATTTACTGAAAAAATCATTAAATTCGATTTAGTGGTCCTGGAGAAATCGCTTGATGAGTAAAGATTTTCTTTAATCCTTCATATCTTCTAAACGGAGCGTCGTAGAGGGGTAAAAGTCTGCACTATTTTTGAGAATTTAAAAATCGATTTTTAAAAAACAAATTTCTTAAATCCTTCATATCTTCTAAACGGAGCGTCGTAGAGGGGTAAAAGTAGGCGCATTTTATAGTGATTTCAAAGTAGATTATTTACTGATAAAATCATTAAATTCGATTTAGTGGTCCTGGAGAAATCGCTTGATGAGTAAAGATTTTCTAAAATCCTTCATATCTTCTAAACGGAGCGTCGTAGAGGGGTAAAAGTCTGCACTATTTTTGGGAATTTAAAAATCGATTTTTGAAAAACAAATTTCTGAAATCTTTCATATCTTCTAAACGGAGCGTCGTAGAGGGGTAAAAGTAGGCGCATTTTATAGTGATTTCAAAAAATCATTAAATTCGATTTAGTCCTGGTCCTGGAGTAATCGCTTGATGAGTAAAGATTTTCTTTAATCCTTCATAGCTTCTAAACGGAGCGTCGTAGAGGGGTAAAAGTCTGCACTATTTTTGGGAATTTAAAAATCGATTTTTGAAAAACAAATTTCTTAAATCTTTCATATCTTCTAAACGGAGCGTCGTAGAGTGGTAAAAGTAGGCGCATTTTATAGTGATTTCAAAGTAGATTATTTACTAAAAAAAATCATTAAATTCGATTTAGTCCTGGTCCTGGAGAAATCGCTTGATGAGTAAAGATTTTCTTAAATCCTTCATATCTTCTAAACGGAGCGTCGTAGAGGGGTAAAAGTCTGCACTATTTTTGGGAATTTAAAAATCGATTTTTGAAAAACAAATTTCTTAAATCTTTCATATCTTCTAAACGGAGCGTCGTAGAGGGGTAAAAGTAGGCGCATTTTATAGTGATTTCAAAAAATCATTAAATTCGATTTAG
This sequence comes from Dryomyza anilis, assembly GCA_951804985.1. Classification (NCBI taxonomy): domain Eukaryota; kingdom Metazoa; phylum Arthropoda; class Insecta; order Diptera; family Dryomyzidae; genus Dryomyza; species Dryomyza anilis. Next base: position 92,823,428 of record OX638132.1, on the reverse strand, counting down.
TCCTGGTCCTGGAGTAATCGCTTGATGAGTAAAGATTTTCTTTAATCCTTCATAGCTTCTAAACGGAGCGTCGTAGAGGGGTAAAAGTCTGCACTATTTTTGGGAATTTAAAAATCGATTTTTGAAAAACAAATTTCTTAAATCTTTCATATCTTCTAAACGGAGCGTCGTAGAGGGGTAAAAGTAGGCGCATTTTATAGTGATTTCAAAGTATTTACTGAAAAAATCATTAAATTCGATTTAGTGGTCCTGGAGAAATCGCTTGATGAGTAAAGATTTTCTTTAATCCTTCATAGCTTCTAAACGGAGCGTCGTAGAGGGGTAAAAGTCTGCACTATTTTTGGGAATTTAAAAATCGATTTTTAAAAAACAAATTTCTTAAATCTTTCATATCTTCTAAACGGAGCGTCGTAGAGTGGTAAAAGTAGGCGCATTTTATAGTGATTTCAAAGTAGATTATTTACTGAAAAAATCATTAAATTCGATTTAGTGGTCCTGGAGAAATCGCTTGATGATTAAGATTTTCTTTAATCCTTCATATCTTCTAAAAAGTCTGCACTATTTTTGGGAATTTAAAAATCGATTTTTGTAAAACAAATTTCTTAAATCCTTCATATCTTCTAAACGGAGCGTCGTAGAGGGGTAAAAGTAGGCGCATTTTATAGTGATTTCAAAAAATCATTAAATTCGATTTAGTCCTGGTCCTGGAGAAATCGCTTGATGAGTAAAGATTTTCTTTAATCCTTCATAGCTTCTAAACGGAGCGTCGTAGAGGGGTAAAAGTAGGCGCATTTTATAGTGATTTCAAAGTAGATTATTTACTGAAAAAATCATTAAATTCGATTTAGTGGTCCTGGAGAAATCGCTTGATTAGTAAAGATTTTCTTTAATCCTTCATATCTTCTAAACGGAGCGTCGTAGAGGGGTAAAAGTCTGCACTATTTTTGGGAATTTAAAAATCGATTTTTAAAAAACAAATTTCTTAAATCTTTCATATCTTCTAAACGGAGCGTCGTAGAGGGGTAAAAGTAGGCGCATTTTATAGTGATTTCAAAGTAGATTATTTACTGAAAAAATCATTAAATTCGATTTAGTGGTCCTGGAGAAATCGCTTGATGAGTAAAGATTTTCTTTAATCCTTCATATCTTCTAAACGGAGCGTCGTAGAAGGGTAAAAGTCTGCACTATTTTTGGGAATTTAAAAATCGATTTTTGAAAAACAAATTTCTTAAATCTTTCATATCTTCTAAACGGAGCGTCGTAGAGGGGTAAAAGTAGGCGCATTTTATAGTGATTTCAAAAAATCATTAAATTCGATTTAGTCCTGGTCCTGGAGAAATCGCTTGATGAGTAAAGATTTTCTTTAATCCTTCATAGCTTCTAAACGGAGCGTCGTAGAGGGGTAAAAGTAGGCGCATTTTATAGTGATTTCAAAGTATTTACTAAAAAAATCATTAAATTCGATTTAGTGGTCCTGGAGAAATCGCTTGATGAGTAAAGATTTTCTTTAATCCGTCATAGCTTCTAAACGGAGCGTCGTAGAGGGGTAAAAGTCTGCACTATTTTTGGGAATTTAAAAATCGATTTTTAAAAAACAAATTTCTTAAATCTTTCATATCTTCTAAACGGAGCGTCGTAGAGGGGTAAAAGTAGGCGCATTTTATAGTGATTTCAAAGTAGATTATTTACTGATAAAATCATTAAATTCGATTTAGTGGTCCTGGAGAAATCGCTTGATGAGTAAAGATTTTCTAAAATCCTTCATATCTTCTAAACGGAGCGTCGTAGAGGGGTAAAAGTCTGCACTATTTTTGGGAATTTAAAAATCGATTTTTGAAAAACAAATTTCTTAAATCTTTCATATCTTCTAAACGGAGCGTCGTAGAGGGGTAAAAGTAGGCGCATTTTATAGTGATTTCAAAGTAGATTATTTACTGAAAAAATCATTAAATTATGTTCAGTGGTCCTGGAGAAATCGGCTGATGAGTAAAGATTTTCTTTAATCCTTCATATCTTCTAAACGGAGCGTCGTAGAGGGGTAAAAGTCTGCACTATTTTTGGGAATTTAAAAATCGATTTTTGAAAAACAAATTTCTTAAATCTTTCATATCTTCTAAACGGAGCGTCGTAGAGGGGTAAAAATAGGCGCATTTTTTTGTGATTTCAAAGTAGATTATTTACTAAAAAAATCATTAAATTCGATTTAGTGGACCTTGAGAAATCGCTTGATGAGTAAAGATTTTCTTAAATCCTTCATATCTTCTAAACGGAGCGTCGTAGAGGGGTAAAAGTCTGCACTATTTTTGGGAATTTAAAAATCGATTTTTGAAAAACAAATTTCTTAAATCTTTCATATCTTCTAAACGGAGCGTCGTAGAGGGGTAAAAGTAGGCGAATTTTATAGTGATTTCAAAGTAGATTATTTACTGAAAAAATCATTAAATTCGATTTAGTGGTCCTGGAGAAATCGCTTGATGAGTAAAGATTTTCTTTAATCCTTCATATCTTCTAAACGGAGCGTCGTAGAGGGGTAAAAGTAGGCGCATTTTATAGGGATTTCAAAGTAGATTATTTACTGAAAAAATCATTAAATTCGATTTAGTGGTCCTGGAGAAATCGCTTGATGAGTAAAGATTTTCTTTAATCCTTCATAGCTTCTAAACGGAGCGTCGTAGAGGGGTAAAAGTCTGCACTATTTTTGGGAATTTAAATATCGATTTTTAAAAAACAAATTTCTTAAATCTTTCATATCTTCTAAACGGAGCGTCGTAGAGGGGTAAAAGTAGGCGCATTTTATAGTGATTTCAAAGTAGATTATTTACTGAAAAAATCATTAAATTCGATTTAGTGGTCCTGGAGAAATCGGCTGATGAGTAAAGATTTTCTTAAATCCTCCATATCTTCTAAACGGAGCGTCGTAGAGGGGTAAAAGTCTGCACTATTTTTGGGAATTTAAAAATCGATTTTTGAAAAACAAAATTCTTAAATCTTTCATATCTTCTAAACGGAGCGTCGTAGAGGGGTAAAAGTAGGCGAATTTTATAGTGATTTCAAAGTAGATTATTTACTGAAAAAATCATTAAGTCCGTTTTAGTGGTCCTGGAGAAATCGCTTGATGAGTAAAGATTTTCTTTAATCCTTCATATCTTCTAAACGGAGCGTCGTAGAGGGGTAAAAGTCTGCACTATTTTTGGGAATTTAAAAATTGATTTTTGAAAAACAAATTTCTTAAATCTTTCATATCTTCTAAACGGAGCGTCGTAGAGGGGTAAAAGTAGGCGCATTTTATAGTGATTTCAAAGTAGATTATTTACTGAAAAAATCATTAAGTTCGGTTCAGTGGTCCTGGAGAAATCGGCTGATGAATAAAGATTTTCTTAAATCCTCCATATCTTCTAAACGGAGCGTCGTAGAGGGGTAAAAGTCTGCACTATTTTTGGGAATTTATAAATCGATTTTTGAAAAACAATTTTCTTAAATTTTTCATATCTTCTAAACGGAGCGTCGTAGAGGGGTAAAAGTAGGCGCATTTTATAGTGATTTCAAAGTAGAATATTTACTGAAAAAATCATTAAGTTCGGTTCAGTGGTCCTGGAGAAATCGGCTGATGAATAAAGATTTTCTTAAATCCTCCATATCTTCTAAACGGAGCGTCGTAGAGGGGTAAAAGTCTGCACTATTTTTGGGAATTTAAAAATCGATTTTTGAAAAACAAATTTCTTAAATCCTCCATATCTTCTAAACGGAGCGTCGTAGAGGGGTAAAAGAATGCACTATTTTTGGGAATTTAAAAATCGATTTTTGAAAAACAAATTTCTTAAATCCTTCATATCTTCTAAACGGAGCGTCGTAGAGGGGTAGGCGCATTTTATAGTGATTTCAAAGTAGATTATTTACTGAAAAAATCATTAAGTCCGTTTTAGTGGTCCTGGAGAAATCGCTTGATGAGTAAAGATTTTCTTTAATCCTTCATATCTTCTAAACGGAGCGTCGTAGAGGGGTAAAAGTCTGCACTATTTTTGGGAATTTAAAAATTGATTTTTGAAAAACAAATTTCTTAAATCTTTCATATCTTCTAAACGGAGCGTCGTAGAGGGGTAAAAGTAGGCGCATTTTATAGTGATTTCAAAGTAGATTATTTACTGAAAAAATCATTAAGTTCGGTTCAGTGGTCCTGGAGAAATCGGCTGATGAATAAAGATTTTCTTAAATCCTCCATATCTTCTAAACGGAGCGTCGTAGAGGGGTAAAAGTCTGCACTATTTTTGGGAATTTAAAAATCGATTTTTGAAAAACAATTTTCTTAAATCTTTCATATCTTCTAAACGGAGCGTCGTAGAGGGGTAAAAGTAGGCGCATTTTATAGTGATTTCAAAGTAGATTATTTACTGAAAAAATCATTAAGTTCGGTTCAGTGGTCCTGGAGAAATCGGCTGATGAATAAAGATTTTCTTAAATCCTCCATATCTTCTAAACGGAGCGTCGTAGAGGGGTAAAAGTCTGCACCATTTTTGGGAATTTAAAAATCGATTTTTGAAAAACAAATTTCTTAAATCCTCCATATCTTCTAAACGGAGCGTCGTAGAGGGGTAAAAGTCTGCACTATTTTTGGGAATTTAAAAATCGATTTTTGAAAAACAAATTTCTTAAATCCTTCATATCTTCTAAACGGAGCGTCGTAGAAGGATAAAAGTAGGCGCATTTTATACTGATTTCAAAGTAGATTATTTACTAAAAAATTCATTAAATTCGATTTAGTGGTCCTGGAGAAATCGCTTGATGAGTAAAGATTTTCTTTAATCCTTCATATCTTCTAAACGGAGCGTCGTAGAGGGGTAAAAGTAGGCGCATTTTATAGTGATTTCAAAGTAGAATATTTACTGAAAAAATCATTAAGTTCGGTTCAGTGGTCCTGGAGAAATCGGCTGATGAATAAAGATTTTCTTAAATCCTCCATATCTTCTAAACAGAGCGTCGTAGAGGGGTAAAAGTCTGCACTATTTTTGGGAATTTAAAAATCGATTTTTGAAAAACAAATTTCTTAAATCCTCCATATCTTCTAAACGGAGCGTCGTAGAGGGGTAAAAGTCTGCACTATTTTTGGGAATTTAAAAATCGATTTTTGAAAAACAAATTTCTTAAATCTTTCATATCTTCTAAACGGAGCGTCGTAGAGGGGTAAAAATAGGCGCATTTTATAGTGATTATAAAAAAGTAGATTATTTACTGAAAAAATCATTAAGTTCGGTTCAGTGGTCCTGGAGTAATCGGCTGATGAATAAAGATTTTCTTAAATCCTCCATATCTTCTAAACGGAGCGTCGTAGAGGGGTAAAAGTCTGCACCATTTTTGGGAATTTAAAAATCGATTTTTGAAAAACAAATTTCTAAATCCTTCATATCTTCTAAACGGAGCGTCGTAGAGGGGTAAATGTATGCGCATTTTATAGTGATTTCAAAGTAGATTATTTACTGAAAAAATCATTAATTTCGATTTAGTGGTCCTGGAGAAATCGCTTGATGAGTAAAGATTTTCTTTAATCCTTCATATCTTCTAAACGGAGCATCGTAGAGGGGTAAAAGTCTGCACTATTTTTGGGAATTTAAAAATCGATTTTTGAAAAACAAATTTCTTAAATCTTTCATATCTTCTAAACGGAGCGTCGTAGAGGGGTAAATATCTACACTATTTTTGGGAATTTAAAAATCGATTTTTGAAAAACAAATTTCTTAAATCTTTCATATCTTCTAAACGGAGCGTCGTAGAGGGGTAAAAGTAGGCGCATTTTATAGTGATTTCAAAGTAGATTATTTACTGAAAAAATCATTAAATTCGATTTAGTGGTCCTGGAGAAATCGCTTGATGAGTAAAGATTTTCTTTAATCCTTCATATCTTCTAAACGGAGCGTCGTAGAGGGGTAAAAGTAGGCGCATTTTATAGTGATTTCAAAGTAGATTATTTACTGAAAAAAATCATTAAATTCGATTTAGTGGTCCTGGAGAAATCGCTTGATGAGTAAAGATTTTCTTTAATCCTTCATATCTGCTAAACGGAGCGTCGTAGAGGGGTAAATATCTACACTATTTTTGGGAATTTAAAAATCGATTTTTGAAAAACAAATTTCTTAAATCTTTCATATCTTCTAAACGGAGCGTCGTAGAGGGGTAAAAGTAGGCGTATTTTATAGTGATTTCAAAGTAGATTATTTACTGAAAAAATCATTAAATTCGATTTAGTGGTCCTGGAGAAATCGCTTGATGAGTAAAGATTTTCTTAAATCCTTCATATCTTCTAAACGGAGCGTCGTAGAGGGGTAAAAGTCTGCACTATTTTTGGGAATTTAAAAATCGATTTTTGAAAAACAAATTTCTTAAAACTCATTAAATTCGGTTCAGTTTTCCTGGAGAAATCGGCTGATGAGTAAAGAATTTCTTAAATCATTCATATCTTCTAAACAGAGCGTCGTAGACTGGTCAAAGTCTGCACAATTTTTGGGAATTTAAAAGTTTTCTCGAAATGAGAATTTTTTTGAGATTGCTATGAAAAATATTGCGATATCGATTTGATAAATATTTAAATATCGTATCTTGTCAAAGAATTTGAATGTATGAAAATTTTTAAAAATTAGAATCGAGAATGCAACGAGATTGAACTTTTTTTATGGAAGTTATTCGAGAAAGCTTCGACTGGGGTTGTTTATTTTATAATATTTTATGCAGTCGAATGAGAATTGTGTATCTGTCTTGCTCGACCCGTATATATTATCTTCCAAAAGTTCGATTAAAATTTTTCAAACAATACGCGATAAATTGCTGTCGTAAACCAGTTTACAATTTCTATATTTTTCTTTTAGTCTATTAGTTGAAACTGTTAATATTATTAACTTCTTAACTTTGTAATTAAGCAGCTGAAAACTATGAATTAAAAACTTCGTGATTCGGGGCCGATTCTGAGCCTGTGCTGTGATGCCCCCACCTACCACAATTCATGCCGAGTGCTGTGCCAAAGCGCGGCTACACATTAAATACAGAAAATTTGCACAAAATATTTCGACATTTTCTCAGATATTCTCGAAATTTTATGCAGTTTTGCGAAAAGTTTCGACTATTAAACATTCCTTCCGCCAGCAGTTAGTTTTCCATGCAAAGTTTTGCGCCAAACAGAAACTTGTGAAGAATTTTTTGTTCATTTTTTTTTTTTGCAAATCAACAACTCAATATAACTTTGTTGGCAACACAGTGGAACTTTCGTTTCCGCTGTTAGATATACACGCAAAGAAAAATTATGATTATGGCATAATTATGACATAATCATAATTGATAAGATTTCTAATTTTTCCTTGCAAATAGTTGTGATATTATTTAGTGATTGAATTTTATATTTAGAATATATTATGGTTGTGGCAAATAAAATTTATTATATAGTCACTGTCATGCCAAAATCTTTTCATTTGTTGCTATAACTCTTTAATGGTACAAGATAAACTAGTGATTTATTGTTTGTTTTTAAAGCACCTATCGATCTGCTTCACTAATTAAAAATATTTTGTCAAACATTAATTTGCCATTTGTTATTTGCAGGAAAAATGTTTGAAAACATATTTTTAAATAATGATGCAGTTCGATAGGTGCTTTGAAAACAAATAATAAATGCCTTCACACCACTATTTTATCTTATACCAATAAAAAGTTATGGCGAAAAAACGAAAAGATTCGCCCTTTTGGCATGACAAGATTTTCAATTTTTCAAATTCGCCCTTTTGGTTTTGTCTTTTGTGGCTAGAAATACTTAACAAAATGACACGCGATTTTGGCACAGCATACTTGAGGATAAACTACATTCAAAAATGTAGAAAAACGCAATTGTCAAAAATTACACATTCGCCCCTTTGGCATGATAGTGACGATATGATGTATGGATGTTTGTCCGAACAATTATATGATTGATATTACTATTACCATGTTTACTGTAATTATGTTATTACTATGTACATAAATGCCAAAACGCCTGATCAATATATTTAAAGAGAGAAATATGATTAAGTCCATAATTTTGTGTTTCCGAAATTACTGTAACCATCATTTTGATTGCCAAAATTATAAATATAAATACGTATGTTTGTTTTGTCAACTTGATTCCATGAAGTGAATGACTAAAAACACAGTAGAATATATTATATAATTAGGTCCATATTTTGGTTATCTCTATATTATTGTAACAAGCATTATAATGGCCACAATTGTAAAATTAAACATGTTTCTTTCATTTTGTCAACTGGATTGAATGATGTCAGTGACTTGAAACCTAAAAAAAAGTAATTCAAGAGCGTAAGGTAATTAAGTCTATAATTCCGTTGTCTTGATATTGTTGTAACAAGCATAACAATTGCCACAATCATAAAAATAAACTTTTTTTGTCAACTTCAATGACTAAAAATTTACAAAAAGGAATTCAATAGCACAAATCCATCAATTTGTTGTCGCTACATTACTTTAACCATCATTATGTTTGCCACAATCATAAAAATAATATTTTGTCTACGTGTGTATTTGATTTTTTTTTTATTATTTTTTTTGTTTTTCTTGTTACAAACATTAATGAAGAAAATTATAAACTTGATTACATACTTTCATTTCACTTGATTGCAAAATGACTCAGCCAGGACACACAAAGGACATGCCTGCGAAAAAGAATGCACAGAGAATGAAAGAGAGTAAAGGCAAAAAAGTAATAAAAAAAAGATGCAAAAAATACTTGCAAAAAGCCGTGGAACCGCTTAATTAAAAGCAATTAGTACGCTTAACGCAGTTGAAAGTATTTCCACACCCATCAGGAATGTTGGCGGACGCATTGTGCAGGACACAACCGACCGCCCGGTCGACCAACCACCGATAGCCACATTAGTCAACTCTTGGTCATTTACTTTGGTCATTTGCAAACTTGTTAATATAATAACTGCTCGATCCGGGGGCGGGAGCAGTTGAACTCATATAAATTATATAAAATTAAAGGACCACAATACAAAAAAAAATAGAATTACAAAACCATTTAAGACTGACCACGAGGACTTGCACTTTAACTTAATTTCGCAATTAATTTCGGGGGTAAAACGCACTTAACTGAGATCAACCACCCCCACCCACCATGGTCACTTTTAATCGCTTTAGCAGCATCATCGCGTTGGTTACGCCCCCCATTAAGTGGGCGTTGAGTGCTGTTCATTGCACAAGTGGCTGCGGTTTTTAATGTTGGCGCACGCGAGCCTTAATTAGTCGCTTTATTTAGCGGTATTTTTATGGTTTTCGTTTTTTGTTTTTCAATATTTCTTGGCTGCTATCAAAGTTGCTTTAGAAAAACCGCACAAATCTGTTTATTTTACAAGTGTTCTTTTAATTGCAAATGACTCGAATGATTGACTACGTAGGATGGAGTACTGCAGATTTTTCTATATTTCATATATATTTTCTTATTTCAAAGTAACAGTCATCTCTTAATTGACTTTGTTTTAAAATTATGTAAAATTACGTTGTTTTTTTTTTCTTTTTTAGCAATCAGTGATTCAATTCTAGAGTAAGTTCGAGATATTTTCATGGAACTTTAAAAAAAATGTTACTCGGATGTCCGCTTGAAAATCAGTCTCAGTGTAGAACACTTTGGATCATCGAAATGCCTCGAACATTTCTCGAAGTGACTTCGTTATTAAAAATCCAATCTCATGCTCGATATTTTCGGTTTGATATGTGATATCGAAACTCATGACATACTGGAAGAATTCATTCTTTGTTTTATAGTTTTTACTATTAAAAATTAATATAATGTCCTATCAATATTAAAATGTCCCATTAAAAGAATAGTTTATCACATTAAGATAATATACTTGTACTTTATAACAATGTGATAAAATTATTAATTGAATAATTCAGACTAATAATAATAATAGTTTGGCGCTACAGTCCTGTATAGAACTTCGGCCGAGCTCTCTCACCATTTTGAGCTGTGCGTGTTATATTTGTACTCAAAGTAGTGGGACCTATATTTTATTGCCGAATCCGAACGGCAGGTGAGAGCTTTTCATAGACAATGGTTTTTTACTCTCGTAGGTTTGCCATTTACTGACGAGAGGTAGCGCGGTATAGAAAAAAGTTTCTATGAAAAGATGTTGTTAGCCCCAGTCCAGGCTTGAACCGGGGACCTTTCGGCTCGCAGTCCAACGTACTAACCACTGAGCTACCGCGGCTACCGCGGCTAATTCAGACTATTGTTTTAAAAATATTGCAATATAGATTCAATAGTAATTTTTAAATGATATTACTATTAAATTCTTATGGAAAAATACTATTGAAATTACAGTATTTTATGGTATACATGTTATGGTATACATATTAATTTCATGGTATACCAGTCACTGAGATCGAACCAGCCATTATTCGAAACAGCCACTTACGAGCCCAATGCACCATCTAAGCTACCGACGCACGCAGAACAAAAAAAGTCCTTTTTTTGAACAAAATTAACTTCAAAACAAATCGGTGGATTTCGTTAATATTTCGTTTTACTCAATAAAAAAAAATATCAATTTATAGTTCTGCATTACAAAATATATTCTATTGATTCCCAAAAAATTTGTAGAAATATTTAAACTTCCAGACATTTTTGGAAATTTTTGACATGTGATTTTTCAAAATCTGAAGCTGATATCGGTATGATTTATTTTTTATTTTTTAACCACATTGACAGTGATCTGAAATAAATTAGTGCGAATGAAGGATATCGGTTGAAGTCCTTGGAATAAATTAACAAAAAAAGGCACAAATGTATGAAATTAGAATAAATATTGTAATTTTTGCAATGTAATTACTACTAATCCGGGAACGATATCAGGATGATATTTTTTTTTTATATTTTAGTTATGTTCCAATATGTATTTTTATGTATTTACGTATGGAATGGAATCTAAGTGAGTCTTTTATTTATGTAATAGTAAAAAAAAAATTAATATATAAATTTTAAAATATGACGTTTTGTTTAAAAATTGTATCATTTTGTTAACTGTGCGACGGACGCTGAACAGTAGTTTCGAAACGTTTTTCATCAGCCAAAACTATCTATTGCTGTAGTGAATAATTTTGAATGCAGTTTTTATACCCTACACCTATGAGGTACAGGGTATAGTAACTTTGTGCATATATTGTAACGCCCCTTAGGAGGCGTGTCCGGTATGGAAAAGTATATGTATTCTTGATCAGCATCACTACTCGATTCCGTTTAGCCATGTCCGTCTGTCTGTCCGTCTTGCTTCCCGAATACAGAATAACTTGAGAAATACTGATCAGAATGCGATGAAATTTCATCTCAATATATTTTAGCCAAAAGTAGGAACTGAGTTTGAAAATGAATCAAATCGGTCAACGGACACGCCCACCTCCCATACAAGTCACTTTTATATAACTCTGTAGGAACTAATAACTCGAAAAGTATTCAAGGTACAGTTATAAAATTTAAATTGTATTGTTAGAATTGACCTATAAATATGTGGTCTAAAAATGGGCGTCATCCGCCCACTTTATTTTTCATTATTTCCCGGGTTTTCATAGTAAAAATTTGATCCGTAAATTATTAAAATCAAATCTATGAAATATTAGCCTTTCAAAATTTTAAATATAGGCGTGGTCCGCCCAATTATATTTTTCAATTTTTTTTTTTAGTTGTTTATACTTTATATAAATTTTTTAATTTATGGGGATATAAGACGTAAATTTCTGATTTATGAATAATATTCTGAGGGTGGGGAGGTTCAGCATAATTAAAAACTTTAAAAATAAGGTATGCAATTAAATATCCCACATTAATATCCCCACCAAAGGTGTAGGGTATTCCATAGTCGGGCCCGACCGACTATAAAAATCCGCCCCATGTGACCTAAATTTCCCAACTCGTTTTTTTTTGGTTGATTGGAAGTTATTGAAATATGTATAATAAGCCAAAGTTGAACTTTTTTCTTTTACAATTTTTGTATATAGGCCATCCACACCAAATCATCCAGTGGTTGGAACTCACCTTCTCGAGAAACTGATAAAGGGTATCGAGATATGAATTGACCATTTTTTTTACCACTACTTCCATAGATACAGTGCACTGTGTGATATTTTCACAATCTAGGAGGACATAATCGAATTTTAAAGTTACTGACTTGAAATTTTGTATAGAGAAGTTTTCTTGAAATAAAAACTTCCCCACAAAAAATGGACGTGGTCAGACAAGTGCCACGTCCACTTTCCATAGAAATAATATATAACACAAAAATGCATTATAATAAACTTAAATAAAATTGAATACGAATTTTCTGATTAACTGCTTCAAACTCTATGATCTCCAATGAGTATTACACAAAATCTGTTAATCTGTCTGAGTCGAATGTGAGTTCTGGCGAAAAACATTGCTCGTTTCAGGAGGTTCGTCACAGCACTAAAAACGACATGATTGCATTCGAAAATACTCGAGCAAACACTTCAAATAATTATTATTTGAGGCAATTGACAAGTATTTGTTCCAAACACTAATTAAAATTTACCATTTAAGACAAATAGATGCAGTATTTAACAGAAGTAATAAATGTGTTTAAGAGGAATAATTAATTTAACATTGTGTTTAATGTAAACAATTAAAGTGTTTACGACAAATAAATTACTATATGTTACAAAAACTAATAATTTGAAGTGTTTGCAGGAAATAGTCATTATTTATGGCAGATTATATAAAATTATAAGTCTTAAGTGGAAACTATAACTTCTCACTACAAGCATAAGATTGTTTACTGCAAATTATTCGTAAACAATCATTTTTTTGTCTGTAGTAAAAATACCTATTTCATCAATAATCGAAATTCCAAACATATTTTTCTCCACCTGTAGTCGCCTAAGAATTGTTGCATTCTACTTTAAGAGTTATTGAAATATGAACAACTATAAAAAAATGATTTTTGGACAATTTTTTGTAACTTTGATCCACTGTATTTCTGGAAATAGTGTTCGAAAAAATAAAAAAATAAATTGGTCATTGCATATATCTCAATAACCGTTATCAGTTGCCCAAATTTAATTGAATTCGAAAAAGTAAAATCACAAATTTTACTTTTTTTTGGTCGATTTGGTGTGGAATGACCATAGTTTATTTGTTGCAATAAGTATGTTTTTTGAATAGTGTGAAATGGTTTTTTTCACATTGAGTTCTAATATCTACGTGAGATTTAAAGATATTGCGATCAGGTTACATTTTTTTAAATACTGGATATTTTATATTGCATTTTATATTAAACCCTACACCCAAATCGCGCTGTAAAAACGGATAAACACTTGTTCGTTTCTTGGAAAAAGTTAATTTCCAGTAGAGATATATTAAGCCTTTACTATAGCCACGAAAATAACATCTGGAATTCAAGAAGAATTTTATGATTAATTTTTTGCTCAATTTAGACAATTTAATGTGATACTTAATATCAAAAAATTTTCCGATAAGCTGTATACCACACCGTATACCTCTTGATTACTTCTCTATTTGATGTTTTATTTTTTATATTCCTTAAAAAAATATTTAAACAAAACTATAAACATTTATACAATTCAAGTAAAAGAAAATAAAAATACATTTCATTTTATAACTGCAAAATAAATATTAAAAGATTTTTTTTGCATTGAATTTAAACAGTGAATACAACTCAATAACTTTTTTCGGATTTTATTCATACTCTGGATTTATTCATTCAATAGAATTTCAACTGAACAGCAACAAATACAAATGCTATAAACATACAAAAGACCCTACACCAAAACCGGACCAACCACCCCCCAAACCAAGTCCCAGAGCCAAGCCAAACCAAACAAACTCACGACCCATGACCTCGTTGTAAATAAAAACACAGTATTTTATGCAAAATATATATATTTTTTAAACTTTTGCATAAAACAAACATCATCGTTGTAGTGAAATAAAAAGGCCACTCCATCCATGGCCACAAAAATATGAAAACTGTTTGAATTGCGCCACTCAAGAGTGAAAAAAATGCTGCGAACTGAGAATCGACAGCAGCAAAACGTTCGCAAATTGCTCACAATAAAGAGTGCAACCAACAACATACAACAACAAAGCCAACAACAAACAGCAACACTGATGCTCTTAACAACATTTTTCCAAATGAACCATTTTACGAGTGCATCAGCCACATCAGCATCAATTGCAAATAATATGTGGTAAGTTTAGGGGGGAGGCCCACGACTTAAGTGGGCGCTGGTCAGTTGAAGTATATGCGATAATTCGTTTGCAATTTGTATGGATTTAAAAGAAAAACAACAACTATGTAACGAAAAAAACAAAAAAAAAATTCAGAACTTAAGGCCAAATTGGCATTAAATTCAATGCAAAAGCAAAACAAAAGAAATCCATCATACGACCAAAGTCTGAGTCAAAAACATACAATTTACCGCATGCAAAATGGAAATTTGTATTTTTCTTCCCCCCATTTTTTTTTTTTTGTTAGTTTGTTGTTGTTTCTATACCAAAAACCAATTTGAAACAGAAGAGTAAAAATGCCAAACCATGAATTGTTGGCATTTCTTTGATAGCGGGCACATTGCGGCCATCAAAAATCGATCAATTTGTGTCGCCATCGTCGTTATCATACAAACTATACTGGGATTATGGTGAGAACAACAACAAAAAAAGTGGCGTAAAAAAAAAGGATTCAATGATTTATTTTGTTGAGTATGTCGTTTTTGGTTGAGTCATATTTTGAAGTACATAGTTGGAACTGTAATTGAAAAATGATATTTGAATGAAATACCTGAAAATATGTAGTACGTACTATTTGTGAAAAATACGACTTTTAAATAACATATTTAAAATTCATTTATATAATGAAATATTTAATTCAGGAACCATAAAAAATCGGCTCGAAATTTAAAGTTATCAATATGGCAACTGATATTAATTGCATTCATTAATCAATGCAGCAATGAAATTCACTTATTTAAAGAAAACCTTCTTCGTTATATAAACAATTTCGTGCGTTAATATGAATATTTGTACTTCAATGCAGCAAATAATTTAGTCGGCGCAGGCGCAGTTTTAGCAAATATAATTGCTCAAACTACGCCGACTAATTAATTTGCTGCATTGACGTACAAATATTCATATTAGCAAACGGTATTGCTGATTTAACGAAGAATAGCAAATGTTTTTATTAAATTAGTGAATTTCATTGCTGTATTGATTATGCAATGCAATTAATATGAGATGCTATATTTGTCAATTATTTTTGTCTGTGTATGATAGTGATAAATTTTTGATTTCATGCTAAAATTTAATGTTAACTGAATTTATGAAACTGAAATTATAAGAATTCTAGAATATACATAATGAAATGTATTCAAAGTAGGAACTAAAACTCTTTGGGATATCGGTCCCGGTTATGGTTCCATGATTTAAAAAGAAACGGTTACAGTTCCAACAAAAAAAAAATCGTTTCCGATTTCGGTTCCACACATTTTATTTAATAACGATTCCGGTTTCGGTTCCAAAAAACGAAAGGCTTCGGATGCCGGTTTTTTGAAGTATCTAATTCAAACATTTTTAAATTTTATATATTAATAATCAAGTGAAAAATTTATAAAATATACTGGCACTATGAAAAAAGTGACGCAATAAAATAAAATTTATTTAATAGTTATTCAAATATTTTTGTAATAAAAAAATCTATTATCCGACATATATAATATAAAATTAAATTCATTAATTTTTATTATCAAACTAACTGTATTATATAAAAAGTACTTAATATAAAATTTATTAATCTATATAATCTATATATTTTACACAGAAAAAAAAGTTCGTACTATTTATGAATTTGTTCATCAATTTTATGAATTTTTCATTATTACTCAACCGTTCATAAAACCGTAATGAAAAAGTTCATAATATTGATGAACGCTTTCATAATATTTATGAAAAAATTCATGGTATTTATGAACTTTAAACTATTTAAAAATAAAAAAACTGTTTTATTTATTTTCTTGTATTATTTTTTTTATATTACTTTTTTATTTTATTATTTTAATTTATTTATTTTTTTAACTACTTACATTTTATTTTATATCTACTCTTGCTGTTGCTGCCTATTGTTGCTGTTTGTTGTTGCGTGATGTTAAGTACACCAGATCCCTCAAATCCCATTAAAATTGGTCAATAGAACAATTATTGATTTAATAGTATACAAAAAATAAATCTTCTCATATAAACTCAATGGCAATGTCATGGTATTTTCTAGTATTTAATGGTATTTTCCGATTAAAATAATAATTTATCCTATTGACTATTTTTAATGGTAAGAAACTATTATTTATATAGTATTTTTTTCTGGGTGTACCTGTGGTGCACGTTTCTTTGGAGTTGTAAACAACAAATGAAACGATTCGGCCTATTTGTACGAAATGACATAGGAATAATAAAAACTAAGAATTGTATATGCTATCATCGACTACCGACGCGTCGCGACGAGTTGTCAAAATAATCCAAACCCCTGCGCGTCATGCGGCATGACGCGTCAGTAAAATAAAAATATCTATTTATAGAATTGTCAAAAGTTGCATGTCACACATATGATCATACACACACACTAAAATACCTACCTACTTTGTCTTGTCTTTTCTATTCTCCTTTTGGTGCACTGGTTTTTCATTTTTCAGTATCGCCTTAATGCTCGGCTGAATTGCACTTGACGTGGAGGTTGCGCTGCTTTGCCTCAAAAAATTAATATGAATACCTCAATGAACGCAATAAATATAATGATTTTTCCCATATATATTACGAACGATGTCGCAATTAACGGCGTTCATTCCGTTTATGAACAAAATTTTTTCTGTGTATAATATATGTTTTATTACCTTTTAAAAAAGAATAAAAACATCGTCGAATAGTATTTAAAGTTTTACTTTTGTTCTCTGGGAATTACTTATCATATACATTTTTAGAAAATTGATATATGGGTGATACATTCCACATCAGATCAATATTAAAATGTTGGCAGCACCATTTCAAAAATTAATTAAATTTTGTCGATGGATTTATGACTTAAAATTAAGAAAAACACAAAATTTTGTTAGCTTAACTAGCTGCAACCTAAGCAATAGTTAAACTAGATAACTGTCTTGTAAAGGTCATAAATATTAGGCAAAAATGGGCATTTAAAAATATTTAATATAGGGCTGACCATAGCTAGAATGACATCATAATAAAATTCAAAGAAGAATAGCTCTATAACTCCCATTTTTATCCTCCCATTTATATTTTGTTGCCTACAAATGGTAAAATTTCAAAGTGGAGGTTATGAATAAAAATGTTACGTAAAGATTAAACTTTTACATGAAATTTTGTATTTTAAAATTTCACAACACAACAAATGGTCTTCAATATTCTAGACCTTAAACTTAGCTTTTGAGGTTTTTAAATTATTACGTATAACGATTTTAATAGACATTCTCTTGTTTTTCTATATATTCTGTACTTTGGCTTCTTAGCAATTCGAGATAATTCTCGAACATTCCATAGAAATAATTCTGATAAATATTTTGAAATAAACCCAAAGTCGTGCTTGGTTTTTGGTAGATATTCATGTAATCATGTAATATGTCTAATATTATACTCAATGACAATATTGTGTACCTTAATATGATTCTCAGTGACCATTTTACAATTGACACAACCATTCTATTGTCCTCTGTGAACGCTTTGCGATTTCACACAACCATAATATCGTCCTTAGTGGACATATTATGATTTCATACAAAAATACTATGGTCTCCGTGACCGTATTGCGATTTTACAAAACCATAATATGATCCTTCGTGACCAGTGGTAATATTATGATTACCTATATGATCCCTGCATTCCTGACAATGCGGATTGAAGACACATATTTAATAAATGAATATTTAATTTAAATTAATTATTTTATTTATATATTTTAATTAAAGACACGATGAATAACTATATATTATTACATAATTGCAACATAATGAGACAAAATTTGTTCTAGAACTTTTCCATGAAGTTAAAAACGCGAGTATACGATTATAGTATCTCCACATATTAATCATATACAAATTAACCTTTTATATACTCTCAGATATATACATATTTTTAATAAGGATGTGGAGACTGGACATTGACTGCTCACCGATAAAGCAAACATTAAAGTGAGTATGAATAAAAAATGCCATTAAGCGAGCATTGTATAATTGTAAATAACAATTACTATATTATGAACAGTTTATGTTATTGAACATATTTTGTTTGTGGCAGTTTTTATCGTAACCATAACATTGTTATTTTCAACCATATTTTGGTTTGTCACTACATTATTATAACTAAATGATTGTTAATATCATGTTATGATTTTAATTTTCCATATTTCGATTGCGGCTAAATTTTTCGCAACCATAACATATTTCTTTTCAATCATATTTTGGTTTTTAAGAGAGACAATCATTTTATAATAATATGTGTACTATAATATGATTATCGAGACCGTAATATTGTTAAATAAAATTGAAAATAGTATACTTTGATTGCAACAACCATCTATGATTGTATAGAGCATATTTTTTATATTTAGTTTGTATACAAATAGTAACTCGGTACAATATTTCTATTTTCTGACATTTCTGATATACGGACAAGAGCAAATTTTTTATACTTTATGATAACTGATTAATTAACCACAATAAGTATAAAAATAGGAAATAAAGAAGTTCACTACTTTTTTTGTATTTATGCTGATAACCTGCTGTTAGGGCATAATCATTAAGATTATTTTTGTAAATATATTTGTAAAATAAATTTGTTAATAAATAACACTAATTTGTTCAGTATTTTAAACTGTAAAATGTGATACGTCGGGGTGAGAAGACTTTTCAATACAGTGTTTAGTCACCAAGGTTAGATTTTTGGCGAGGGGTAACAGAAAAAATGTTTAAATTAGTATTCGATACCGGAATTTTACATTTATTATCTATTTTACAAATTACAATATTCGGAAGCTATAGTTAAAAAAAAAAACATTTTTTAATAATTCAAAAAACCTATTTTTTATTGAATAGAAATGATTTTTCTTCGAATATAGAGCACAAGTAAAATATAAAAGATAAAAAAAGAAATAACACTCATACTTGATTTTCTTTGATTTTCATAGTGATTTAGCAAAAGACCCTTTCAGAAATTGTCCTTCCGAAAACTCCAACGTCGACACCATAGTTTTTATTCACCCAATCAACATTTTCACTTGATTTTCTGAATTGACGTATGTTGGCTGATGACTGATGACTGCCATTTGCAACGCGTCTGTATAGGTCTTTGGCACAGGATTCTCGCTAGCACACACACACAGATATCCTTTGATTTAATGAACGGCACGGCGGAAGAAGTAGGACGATAAGGACTTTTATTTTTTGCTCTTGTCGCTGCGGCGGCTGCTATTGCATGAAACGTTTAGTGGCGATGACGTTTTTATGCGCGCTGCAAAAAATAAATTTAAAAAAAAACCAAAGATTAAGAGTTGAAAAATAATTGAATAGCATGTGTCAAGTGCTTTGGCAAGTTTAGCATGTTCGCAGATTATTTTATTTGCGAGCCATGAGAGGTTCTGTGAGTTTCTGGTTAAAGACTCCAACCAGCAGAGAGGGCATTCGAACAATTGCTCAGGTGCCAGCAAAGCATGGGATCTGTTTTCAGTGTTTTTAAGATTTTTTTTTTAATAATTTAGAAAAAATCACACACACAAGACTTTTGAGGACAATTGATGAAGCAACCAACCCATATGTTGGAGCGCACATTTTGGTGCTTACTTTGGTGCTTACTTTGTGAGCAGCACCAAAACCTATTCCAAATCCTAAAAAAATGTTGTGAAAAAATTAATGATGTTTTTTTTGTGCGGTTTTAAACACATAAATTGTGCACTTTTGACGCCAATCACGTGTGTAGCTAGCTGGTGGCTGTCATAAGTGTGTGGCAAAGAAAAATGCATTGAATGCATTTGTTGTGCGGTGCCACTCATCCTAAAGAACGGGACGCAAATCTACACAACATTGATTGATTGAGTTCGCAATCGCAAAGACTTTTGAACAGCATCGAGAATTGTGTGCGGTGATTAAGAAACAATTCCCGTGAACAACAATAAATGTTTTTGCACAAATACACGCTGAGAAAAAATACGATTCTTCACTGCAGCAATAATGTGGAGAGATTTACTTAATTATAATGCTCTCCCAATTGTCTTAACATTAAAATGATTGAAACCATTTGACAATCATTCTAACCAGATAATTGCAGCAATTATGCTTTTATAACTAATTATTATTCTACTGTTTTCTTAATCATCCATTATTTAATTTTTTATTTATTTTTCAGTGTTATAATCATAAAATGTTTCCATTTTATGGTTTCAATAATCATTTTTTTTATTATATACTTATTATTATTTTCTACTATAATTTCAGCAAACATAATAAATATGTTTTACCATAATCATATCTTTGCTCTGAGTGTAAGAGCGACGAAACGAAAATCGCAAGTGCAACAGACCATGTTTCATAATATCAAGTATTGCGTAGCGAACACGTTATAATTGCTAAATAATTATATATTGAACAGACTGGAAAAAATATAACAAAACAAAGCTTTTCGATTCAAATGTGTTAATAATTATTTGCATTTCATATAATAAAATCGATAAATTATAAGAAAGCATTTGCACAGAAGAAAAATACAAATATATTTATTTTAAATGTTGTTTTCCTAATTAATTGGCACATAATTGTAGCAAGCATAATTTTAATATACTACAAATAATATAATTCTTATGAGAAACCTTTTAAAATACATACAAAATTTTTGATATAATTTTCTAATATGTTTCGACTTTATTTCGGATATGCTTTGTATTTTCTAAGTGAACTTCTAAAAAAATTTGCATTTTTCCACCGTTGTATATTAAATACAAGTTTATTATCGGTTTGTATGTAATTAAGTTATTAGAAAAGATTAACAATTACAGTGACACACTTCAAAATCAACATCAATAGCAATTTTTATAGTTGGTGCATTTGCAACAATAAATAAAATCAAAACAAATATAATCGAAACAAACAATTTAATTGTTACTGACCACTTACTAACGTAATCGATGGTATAGACAGAAAATAAAATCTTCAATATAATGATTTTATTCATTAATATTATGAATTGTTTCACCAACTACCAAATTCATCGTATTAGAATTCATTAGTATATTAAAATTAGTTTTGAGAGTTTTTTGTCAAACTATTTTTCAACAGTACTATTTGTATTTATTCTAAGTAGTGTCACCCACAGCCAATAATTACGATTTCAATTTTCTCTTAAACGTAACGTAATACAAAACCAGTAAGGAAGGTACTGGTTCATGGGTAATTCATGGGTCACATGGGAATTTTTGAAGTGATGAAATAGTGATAGTTGGTTTAATGAAGTTAGTAAGAATTTTAAAAGTTATAGTCAGTCTAAGCCGAGCTAGCCTCAGCAGTCCAGAGGTAGCGCGCTGGATTTGCATTCTGAAAGTCTCGGGTTCGAATCACGGCTTGGGCATGGGCGCTCGTGGTGATATTAACCACAAAATTGTAGGGAATAGATTTCACAATACAATGGATATAGTCTGTCTGAGTGCTGTGGATCTTAGTAGATATTCCAAAAAAAAAAAAAAAAAAAAAAAGCCGACTATAAATACCGAGTACTATTAAAGGTGTTGCATAGGTCACGAGGGCATACGAATTCTAAAAATAACTCAAAACTTGCAATTCTTGAAGAATTACCTTTCATTTGATACCCATATGTACAAATGGTTAGGTATACCGAATTTCGATTTTTTTTTTTTTGGGTAACCTCAAGTCGGTTCGGGAGAAAGCATTATTTGTGAAATATTTGAGCATAAAGTCAATATATATTTGACCAAGAAAGTTCACTTAAGACCGTACAAAGTAAAATTCCTTTGTAGATGTAAATTTTATATGAGGTATTTGAGGTAGCCGCGGTAGCTCAGTGGTTAGTGCGTTGGACTGCGAGCCGAAAGGTCCCCGGTTCAAGCCTGGACTGGGGCTAACAACATCTTTTCATAGAAACATTTTTCTATACCGCGCTACCTCTCGTCAGTAAATGGCAAACCTACGAGAGTAAAACATTGCCTATGAAAAGCTCTCACCCGCCGTTCGGATTCTGCAATAAACTGTAGGTCCCACCACTTTGAGTACAAATATAACACGCACAGCTCAAAATGGTGAGAGAGCTCGGCCGAAGTCCTCTACAGGACTGTAGCGCCAAACTATTATTATTATTATTTTTCAACAGTACTATTTGTATTTATTCTAAGTAGTGGGTGAAAACAGCCAATAATTACGATTTCAATTTTCTCTTAAATGTAACGTAATACAAAACCAGTAAGGAAGGTACTGGTTCATGGGTCACATGGGAATTTTTGAAGTGATGGAATAGTGATACTTGGTTTGATGAAGTTAGTTAGTTAGAATTTTAAAAGTTATAGTCAGTCTAAGCCGTCTATAAATACCGAGTACTATTAAAGGTGTTGCCTAGGTCACGAGGGCATACGAATTCTAAAAATAACTCAAAACTTGCAATCGTTGAAGAATTACCTTTCTTTTGATACCCATATGTACAAATGGTTAGTATACCGAATTTCGACTTTTTTTTGGGTAACTACAAGTCGGTTCGCGAGAAAGCATTATTTTGAAATATTTGACCATAAAATCAATATATGTTTGACCAAGAAAGTTCACTTAAGACCGTACAAAGTAAAATTCCTTTGTAGATGTAAATTTTATATAAGGTATTTGAACATAAGTGGTCGGTTCTCAGGTCACCATAGACCGATCACGCCAATTTTCTTGTTCAGACAGCTTAGATATATAAGGGGCATTCCACAGAAAACGTTACCAAGGTGTGATATATTAAAGTTAAACCTATTGATTCCGTTTAATGATTTTTAGGGGAAGAAATACTTCTAATTTCATATCCTCTGATCAGATTTTAGCAAAATGCATGGCAAATGTGTTTTTTTTATTTTCAATTAAAGTAAGTATTTTTTGAAATTTATTATAATACATAATTTAGGTAATATATGAAACACTGTAGTTTCGTTGTTTTGAATCCGAAAGAAAATTGAATAGTACAATTTAAATGGTAATTTTTTTGAGAAAGTATGTGCATTTGTGATAAGTATTTCAAAGTACTGACAATTGACCAAACAGTTTTAGTCTTTTGAGTTGTAACGTCCGCCAAATAGTAAAAGTTATTTTGCGAACTACTTTGCAAACCTACAACTGGGAAACTTTGTAAAACTAAAGATTTTTGTCGTATCTATTCCTTCAATTTACTTTTTAGTCTCATTGATATTCCAGATAATTGCTATATCCATCCAAAATATTGTAACGCCCGTTACAAAAAAACTGGAAAATTATATGTTTGTAAATATATGCATCAATAATAAATTATATTATTATTTAACCATAGAAAAGTAGTAAATATTCCAAAATATTCAATAAGCAAATTTAAATAAAAAATGGAAATTCCAAACCTTTCAAACAAATCATAAAAAATCACAAAAAAAATTATTTCTTTCGAAATGCGAAAAATATTTATTTCAGCTGCGAAGGAAACGGATTACAAATGATGCAGACAGAGTAGTTATTTAACGAAATGTTTAGTTTTCCACTTAAATTATTTGTCAAAGGAGTGCTTTAAAATAGCGGTTTACCATTCCTACCACAAAAATATTGCTCTTTTTTATCAAAAAATTTCAATTCATAATTTGACCATATTGAAATGTATATTTGTTTAGAATTCGTACAGGTAACGCCCGTCACAAAATGTGTAACACCCTTCACAAGTTTTGATACTTTATAAGTAATTGATCAATACAACCTTTTCAGAATTTTGTTATAGAGCAGATAACTTCCAATATTAATGCTGTATTTGAGATATACTTAATCTCCATAGTCTGATTATTTCAACTAAAATTTAATACTTTGTAAAGTAAACTCTGTTTTTTGAAAAAGTACGTGTAACGCCCGTCGCAGCATTTAACTTCAAATTTGTAGAAATACATAGAACCTATTGCAAAAGTTTTTTTGTACATGCATAGAGGACCATAAGATCTATCCGCTGCATCTTAAAAATATATCTATCCTTTTTTATTTATCAAATGAGAAGGTTTTTAATCGTACGAATGTAACGCCCGTCACAATACAATGCTCCCCATAAGTAATCTAAATCTAAAGTTTCATTGATCTAGCTCTTCAACTTTTTCTGTAATCGTGATTTCAACAGACAGACAGGCGGACATCGCTAAATCGACTCAGCAGGTCATGCTGATTAAGAATATATATACTTTTCCATACCGGAAATGCTTTCTTCTGGGTTTTACAAACGGCGTACCAACTGAATATACCCTTTCACTCTTAGTGTAGGGTATAAAAAACTGAGTATGTAGTCAAAATCAGCACCAGCGAATTATATAGAATTGATGTATGGAAAAACGTGTTGACTACTGTTATGTTTCTATTTTCAAAAACACCATTTTAAAAAGCAACATCAAAATGTTTCTGCGATTATCACAATATGTTCACTAGGATTTCACTTACTTTACACTTTTTTCGATTTATAATTTTCTCACCCCCTAGGATTAGCCCCCTAGGTAGCCGCGGTAGCTCAGTGGTTAGTGCGTTGGACTGCGAGCCGAAAGGTCCCCGGTTCAAGCCTGGACTGGGGCTAGCAACATCTTTTCATAGAAACATTTTTCTATAAATGGCAAACCTACGAGAGTAAAACCATTGCCTATGAAAAGCTCTCACCCGCCGTTCGGATTCGGCAATAAACTGTAGGTCCCACCACTTTGAGTACAAATATAACACGCACAGCTCAAAGTGGTGAAAGAGCTCAGCCTAAGTTCTTATAGGACTGTAGTGCCAAACTATTATAATATTTTAGGATTGTTTATTAGGGACAAAAATTAAGATATGCTAAATATTTTTGAATTTGAACAACGGGAACACGTGCCGCAAAAACATTGATAATTGTACTAGGATGTGCATTTGTACTAGGAGTCAAAATTTAGAATATTCCAAAACAGTATTTCGAGTAAGCAATTATGTAGAAATTATATGTAATCGAATTTTCGATAAAAACAAATGTTGGCCTAATAAACTGTCCTAGGGGGTGAGACATGGGTGTTAAAAAATAAGTAACACCGTAATGTTCACAATCATTAGTACGATGTTTGTAAAGAAAATATCTGAAATATATATGTTATGCCAACAAAATTATGTTTGGGAGAGCACTTATTGCAGCGTGTAGGGAAATATAAATATGATAAAATTTAAGAATCGATTTATTTTCATTTTGAATTAATTCCAAGAGATATAATAATAATAGTTTGGCACTACAGTCCTATAAGAACTTAGGCCGAGCTCTCTCACCATTTTGAGCTGTGCGTGTTATATTTTTTATACTCAAAGTGGTGGGAACTACAGTTTATTGCCGAATCCGAGTGAGAGCTTTTCATACGCAATGTTTTACTCTCGTAGGTTTGCCATTTACTGTCGAGAGGTAGCGCGGTATAGAAAAATGTTTCTATGAAAAGATGTTAGCCCCAGTTCAGGCTTGAACCGGGGACCTTTCGGCTCGCAGTCTAACACACTAAACACTGAGCTACCGCGGCTATTGACATATAACGAAATATATTAACATATTTTCAAGTATATTTTAAATAGTTAAGAGGATATCGTCGTTGTAAAACGAAAAGTCACCAAATGCATTTTCAAAATGCGAAATATTCATTTACAAAAATCTTTATATATCTGTCAATTTTTAATCGATGATCTCAATTGTTTTTACCACATAATAAGAAAATGTAAATCTATCAATAGATATTTCAACTATAAAAATGCTTCGATTACTTTTTATAATATTAATCAACAAACTCGAAATATAAGTTTTTTATAAAAATGTATTTGGTGACTTTTCGTCTTTTTTTAAAGTTATATGGAAAAATATTTGTGGTAGTCCAGTTTATACACACTTTCCCCAATATTTATAATAAAAAAATGGTCTACTGTGCTGCTCCAAAAACCGTAGGCGTAGATATATGCTAGTCCAAACTTGCGTAGTATCCAATATATAATGGTTTGTCTTCAAAGACAAAACATTAAACGTGCTCCTAAAAAACATCCAAGCCAGACCAATTATTATTTTGAAACCAGTTGTTTTTTGACGACATGCAATTCCAAAATATAGTAATAAATATGGTCGAGAACAAGACAGATAAATTGAAGTAAAAAAAATAAATAAAAAATATAAAAAAAACGTAGACAAACAGTAGGTAATACTGTCAAATTGTTTATTACAGCATAAGCACTTTGTCGCAACGATTAATGACGATTCGAGAATGTTATATATGGACAAAAGTTATAATAATCATAATAATATTAACAACGTCTCGTTAGAGTTAAAACAGAAAACTAATTAAAACATTGCAGACGAAGCAAAAAACAAAATAAAATAAAAACCTATTAAAATTCGTACTATTTCAAGTTCTAGGTTAAAATCAATTACAATAGCTATTCGCGCGTACGCGACCGTCATATAAAAGTCAACGCCATATTGAGTCTGAAAAATAGTCGCATTCTAGACGTGGTCAAGAGCAGTAACTAAAACAACAACCAAAACAGTGATAATTTTACAATGAAAACTTGCTGTGTGACTTTCGCGTTGTTATTCGGTTTGGCGTTAACGGTAGCGTTTTATAAATATTCAAATTTTAATTGATTTTTTTTTTTTGTAATTTCTTAAATTATTTTAATCTATAGCAACCCAGTTCATGGTTGCCACCCAACGTTGAAAGTCTGCAAAGTAACTTGGATTATTGTGCCTCAACCACTACAGTGTCGGCGAATGTTGGTCTGCAAATGTTACTCTCCCCCGATGAGGACCCCATCAGTCATGCCACATATAGCCACATGGAATGTCTACTGCATGAGATGGGTCTCTGGACACAAGAGGCTGGTCTGCTCTCCAAACGTTTTGCCAAGTTGTTCGCCAAACAAAAAATGACCAAAGAGGTGATCGTCGTTGTCGATTACTGCAATGACAGAAATCGCAACGAATGCCATCCGGAAAAGTGGGCATTTGAAGCCTATCGTTGCGCTACATCCGGTCTTATGGGTCAATGGATGGGCGACTATGTTAAGAGTTTGTATGGGGCAAAAGGTCTTCAAAGCGCGTCACCGTAATTTTAGCATTAACTGACATTTTTGTAAATAGTTTTAATTAAAATAAATATTTTTTTTTTTGGATTTTTATAAATCGACCTTTATTATTTAGTGAGCAGTGCAATTATAATTCAATGTTCAATGAAAATTAAAAGTGAAGATTTAATTTTTAGTGAACAAATTTATTTTTAGTGAAAAAAAAATAATTTTTAGAGAAAAAAAAAATAATTTGTGAAAAAATTAATTTAAAGAGATAAAATTAATTTTTAGTGAAAAATTTAATTTTTTAGTTAAAAAATTAATTTTTAATGAAAAAATTAATTTTTAATGAAAAAATTTATTTTTAATGAAAAAATTAATTTTTTATGAAAAAAATAATAAAGAAACGATAATACTTACTTTACACAACCAGTTTTCTAAAAAAACTTTTAAATGGTAAAATGTGTCATGTTAAAATTTAAATATCTTAAAGCCATATGGAAATATCAAAAATTTGTTTAAAAACGATACGTAATATGAAAAAACTGAGTATGCAAAAAAATAGCTAAAATGTCTGAATGAAAACAATAAAAATTACAAATTTACCAAAACTTTATTCATTATACATGATCTATTTCAAGCACCAACTTCGTGTAAATAAATGCAAAAAATCTGTTCAACAATTGAGTAGAAACCTAGTGTGTCTCAACGCTCTTCTTCACCAGATGCAAATGTTCCCTGATGAAGCACATGCCGCCACGATAGGCCCACTGGCAGGCATCACTACCCTGAGTGTTCTTGTCAGCGCACAGCTCAATCTTTGCGTGTGTCTCATCGTCGTGATTGACCTGAACATTATCGCCGGCCAATTGATGATGAATCTTGTGGACATTGAAGCCGTGTGTCTCGTCGAAAATGCCGAATTCCTCGAACATGCACTTCATGTAGCAGTGGGTCATCTCATCATCAGGGTACTGCCACTGCTTGTACTTCTCCAGTTTCTCGGCTGGCACATGTAGCTTGGTGCTGCAGTGGTCACGGAATTTGGCCAGATCCTCGCTTGTCTTTACAACATAATCATGACCAGCATGATGATGATGATCGTGCTCGTGATCGGCGGCAATCTGCGTTTTTGAAGAATATCAAGTTAATTATTCACAGTTTATATACAATTAATAATACTAGTTTCTGCCATTGATGTACAAATTTCGTAAAAACAATGAATTCATTAGCAATTGATGACAATATACATACTATGAATACTTCATCAATAAAAAAACTGTTTTTAAATAACTTTGGAGTTTATTATAGCAAAAAAAAGTTCATTATATTGATGAATTTATTCCGCATCGTATTTAATATTTTCATTAATTTATAAAATTATGAATACTTCAATAACACTACGAAAAGAATTTGATCTATAAACGAATTAGCAATGTCATAATCTCAGTTTTTAATATTTTTGAAGAATTCGTAGTATTTATGATTGAATTCATCAATACTATGAATAGTTCATTAATATTAAAAGAATGCAGTTTATATGAAAAAATTATAATTTGTTCACAACAATGAAAAATTCATCATTACTATGAATTTTCCTTACAACCCAGTTTATAATATGTTGGAACAGTATCTATAAATTGATTCATTAATACTATGAATATTTCTTCAATAGTTATGGAACAAATTAGCAATTCTTTAGTGCAACGAAAAGTTCATAAAATGTTTGGTATTATTCTGTAAACACTGTTTGTTCGAATAATAAATTCATTAATACTATGAATTATACATCAACGTTTCAAACAAATCATAAACCTTATGAAATTATGAGTTCTTTGAGTTGTAATGAACACTTTCACCAAAATTATAAATATAAATTAATTATAAATTAATATAACTTACTAAAGCAACAAGTGCCAAGACGACCAAAATTAAAAGTTTCATTGCAATAAGTATCTCTTCGACTGGCAGTGATTAAATGCAACTGTTGACGTACATCAGTTTACGCTCAGCTTTATATAGCATTGTCAGAGGGTGCTTTCACCGGGTTATCACCAGACATATTGTTGTTTGGTTGTTATTTCAGAAGTTCAAATGGTTTTAATTGCACAAGACGGACGATGTGTATTTATTCTATAGGCTGATATTTCTAGAAATGTGCACTAAGCAGGTAATACTTGCTATGTTATCTTTTTATTTAATTTCAATATTAATTGTTTTTATTTGTTGTTAATTAAATGCAACAAAATGCAGTCTGGAAAAATAGAAATATTGCTTAATCAGAGCTGCCCAGAGGTCAACTGTGTGTGGGGTATTGTTATAGATGAGATGTAAATGGGTTTCTTACAAAAAAAAAA
Organism: Dryomyza anilis; assembly: GCA_951804985.1. Taxonomy (NCBI): domain Eukaryota; kingdom Metazoa; phylum Arthropoda; class Insecta; order Diptera; family Dryomyzidae; genus Dryomyza; species Dryomyza anilis. Next base: position 92,793,732 of record OX638132.1, on the reverse strand, counting down.
CTGCATATTTCATATAGTATTAAATGTGTGAAAATATGCTAAAAAGCTACTTCCCTAGTAGAAAACGCCTACACGCCTAATTGAAAAACCATGGGCGACCAAAAAAAGTTTTTAAGTGTATTCTAAAGTTCATGACGAAAGCGAAGATCAGGTTTTTTTATACCCTACACTAAGAGTGAAAGGGTATATATAGTTTGGTAAGCCGTTTGTAACACCCAGAAGGAAGAATATCCGGTATGGAAAAGTAGATATATTCTTGATCAGCATTACATCATGAGTTGATTTATACCGTCTGTCCGCCTCTCAGTCTATATGTTGAAATCCATACTTCTTAAAAAACTGAAGAGTTAGATGAATGAAACATAATTTAGATTATTTATGTACCTACGCTATACCCTAGTAGAAATTTGCCCGATGCGCCATCGGGAAATGATCGGGTTTTCGTTGGGTAAGCCCTATTAGAGAAAATATGATCATTGCCTTTGCATGCCCTTATCATGCTTACCATAGCAGGGTTTACTTTATCTAAACAGTCAATGTTCCCGATCATAGCTACATTATTTGTTCCTCATAACGAAATTAGTATCAGGCAATGATCGAGATTAATGAGAGAAACCCTATTATGCTCGGGCTCAGACAAGGCAATTGTCGGGTAAATATTAAAATGGGGAATTGCCCGATCAGTACATGATCATGGCCTGAGGTCAATACATGATCAGGACACTGCGTTACAAGGACATTATGGGCCTCGTCATATCCAGATCACCTCAAATAATGACATGATCACTTCATGACCGGCCCTACCAAAATTTCTACTAGGGTATGTGCGAAAAAATCGGTCAATTGTGACCTTTGATCCGACCACTTATATTCATATATAATAATAATAATAGTTTGGCACTACAGTCTATAAGAACTTAGGCCGAGCTCTCTCACCATTTTGAGCTGTGCTTGTCATATTTGTCCTCAAAGTGGTGGGACCTACAGTTCATTGCCGAATCCGAACAGCGTGTGAGAGCTTTTCATAGGCAATTGTTTTACCCTCGTAGGTTTGCCATTTACTGCCGAGAGGTAGCGCGTTATAGAAAAATGTTTCTTCGAAAAGTTGTTGTTAGCCCCAGTCCATCATGTCCAGTCCATGTTTTAGAAAATACAGTTTTTAAAAAAATGAATATTTTCATTTTGGACTATTGGGGGTAAGGTATGGTTCTTGAGAGTTAATTTGGGGCGGTCGACGTTAAAATACACTTCTTCCATTATTTATATTATTTTACAAAGATTTTGATCAAATTTAAATATGGCCTTTTTAACATAAAGGTAATAATGCTATGAAGAACATATGCCGAGATCTCTGGAAATCTATAGTTTAATGCTGAATCCGATGGGTGGGTGTGATTGGTTCAGAAATGGTTTTCATCAGCAAAAACTCTCTATCTTTTGTTGTAGTGAATATTTTTGAATGCGCTTTTTTGTATGATTGTAAATTAATGAAATATAAAATAATTTAAAGATACAATCCATCGATTATATTCAGTATAATAAATCAAAGTTGCACTTTTTTATTTTATAAATTTTGTACATACAAAAAAAAAGTTTTTTTTTATTAGTATTTTGCATGATTGATAATATGAGGAACTAAACATTTTTTATTTGTTTTTAGAATAGTTTGTGCCATTTTCGTGCCATGGCGACAAATAATTAAAATAAATAAATTTAATATTTATTTTTAAATGCATAATTCATCAATATAACAAGTAATAAGATAATTAATTTTCTAATAAAAAATATTTTTTTAAAGAAAAGTTAACAAATACCTAATCTCGCAATATGGCAACACCACACACTGAAAGGTTCTTGCACACACTACACTCAAATTCAAGACGCAAACCTTTTAAAATGTCTATTGCAATGCCTGTCAAACTGTAGTGGTGACCTCTGCACGTCGCTAGTGCAAGTAACCTGTTCAAAGAAGTCATTTATTTGTCTAAGGCGTTATTTTAGGTATAATATTATTTAAATATTAATAAATTTCGCAATTATGCAATAAATTGCCACAATTATAACTGGAAAGTACCATACACACTGAGTACATCAATCATTTCAACGGAACGTGATAAAACAAACCTTTAATTTTGCCTATAATTGTAGATAGAAGGCATAAATGTTGAAGAATTATATGCGCCATTTGAGATATTAATTGGTAAATTGCTAACGTTTCAATGAAGCAATAAAAGGTGCTGATTTTCACAAAACAACACAGCTCATAAATTTCCACCGAATGGCACGCCCTCGACACGTTTAGCAATTTTATTAAACAAAAAAACTAAAATTTTATCTAAATTAATGCGCAAATAATTGTATTAAATTGTTCACGATAATTCAAAATCACGAATAAGAGAATTATTTGAAAATCATTTTATTTTCAGAATAACTCAAAAATTTAAATATTAAATACAAAAACAAATAATTAACTAAATATATTCAAACAAATTTTAAGTTTTTTGTTTAACAAAGAAAATCCGCACTAATTTAAACTTTTTAGAGGATTTTCACAGAAATTAACTAATTTCTTTTTAATTATACACTGTGCGCACATTTGACAACAATTTTCGACACCAGAAATGAAACTTACATATTCTTATGGATTTGGACATTCTAAGAACAATTTCCCTACACGTCCGGTTTCAAGGATATTTGAGTAAAACGAAAAACCACGTTTTTGAGGATTCTATAGGTTGATAAACGTTGATTATAATGTCACTCTTATTTTTATTTTACATGCATAACAGAACACAAATTATATGTAGATATCAATTTTCAAAATTCCTTTAGCAGGACCTTAGATATGATGCAAAAAGCACTCATTTTTGGGCTAAAAAAAGACCCATTTTTGAGCATTTGTTTCTCAGTTCCCAGTTGAACACCACTCTTGTGCTCTACATTATAAGTGAGCAAATCTCATATATTTCAATCCTGTTTTATTCAAAAAAATCGTAAACGTCAAAATTAGGCATACAAATTAAAAAAAAATCGAAAAGTTTTAAAAAAATAAAAATAAAACTAACTCGTACTTTTTGACTCCTTTACAATAATCTTTTGGTAAGGGAGATATTTTGGTCTAGTTTATCAATTCATTGAACCTCTTAATACCAGATATAAATCCTGATTCATAATAATATTTTACAAATACCGAAACCCATAACCGGTATCAAAAGGTCCAATGAATTGATAAATTTGACCCAACTATCTCCCTTACTACAATAATATTGTAAAAGAATAAAAAAACGTACGAATTACTAATATTTCTAAGAATTTATTATGGTTAATAATTTTTACTTTATTTTTTAAAACTTCTAACTTTTTTTAATTCGTATGCCCAATTTTGACGTTTACGATTTTTTTTGAATAAAAAAGTATTGAAATATATGAGATTTGCTAACTTATAATATGGGTATTCATATAACTTGTTAAGTCCTGCTAACTGGCTATACTTAATAAATTTTTAAAATCTATTACAATTTGTGTATGGAAATCGACTTAGCAGGGAATAGCAACTTATGAAGCTCTGAGATGTGTTTATATTTGACAAATCTAATTTGTTAAGACTAGTTTAAAATTCATCATTGTTAATTGTGTGTTATTCATTTAGGAGTTTTACTAAGCACTGGAAACTAAAATATTTAGATGCAAATTATACATTTTGACAGCATTTTTAAGTTAACAAGAAAAAGTACGTTCATATAAAAAGGTGCTAACTTTAACAATTTAACAATTTAGCACGACTTAACACGTTATATGAATACCCTTATTGTGAAGTACAAGAATGGTGTACAACTGGGAACTGAGAAACAAATGCCCAAAAATGAGTCCTTTTTGCATCATATATAAGGTCCTGCTAAAGGAATTTTGAAAATTGATATGTACATATGATTTGTGTTCTGTTATTAATATTTTGAATAAAATAAAAATAAGTCAGACATTCAGCCTTATCGTGAATAAAATTCCTCAGGGAATTTTTACGCTTGGTGGAAAATAGGTATCTCGAATAATGTTCGAAAAGGGAAAAAATGTTTCCCTAAAAAAACTACGTATCATGAACAAAATTTTGGAGGAAAAATTACCCCTGTTTCGCCGAAAATATTCCATCACTTTTTAATCGGGGAAAAGAATTAATTAAAAACAAAACACACTATAATTAACTATACTTTTATTTATAACATGTTAACAAATATCTATGGATAGCACAAACATTATTTGAATAAAAGTTATTTACATATTTCTGCACAAATAAATTACAGATATATTCAACCACCGCAAAAACTTCACCGGCTGGGGAATATCTTAATTTTTTTTAAACTCTTTAAAAATGAACGCAATCTAATCACAACCATTTCTTAAATGAAAAACTACAATTAAGAATCATTTTATATTCTTTTAATTGCAGTTTAACATAATTTTAACTTCAATATTTATTTTCACAACACAACGCAATTTTATTCAACAACACTGTTTGACATTTGGCAAAACAGCTGATTTAGCGTTGCCTGATGTTCCGTTCTAATTGCAAATGAAACTTTTATTGAGTTAAAAAAATGTGAAATTTGTGCATAAAAGTATAGTAAACTGCAAATAATAAAGATCTGTATACATTTTTTATATCTCAACTATTATTTTACAACTTTATTATCTGAAATGATAAAGATAACAAAAAAACGCATTAATTGCTGTTCCTGGGAGATTGACGATACCAAAAAATTTTACCTGGGAACAAAAAATTCCGACGGAATAGAATATTCCCCAAGTGTTCACGATAAGGCTGATTTACACAAATATAAAATGTTTAACTAAAATTTAAATAAAAATTGTAAATTTAAATTTTCACTAAAAATTCAATTTTTCACTATATGTTCAAATTTTTAATAAATACGATTGTTCAATATAAATTAATTTTTCACTAAGCTAAATTTTTCACTAAGAATTCAAATTTTCACTAAAAAATATTTTTTTACTAAAAATTATTTTTTTCGCTATTCAATTCAATTTTTCACTATTCAATTTTTCAATAAAAATTGAATTTTTCACTATTCAAATCAATTTTTTACTAAAAAAAACAACATTTTTAACTGAAAATTCAACTTTTTAACCAAAAATTCAATCATTCACTGAATATTCAATTTTTAACTTAAATTTTTCACTCAGAATAAAATTTTTCATTAAAAATTGATTTTTTTACTAAATTGAATTATTATACTTCACAAAATATAGTCCGAAAACCTAATTGAACAGTTAATTTCACACATTTTTCGTCTCGTTAATGTTTAACGAGACGAAAAATGTGTGAAATACAACGAAAAATTTAGAAATTACTACCGAAGAAAGAAATCTTAAAAATACCAACGAAATAATTTGACATTGAATTTTGTACCTGGCTATGCGTCTGACATCACGACGTTACCATTAGTCACTAAAAAAACAACCAATAATTAACAATATTTCACAAAATCATGAAAATATTTGAAAAAGTCCATAACCTATGCCAATTTAACAGATCTACCAAGTAGGCCTCTTAGAAAATGTGACACATTTAAACATAATTTGCATGTAAAACTAAAATGAAAGTAAAATTCAGCCTCATTATTTATCTAAAACCTAAAATGCTTCATATTGTATCTGCCAACGAACTCTAATGTTAGCATTTAAATGCAGTTGGAATTGCAGCTATCATAAAAAAGCAAACATAAATAATAAAATCTATAAACTCTTCAAAAACCAAAAAAAAAAAACTGTATTCTGTTACCACTGGGCCCTCTTCCACAATTCAATGTAGACAATGGTACCCCATTGTTACCATTACCATTGTTAGTTAAACTGCAGGAAATCTCGGCTGGTCATGCGGCCCAATTCAAATATTTTGTGAGCACGCGCGGAAATAGTTAACGTAAAGTTTGGTTCAGGTTGATGCTCAATCATTAAATATCTGTTAAAGTAAAATATAACTCAAATCGTCTTTTTTAATCATATTAAAATTATAGTGAATAAAGTAAACACAGTCGATAACAACCTCTAATGAAAGTGAAATTAATATGTATTCCGGATAATGTTCAAATTTACGCATATTCGAGTTGCTAATTTGTAACGGTAACAATATAAATAGTTACAATTAAAACAATTTCGAGTCATAAAGAATATGTATATTTTTAGCAAGTTTCTATAGATAATTCGCGTAGATAATATTTATTTTAAATGACCCAAATGGAGAGAAGAAATCTGAAAGTAAAATGTGTCAAGAATTTCAGTGAAAATTGTTAAGGACAATAAAAATGGAAAATAATGTTAGGCAAATAAATCAAATTCAACATCGTATAAAGGGAAAATAATGCATGTTAACTCTGCAAAGACAACAGTTTAGCGAATTATAGCAGGCATACAATGGCTACACTCACAGAAATAACGGCTTGGCGAGCAGTTGTTTTAACAAACATTCATTTGCATCTACCAAATGTAGTTTGCCTTAACTGAATTTCATTTGTGTGTGTGTTATTTCAATCAAAGATGTAAAAAAAGTGGTTGGTAACTATTATTCGTTTATTTATAATATAAATTGCACTCAAATAATAAAAAAAATTAAAAAAATAGTTACGAATTTTGAGATAATCTGAGTTAATTAAAAAATTTAAAAAAATATATTTTTTTTTATATGATGAGAACAATTTTTGAAAACCCCAAAGAAAATACCTACTTTAAAAATTCTTAAATAACTAAAATAGATTATCTGAAAACAGTATTTAATATTTTTGCCCTGAGCCTTAAATTGTGGATGTTATAATTAAATATACAATTGTATCAACTTTTCTAAAGTAAATTTTGTACACACCCTGTATTTCATTAAATTTTTACCTTGAATTTCAAAGTCAATTTTTTTTTTAATTTTTCATATGTGCAGTGTATATATGTGCAGGTATTCCAAATTATTAATAATAATCTTTAAATAATTCTGAATATATATTACCTTAATATATATATATTTTTTTAATTTTGAAAATTTTTAAAACTCTGTAATTTGAACAATATTTTCAAAAAAAAAAATATAGACTTACACTCATAATACTATACTTTTTGCCAAACTTCAAATTTTTGAGCTGGACATTTCGTTATGCCCCATAAATAATTAAAAAAATTGTAGCAAAATTTAAGGTAGGGATGTCACGACCGAAAATCTAAGTTCGTGGGTGCATATATCCGTGCGTGCTAGTTGTTGTCGTTCGTGTCTAAAATTAGACACGGTACTATTAAATATTTTTGTTTTAGTTTCTACTCCAATTTAAAATAAAAACAGCATCAGAAAAAAAAATCGTGGTGTTTTAACCAGGGACAAACACACTTTGGAATATCGGTGTCGGTTCCACACATTTTTTAATAACGGTTCCGATTCCGGTTCCAAAAATCGAAACGGTTCCGATTCTGGTTCTTTGCGGTCGCGACAGGATCCGATTCCGAGAGGTTCCGATTTAGAGAAAGAACAGTACCAACGTTAATTTTTTATACCCTACACTAAGAGTGAAAGGGTATATTCAGTTTGGTACGCCGTTTGTAACACCCAGAAGGAAGCATCTCCGGTATGGAAAAGTATATATATTCTTGATCAGCATGACCTCCTGAGTCGATTTAGCGATGCCCGTCTGTCCAACTGTCTGTTGAAATCCCTACTACTTAAAAAATTGAAGAGTTAGATGAATGAAACTGATAACTTAGATTACTTTGGCTAGATCGGTTCATTGTGACCTGTGATCTGACCATTTATATTAAAATACCTCATATAAAATTTACATCTACAACTCAATTTTACTGTTTACGAGCTTAAGTAAATTTTTTTGGTCAAATATATATTGACTTCATGCACAAATACATGAAAATAATGTTTTCCCGCGAAACGACTTGTGGTTCCCAAAAAAAAAAAATCGAAATTCGGTACATCTACCCATATGTAAATATGGGTATCAAATGAATGGAAATTCTTCAGCGATTGAAAGTTTGTAGTTATCTGTGTAGGGTATGTATATTCAGCCTAGACCGACTATAATTTTGATAATCCAAACTATCATAATAACACCTACTTTAAAATTTCCCATGTGATCTAACCTTCCCAACTTGTTAATTATTTATAATAAGGGACCATAAAGAACTGGTACCGGAACGGAATCGCTATTTTTTAAATCTTGGAACGAGAGTCGGCACCGATATTGCAAGGGTTTTAGTCCCACTATGGGACCGCAAAAAATCGGAATTGTAACCGAAACCGTTTTGATTTTTAAAATCGGAATCGGAACCGTCATTAAAAAATGTGCAGAACCCATACAATTTTTTCGTTGAAACAGGAATCGGAACCGCAATTGTAAAAAAAACAAACTTTTTACGTGTTTTGTCGTGCTTCTTCGTGTCTTTGTTTATCCCGTGCCTTTAAATTTAGACGTCAGGCGTGTCCGTGCCATCAGAAACAGGCACGCGCCCATCTCTAGTAGTGATGCCTAACTCAGCGCGTACGGGCATTGTGCTAGGCGTCAGCCCGCAAGGTGCTTAGAGTCATATTCCTAACTTTTTAAGACAGATAATAAATGAATCCTGTTCCAATTTCAATCCTGTTCAAGCAATCATGATAACTCATTCGTACTTACATTTGTAATAGAAGCGTAATTCATTCACCTGCCTATGATACGCCTGGATTAATGTAATACGGAAAGTATATGCAGAAACGAAGTGACTCGGGATACAAAATCATCGAGAGATCTTCGATGATATCATAATGACTTTTACCGCTGGGTAGTATTTACAGCTTACAGAGATAAAAGCTTAATAAATTTGAATTATTGTCAGTTTTTATATAGATTATCCAAAAGTTTAAAAATTGATATATTAATTCAAATCATTTATATACTGTAGCCATTCATATTTTACATTATTCATCAATTGCAATGAATCGAATGATTATTCATTAATGTAGTTAGAAGAACACAATTCTTCAAGATAAAAATTGATCTCCTATAAAAAAAGTAGCCGCTATTCGAAGTGTGCTCTGTGTAAAGCTACAACCAGTAACAATCAAAATAAGGCGAAATGTATTCCGTAATTCGAAGTGTGCTCTGTGTAAAGTTACAGGCAGTAACAATCAAAATTAAGGCGTTTAATTATATACATTAAAGCCATGTTCAGTTGAGCCAAACAATTCACACGCAATTCTACAAAGTGCAGCAACAAACAATGTCAACAAACAATGAGCCATGGTAAAATGTGAACAACAACAATTGTAGCAGCAACGATCAACTATAACAAGAATAACTACGTGAAGCGGAAGAAGTCAATAAACATTTTGGCCCACTCAACCGACAGCTTCCTCCTAAATTCATCACAGGCACTGTTTCATGTTATGGCAACGTTTAAGCAGCAATTTTTCGAATATTCGGTTGTACCTAAAACACGCTAACAATAAATAGAAGGGGCCCCCATTAAACGCTGCATTGATCACTTTTACCGTCGCAAGACTTGAGAATTTAATCAGTGATAATGAATTTTTTCATTTAAAACTTTATAATATATTATATAAGAAGTTAAAGTCATTTAGAAGTAAATTTAATAAATTTAATATATTAAAGAAATAGAAAAAATCAGTAATCAATTTCCGATCATCCCGAGTGGAAATTTGGTTAAGGTTAGCTTTATTTTACAACCATCCCAGATCAGAATACAACCAAAGGCAACCAAAAGCAACCAGAAATGATACGGATCTGGGTCGGCTAGGGTAATCCTAAATTTAAATTCATGTAAGGCAATCTAATCCATACTTTATGAAGAATCCTGCTTTAAAGCCTACTTAACGTAATCTGAGAAAACACTTATGAGAAATCCCTCTAATCGGGATGTTATTAAAATTTTGTTATAAACAACTTTTATAAATGTTATTAATAAAATTGGCTAACCAAATTATTCTAATTATATATTCTAATACATAAATGTTTTAACGCTATAGTGTCATTATACACTCTCAAATATCATTAAAATTGGTCAATAGGATAATTATTGATTTAATAGTATACATAAATAAAAATAGTATACATAACATGTATTTTCTAGCATTTAATGGTATTTTCCAATTAAAATATTAATTTATCCTATTGACTATTTTTAATAGTAAAAAACTATTATTTATATAGTATTTTTTTCTGCGAGTAGTGATATAGTGAATCATATATTGTAAATGTTGACTTTTTTCTTTGTAAATGTTATACATTATGACTAAGACTAATTTGTGGGGTCACAAAACTATTTTTGTTTTTGAAAGAAAGTTTCAAAAGGTATCAATAAGATCAAAAAGTCGGGTTAGACAAGATAGTAACTTCAAATAGCGTTACGTTTTAAATCAGACACTGATGTGGAAGCCTGATTATTACCTTATTTGAAGACAGGCAAACCAGATCACACAGTCATTTTATTCTACACTAAATTTACACTCGAGATGGTCCTATTATATTCGTTACTACGAATTATCACAATTTTGTGTGTTTTTTTTGTACTTTTGACAAATATTTTTGAAAGTCTCTAAATATTTAATATAAAATTCTCTGTGTCCTGAAAATTATGTATTCCAAAATCTTATATAAAAATTAATTTAATATCTTTTTTTTTATTAAATTATTTTTTTTTTTATAAAAATTAAAAATATTATTAAAAATTCAAATTATTCATAGAATTTTTTCTTAAAAATTCAAATTTATCATAAAAATATGAATTTTTCATAAAAATTCAAATTTGTCATACAAATTCAAATTTTTTATAAAAATTCAAATTTATCATAAAAATTTAAATTTTTCATAAAAATTCAAATTTGTTATACAAATTCAAATTTTTTATAAAAATTCAAGTATCGTAAAAATTTTAATTTTTCATAAAAATTCAAAATTTTCACAAAAATTCAAATTTTTTATATCGTCACTATCATGCCAAAGGGGCGAATGTGCAATTTTTGACATTTGCGTTTTTTTACATTTTTGAATGTAGTTTTTCCTCAAGTATTCTGTGCTAAAATCGCGTGTCGATTTGTTGGATATTTCTAGCCACAAAAGTCAAAACCAAAAGGCGAATTTGAAAAATTGAAAATCTTGTCATGCCAAAAGGGCGAATCTTTCCATTTTTTCCATAACTATTTATTGGTACGAAATAAAATTGTAGTATGAAGGCATTTATTGTTTGTTTTTAAAGCACCTATCGATCTGCATCATTACTTAAAAATATTTTCTTGCAAATAACAAAAATTCGAAAAATTGAAAACCTTGTCATGCCGAAAGGGCCAGATAAAAAAGGCGAACCTTTAAAAAAAGTACAATCTTTAAAAAAGCAAATCTTCAAAAAGCTCGATATTTTATATTAGAACAACAAAAAAAGTAATAAAATATAAAAAAAAATACAAAAGTGTGAAAAAATACAAAAGAAGTGAATAAACCAAAATAACAGAGAAAATTGAAAAAAATCTAAATTTTACTAATTTTTAAAGCACTTCAAACTTTAAAATTTGATTTCCCAACATTTTTAAAAATGCACATTCGCCCCTTTGGCATGACAAATTTTTCATATTCGGTCAAATTTTTCATAAATTTCAAAATTTTCATAAAAATTCAAATTTTTCAATAAAATTCAAAATTTTCATTAAAACTCAAATTTTTCATCAAAATTCAAATTTTTCATATAAATTCAAAATTTTTATAAAAAAATCCAATTTTTCATAAAAATTATCACTAAAAATTGAAAAAAAATCCATAATAAAACTAAGTAATACACTAGACTCTTAAAATTCAAATGTAAATTCAATATATTATAAATATATATATTATAAATAATAAAATTAACTTAATATAAAATTTTAATTCAAGGCTTTCATTTTTGTTCCCGACAACAGTTGCCCAGTTTTTCGTGCATCGAATGCAATCGATGCCGCTTTTTGAATGACAGTAGCTTTAAGACCGCGGTACTGCATCAGAACTGGGTCAGTAAGTACAGAGACAACAACAAAAACAACAGCAACATGAAGAACCAGATCAAAAACCTTTTGAGCAATAGCTTAAGTCGTGGGCCAAACATAAAAAAATACAGAAAATAAAAAACCGTTTGGTATTTTTATGATACAATAAGTTACAAATAAATATAGATAAAAAAATATGAAAAAAATATATGAATGCAACGAAAACTTTAACTTTCATTAAATAAAAAATAAATTTATTACTTATTGTTAAAAAAATACATTATTTGATACATTTATTGATTTTGTCAAACATTTTTATTTTTTTAAGCTAGAAACATCAAAAAGGTGTTAGAAAGTGCTGCTTGAAATGCTAACTAATTATAACAAACCACTGTTGTTAGTTTAAATAAATATAGAAAAAAATGTATAATAATAACTAAATAAAAAAAAACATTATTTAATTAAATTTTAATTAGAGATCTTAAGGAATTGATTTCTAACAAGTTAAGCGCATAGAACAATGGCTTCGAGTGCATTAATAACAAAACATTGCAAAATAATAAAAATTGTAAAAGCACCCAACGGACAACATTTGCCAAGTGACCCCAAAAGACGGAGCAACCTAAAATGGCCAAACAACAATAACAATTAGAAAAACGATATTTTAAATTTTAAAAGAACTAAAAACAAAAAAAAATGTTGTTGCTGCTGCTGGCCAATATATCAATTGCAAGTCATAACCAGAACTGACCCATGACTGTAACACCCACCCCCACCGAACGGAATCGGAATCCATTCACTCACTCACTTACTCACTGAGTGATCGATTCACAATACACGAAACGAACGTAAACCTAGACAGAATCCGAACGCGCTTTTTGCAAAGTCTCAAAGCTCACAAATCGCACAGATCAAATGCCGAACATGCAACACCCCTGCCCTCCCCCCTTCAAAACGGCATTTATAACAAGTGACAAGAGACAGAGAAAATCGTGGAGGGAGCGCATAAAAGAAAATGCGATGGTGCGCAATCGCAGTTCTACATTGAGTGGCGCAGACAGATCTCTACAACATACAGTTGCGATTCAAACGGTTCAAAGTAGGGTATAAAAGGTTGGCGCTCTCGTGGTTTGGCTCAATCATACGCGAGCAGTGCGCGCGTCAAGTGGAGCGACAATTACAAACAAATTAAATCATTTATAATAAATTTTAGTGTTTAAAGACTCTATTACAAACGTGCTAAAAATTGTCAAACTGTGTTAAGTTTCCTTGAAAATTGTTTATAAATCAGAAAAAAAAATTATTTAAAGAAAACATAACGTGCGAAAAGTGCAACATAAAACACCTTAAAAAAATATATATTTTTCACGTTTTACTGTGGTGACGACGTCCTTTGAATAATTTATTTTGCAAGAAGTGACTTTGATACGCATTGTGGTTGGATTGCAATTCTAAAATTGCAACTGCAGTTGTGAACGTGATGAACGGGAGTCGTCGACATATCGCCAATATGAACGCAAAGGTTAATATTCATGTATAATACCCAAATTTCATAATACTTATATGGCAACTGAAAATAATAATTCAAATCAAGGTCTTTTATAACACATAATATCTGGTATAATCTGAAATTCACTTTCTGTTGAAATTCGATCGATAATTAAAAGATCCCAAGAAACCAAACTATTTTTGAAAATATTGAAACATTGTCATATGGTTTTCTATAAAAAAAATAAGCTATGTAAAATGATATCGCTATTTTTGTAGTTATTGATATCGAATAAGTTTCCATTTTCGATAACAAAAAATAATTGTTAATCCCTAGTAGAAATTTGCCCGATGCGCCATCGGGAAATGATCGGGTTTTCGTTGGATAAGCCCTATTAGAGAAAATATGATCATTGCCTTTGCATGCCCTTATCATGCTTACCATAGCAGGGTTTACATTATCTAAACAGTCAATGTTCCCGATCATAGCTACATTATTTGTTCCTCATAACGAAATTAGCATCAGGCAATGATCGAGATTAATGAGAGAAACCCTATTATGCTCGGGCTCAGACAAGGCAATTGTCTGGTAAATATTAAAATGGGGAATTGCCCGATCAGTACATGATCATGACCTGAGGTCAATACATGATCAGGTCACTGCGCTACAAGGACATTATGGGCCTCGTCATATCCCGATCATCTCAAATAATGACATGATCACTTTATGACCATGGCCCTACCAAAATTTCTACTAGGGATGTTCAGAAAATTTTTATTTGTTGATATAATTTTCAGTGCACCCCATCTGTCATCCCACGGAGCCTTTCGATGATCGAAGTTTTCTCAAACTATCTTCGATGTAAAAGTTCGATCTCGTTGCTTTATCGCTCCTATTTTTTATAATTTTCTCATATATTAAAATTTAAGTACAACTTACGATATTGAAATATTTATCACATCGAATCAATTTCGGTATCTTTCCATTATTCGATGTGATAGCAATCCAGAATCGCGATATAGCGCTTCGAACTATGTGTGTTGTTTTTAGTACGTTTTGCGATTCGATATTGGTACAAGATCTGATTCCATATCATATCAATTCTTCGATATATCGTATCGTTCTCGCATCAATATCGAAACGAAGGGCAGACTGGGAATTTTTCGAAATGGCTTCGAGAAAAACATTTTCTTCAAATCAACGTTTTTTTTTTCAAATGAAAGTATCATTTTCTATGAAGCCAATTAAGTAAATATTTTATTCGGTTTATCCTGCAACGATTTGGTAGTGATATCGAATGGGAAAGAACACACAATTCAATTTGAAAATATTTTTTGAATTTCATATCGAAAATGTTATATTATGTTAACTATACCGCTGTACAAACAGTTTTTAATATTTAAGAATTGAGTGTAATTCTCAAAAAATCTTTATAGAAAAGAAATATAGTTCTTTAAATTACGTAATATAATAATAGTTTGGCGCTACAGTCCTGTATAGAACTTCGGCCGAGCTCTCTTACCACTTTGAGCTGTGCGTGTTATATTTGTACTCAAAGTGGTGGGACCTACAGTTTATTGCCGAATTCGAACGGCGGGTGAGAGCTTTTCATAGGCAATGGTTTTACTCTCGTAGGTTTGCCATTTACTGCCGAGAGGTAGCGTCGCATAGAAAAATGTTTTCTATGAAAAAGATGATGGCAGTCCCTGGGGATCGAACCGCGGACCTTTCGGCTCGTAGTCCAACGCACTAACAAGACGGACTACCGACGCTACAAAAAAGTAATGGAAAAATTAAGTAAAGGTCAAATAGTAAAGCAGGTAAACAAAAGTTTGTAATTTTTTTGTTATTTTGAACAATGTTCTGGACAAGCATTAATTAAATATTCAAACAAACACTATTTTATTATAATAATATTATTTAAACAAACAACAATTTAAATTATTTTAATATTTGACAAATTGATATAATTCCAAAAACCATTTAAATATCAAATTAAGTAAAAATCCAAATCCTTAAACTTGACACAATTTTTACTTTTTTGTGTGCCATTAAAGTATGATGCTCAACACTCAACTTCAGTCATCTCCTTCAACGAAAAGTGTACAACTATTAAATATTTATGATTTGTTACACTTTCACTTTTCTATCAATCGGCAAACAAACACACACGACTTACATCCAAGTAGAGTTCAAGTACTATTCAAACAAATTAAACGAAAATCGTTCAGAGTCAAAAAAAAAAACAAAAAATCTGAACAAAAATAAGAGTAACAATTGCAAACGTGAAAGTGTAAACAAAAACGAAACTGGAAGATATACCAGAAAAATAAAAAAAAAAAATATGGAATAGAGCACACATACCAGAAATCTGCAGTTAAACAACCACAAAGCTAACCATGTCACATTTTGAGAACCTCACGATGTCGACTCTAAATGAAACCGCGATGAAGTGGAGGATCAGGCACAATCTTCATTTTAACTATTTGAATGTGGAGCCGGCTTAGCGAAGAAAGTGTTTTTTCTAGTGGGTTATGGTAGATTATCTGACAGTTTGAGTGCGGCTTAAGTACGAGATATGACTGAAGTTTGAATTTTTGATAATTCAATTGACCCAGTTATAATATAATCTATTTCTCTACAGCATTTTCATTTGGTATTCAGAAAAGGGCAATAGAAAATTTTTAAATTCAGAAAATACTAATAAAATTTTTAAAATTCTATAAGAAATTAAAAATACATCATATGTGCATTTCAAAAATTCTATTTGAAATGCACAACATATTTAATGAAAGTCATAAATTCCATTTTATATTCAAAATTTTAACAATAATTCGTAAATACACAAAAATCTGTATTACCCCATCAAAAATTTTATTATTTAACTTAGTTTTTTCATAAACTTAAGCACTACAATTCAATTAAAATTTTATATATCAATATAAATTAAATGGTTATTTCGCAACAAAAGGGCCTATTCTAAAATCTTGTTATTTTAATCGTTAGTTTGGACTCTGTCCTAATAATAAAATATTTTCTTGTTTGTCATTAGACTCTAAATGCAAAAAATATTCAAAAAATAGTCTAAAATCAAAAAATTTTATGTTAAGATTCAAATATCTTAAATATACATCAGAAGATTAATATTAATTAATATATTAAAATTAGTCTGGAGAATTAAAAGAACGTTTAAAGTTTTTTTTGAAGACTAGTATTGTATAGTTCTGTATTGTTTTTATTCTAAGAAATTGCTGAAATGAACGTAAGATTTTGATTGACATTTTTTTTAAAACTTGATGTAATAGATACAAATATGCTTTTAAAATCAGCAACGGTGAATTATATAGAACTGATGGGATAAACATACTGAATATCGTAATAAGTATTTTAAATTTTTATCAAATAAATTCTCGATATGAAACCTTTTTGAAACACACACAGTTCCTTAGAAATTTCACCACATAATCAAAATCATATTTTTAATGACAAATATAAATTTTCTTTATTACGTAGATTTATCTATTTCAATCTAAGGGCCAGTTTTTCAGTGCTAGTTGAACTTTGTTTGTGGTTTAAACTTTGTTTAAAATTAAAATCTATTTTTTCAGTGAACTTAAACCGTCGTTTAAACTTAGTTTAAACGACCGATGCTGATGGTTTAAACTACGTTTAAACTTTCAAAGTTTTTGACATGAATTTTTTTCACAACACTATTTTCACAAATTATTATTAATGTTTGTATTTTTGCACACTATGCATTAAAAAAAGGCTCACGTGCACTTAGTTGATCAAACTCTTGTTTAAATTTAAAAATACATTAATTTTATTTTTCTGAAACATTTTTTTTATTTATTTAATTTTAAATGACATTTATCAGAAGTCAAAATCGAGAGAGTTATTTGTCATTTGCCTGTGGTGTCATCTGTATTATCTTGGTCTTTAAACTATCACTGAAAAACTGCAAACAAAATTAAACGACGTTTAATTTAAAGAGAAGATTAATTAAACGGAGTTTAAACTACGTTTAAAGAATTGAAAAACTGGCCCTAAGTACGGTAGCCAATTATGCTGTAGTCATCAAAACGATTAATATTTTTTAATATTTTAAAAACTATTAAAATCTGTTTTTTCTTTAGTTCAGCTAACTTTAAACTTAAGTTTTAAAACCTCCATAATGTCTTAGTAGAAACGCCTATGAATTACGTTGTTGGCCAACTTCAAATAAGTTTAATAGTTCCGGAAAATACCTTCGAGGCAAGCATTATATTATGTTGCGATCATTGTGCACAACATTCTTAACTCACGATATGATCTTATTATATTTTACACAATTCAATTTTATATACAATTTTCATTGGCATATAAAAATCATTTGAACGTTTTGTAACGTCAAGAACTATTATAAATGCTCATTAGACCAGAACATTAGACTAAAACTCTATAGATATAGCGTACTTTATAGACCCCACATGTCCGACATTTGAAAAGTAACAGCAACTAGTTTTGTGGCTGGATCTTAGAGCAGAAATTGCAAACTGAACCGTAATAACTGTTATAAATGCCATTTTGTATTAATTAAAATTATATTAATTTGCATTACTATGCTTGGCGTTGACGTTTATTAGAGATAAGTGAGTTATAGCCACTAAAACTAACATTTTCAAATGTTTAGTTTCATTTAATTGCTAATGAACGAGATTTTATTATCATTTTTTAAAATATGGACAATTTAAAGTTTTAAATACTTTTGTCAACGGTCATTGCCACGGTCATATTAATAATTTTTTGTAATTTAAGACTCTCGTAATACAATACAAGCACAATTTTGACAAAAATAAAACCTAGACAAAGGCGTCATTTCGCATTATGCGTCATTTATAAGATTTTTCTATTAATTATATCGATCATTTTCAGTTTTAATGCCACGTTTATACAGACATATATGGAAGTGACAGACACCAACACTAATTGTCACCACAACAAATCATTCATAACTCAACTAACTGACAAAATAGGAAATTCAAACAATTAATAAGTCATAATTAAATTATCAATTACGCTGATCATTTATGGTGGGACACATGCCGTTTTTTATGCTCTATATAATGAAGTGTGAAAAAACATGTTCGAAAATGAAATTTTTTTATAAGACAAAATTAAAATATAATTAATCATTTTTTGACCATTGAATTTGACAAAACATATATTGTGCATTCTAAGGAAATATTTATGTTTAAATCCGTGTTTAATTTTTTTCTATTTTCAAATATTTGTCGTATTTCTAAAAAAACCGAAAGCATTGTGTCAATTTTTCGGGATGAAATTCAAAAATGTAATTCAGAAAAGATCAATTGATATTCAGAAATTTCATTTGAAATTCAAAAGACATCAATTGAAATTCAGAAATTCCGTTTAAAATTCAAAAGACATCACTTGAAATTCAGAAATTCCATTTGAATTTAAAAGACACTTATATAAATTCAGAAATTCCAATTGAAATTCAAAAGACATCGCTTGAAATTCAGAAATTCCATTTGAAATTCAAAAGACATCAATTGAAATCATGATTTCCATTTGAAAATCAATAGACATCAATTGAAATTCATGATTTCCATTTGAAATTCAAAAGACATCAATTGAAATTCAGAAATTTGAATGTTTTCTGAACTTCAAATGGAATTTCTGAATTTGAATTGATGTCTTATGAATTTCAAATAGAATTTCTGAATTTAAATTGTCTTTTTAATTTCAAATGGAATTTCTGAATTTCCATTGAAGTCTTTTGAATTTCAAATGGAATTTCTGAATTTCAGTTGATGTATTTTGAATTTCAATTGATATTTTCTGAATTACAATTGTAAATGTAGTAGATTTACTGAACAAATATAATTATTTATCTAAAATAAAATCATTTTCGATGTCAACTCAATATCAGTAATGATATATATTATATTCTAGTATGGCAAAACATTTCTCAAGAACCTAGATCGAGCAGCTCTATGTTTTATTCCCATTTTTCTGTCGAGAAATTGCGTCATAAGGAAAATCATTTTTTCTATTTTAAAACGTTTTTAGTAGGTTGCTCTTGTCTGTCTGTTGGGTACAAATTTTTTAATTGATTTTAAACTACTTTCGGGATCAGCTATCCTGTTTATCATGGTTCTATCGCCATGGTTTCATATTACAGACACTTTGAAACATGCATTTTTTTTTAATTTTAATAATATTAGGCCTTTCGAATTCAGTCAGACGAAAATCTAACTGGCACTAAAAATAAGAAAAATAAATAATATGAAATAAAAAATATTTTTTAATACAAAACGTTTTTAAGGTGAATTTTTATTATGATTTAAACTGGAAAGAGGGGTGGTAGATAAAATAATCTATTGTGTCCTTTAAGTTCAGATTAAAAACGTTTTATATTAATAAATATTTTGTATTTCATTTTTTTGTTTGAACGTTTTTCTATTCGAATCCGCAACCCTTAGCCGATGACCTACGGACGTTTTCATTCTAGATTTGTTGGATTTTTTTAGAAAACCTAGTAGAAATGTTCCCTATTTGATTATGACCATCCGAGTAGAAATTTTTTGTTTGCCTTATTATACGTCCGTCCCAGAACAGACAACGATAATGTCCCTAACAAAGGCCATCTGACATATTCCTGATCAGAGTCAAATCTACTTAAGACAACCTAATCACTTCTTCAGTCCTGATCGGATTCTTGCTAGCCACTAGATCAGATTTGAATCAGGCACAGATGTGACAGCCAGGCACAGATGTGACAGTCCATGGTATTTTTTTTTCTTTTTACGGTCTTAAACTCATATCACATTTCTGTAACTGTTTCAATCTCAGGTAAAAACTTGTATACTCATTTCATAGGCAGATTCTTTAAACCGCATTACTTTGACCCAATTACTTAAACTTTCAACTGTGTGATAAATGCAATAAAAACTCTTTTCATAGATCAACATGCATAACCATTATACGTCTGGCATGATCTCTAATTGGCAGATCTTGCATAGTTTGACAATTACCTCAAACCGCATCTATTTGACTCTGAGCCAATCGCACGTTACATCCTATACTAAAAATAATAATAATAATACTGCAACTTTATGAAAAACCGTCTGGGAGAATTACGATGACACGTTATGCTGACTCGCAATTTGCGGTTAACTTTCTTCTGTAAAACGCACTTCAAGTCAAACGATTAAAAATTCTGAAACATATTTCTTAAATGTGGTGAAAATTATTGGTATGGCTAAGTTTTTTTTGTTGTGTTTTATATAATAAAAAAAAAATAATTGTTAAAAAGAATTAAACGGGTCTTATTCTAGACTACTTTGCACAATATGAAGTGCAATATTTTGCGTGTTCTGCACGATCGAACTTTGTGTCGTGCATTTACCACATGATCGTGTACCACGGGGTTCAACTATTTAACAACTGAAACAAAACAAAAATAATAATAATTCAGTCAACCAGCATTTGAAAGTGAGTCAGCGCACAAGATCCTATTAGTCGGCAGACTGAAACTAGTTTAGCAATTTAGTTAAGTACGTAACTGTCTTGGCCAAGACAGCGTCTTAAAATGGACCCACCCAATAAAACAATTAAAAATTTGTAGCTAAGCCATGATATTTTGAATTTAAGTAGTATACTTTCACAAATAGTACATATTCTTTAATTGAAACCAGCGGCTTAGTCGATTCTGATAGTCAAAACTAAAAGATTTGTATTTTAGACTACAACCCACTTCGAACAGTTTTAGAACAGTTTCCAACCGTTTAAGAACGACTGGGAGTGTGTATAGACTAATATTTAAAGCTACAACTAAATAAGGCAGTTCCGTTAACAGAGTTGACCGAATGAAGTTGGTTGTTACAACTAATTTTTCGTTATTATATATAGAAAGCAAATTTTGTGTTATCTTTAAAGCATAGTGCTTTTTTATAGTTCTTCTTTTATCGTAAGGTCCTTAATACTTAAATAAGATAAATATAACATTTTCTTTTTTGTTCAAAAATTTATTAATGTTTTCGTAGACTCTGCACGCTGCAAAAAAAGGGCTCTCCCAAACATAATTTTGCAGGCATTACATATATCTTTGGAGCTTTATGTAAACAAAAGTATTATTTCATTGCCAAACATTATTATAATAACAGCCAAACATATTTTTGTTTTCATTCAAACATATTTATGTTCAGAATGAATAATTTTCCGCGTTCTTGTAAACATATATATGTTTGAATGTGAAAAACATTTTATTTACATGTAAACATATTTATGTTTACATTTAATTTTAATGTAATAATAGTATATTTAGTTCTAATATCTTCTTTACGCAATATTCGTTTTTCACTATTTTTAAACTACATTTTTTTTATTTATATTATATAATTATAAACTTAAACTTTTATTTTATTTTTATTACACATATTTTATTTATACCTAATAATTTTATTTACATCTATTGTTCCTATTTTGAGTTCAGTACTTTACGGATGAATTGGAAATTTCAGAAACAGCCACCATCTGATATTAACAGTAATTCGCGGTACTTAAACAAATTATTCCACCAAAAAGAACTTTTGAACTATATGAGAAGTATTAAAGTGAGTGTTAAAAGTAGGCCGCGCTGTTATATAATTGTGATATCGTAATGCCGAACATACATATAATCAAAATAATGCTATTATTTTTAAATTCGTTGTCACCCAGTAACAATAACGAATAACCAAAAACATATAATTCAAAGAACCTTTTATTGATGTTGGGAGTATTAAATAGCGGAAATATCGAACATACATATATTAATATCTGATGAAAAATATATATTTCTACGGAAACATTAATATAGTAAATTCATCCAAATCCGCGATTAAAGCAATTTATGTTTAAATATCGTATGTAATAATATTTCAATCTGAACAAAATAATAATACAATCCAATAATAATGTAATTAGATATTACTCCCAATATTTATATGATGATTTCGAATTACGTTATAATTACATTCAAGCATATTCAAACAAATCTTCTATCCGTGTGTATAAATGTTTCTAGAAATAATTAGATTAAGGGGATTCATCTCAGCACTGTAAATTTCTCTTCTCGTAAAAAAATAAAATTACGCTCATTTCGACATGAACGCATTTTCTCTGGATTCTCGTAAACTATTTTATAAAATTTTGGTTGCACTCCAATTTTTAGTTATTTCACTTATAATCATTTCAAAATGATAGAACCAAATATTCATGAAAATATATTTACGTTATTTTCACATAAAAATCGACAAATAAATTTATGAGTTGAACGTAAAACATTCTCATACAAATTTTGCGTAAATTTCTACCATTTAAGAGATTTCCACAAATTACGAGTTTTACACGCTTGGCATGAATCTCCTTATTATAAAGTATTTTATTTGTTTAGTAAAAAAAAAAATCAAATATTGTAAAAAATTTAATTTTGAGTGTAGTAGTTAGATTTGAGATAGTTGGTTGCTATGCGACAGCATAACCTACGGTAAGATAAATCAACAGACATATGGTAACTGAGGTAGGTAGATATTTGGGTAGGTGTATTATAGTCACCAGGCGTAGCCAATTCCTCCTTCGCCAACAACAACAATGCCTAATTTGCATACAGTTAACGGATTAAATTATGGCATGACTGTGGCATTACTCAATAAAAAAAAAACAATTGTTTAGACAGGAAATTCAATATTGCTTTTATTTTTGTGACCACAATATGTGTTGGTTGTGACAACAATGTTCAACGACGGTCACTTTTTAGTGACCGTGAACGTATTACCTCTTTTTTTGTTGCCCTTATTGATTTTGAGCTGCTTTATTTATCAATTCTATTCTTTGCAGCTAATTGTCGCACTTGTGATTGCCATTAGTTGTTATAGCAGCTGTGGGGCCGCCCTGCGTCGAACACCCAAGGTTTATAATGCGCTGATAACTACAGACGACAACCTCACCTCAAGCCGCGCCTTTCCTGTTATTCAGCCAACCATACATGAGACTGGCATTGCACACTATCCATTCGGACCCTATAATCCATATGGCGGTTTCTATGGCAACCAATTGTTGCGTTTCGGACAACCGATAGCACCGGGCCTTGTACCACGCGAGCAGGTAAATATATCAATGAAAAATAAAAGATCTTTTACAACTACTAATCAATAACTTAAATTCATTTTGTTTATATATTTGATTTTAGAAGTTTTATTCTTAGAAATTAGAAGTTTATTCTTATGTTTACTATGTAGTGTTTTCATATTCTATTTAAATTTTCTTATTCAGTTGCCCTACCCGCTGCCACAAAATCAATTTCCACCACAAATAATGCGGCAACCGCTTCATCCGCAGCCACAGGCATATCCTTTCGGATATCCGGTGCCACCGCAAGCGCCACCAACAGCACCAGGCGCCGAATTACCGCCTCAACCGCAAACACCACCCACTGGTGCGGCAACAGCGCCCACTGCAATCGCAGAGCAACAACCGTCGCCCGCAGACCAGCCTCAGGAGCAGCCACCCACTGGACCCCAACAACAGATGCCAAATGAAAAGTTACCAATACCATTGAATGAATTTGGACTTCCGCCTGCCCTCATCCCCTTCCGACAGTATCCGCATCCACGACATGGTCAAGTGCCGCCGTACGGCTACAATCAGTATCCACAGATTTATGACCCGATCACTGGTTATCGTGAGCAATATCTCCAACCGTTCGGTTACTATCCGAGTCATAACTTCGGAGTAGGTCCACCTCAAGTAGGACAACCAAATGCACCGCCGATGCTACCACCCACTGCAGCACCCGCTACTGCACCGCCCACCGCAAGTGATGTCGCCGAGCAGACACCGCCTACTGCTGCAACAGAAGTCGATATTGAACTAACGACAACGGAAATGCCTCCCCCGCCCAATTTTGATGACATTAAAAATGTATCCAGGAGCAAAAATAGCGCTGTACCCGATGTACCGCCGCCGCCAATTCCATCGGGAGCCAAGGCGAAGCCTTCAGTTTAATGCAGACGGACGAGCTTCAAGAGTTTAAAAATCCTTTTAGATAATAAAAAAAAACATTAAACTGTAGATTTTATTTTATATTTTATTTTTTTATATATGTTTTTATTTTATTTTTTTATGTTTTTTCTTCTACCTATTTTTTTATAAAATGTTTATCTTAGTTAATTTTATTTTGTTTTGTAATTATTGCCCAAACGTAGAAATAAAATAATGCTCCAAAGTTGGCAGACACTTGGCTAGAAATGAATAAAAACTTTTTTTATTTAATTAATATGTAGTATTATCATAAGCTGCACGATGATACATATTAGCGAACGTTCAACAAATATATAACATTTATAAAAATTAATTTTTTTTATTTAAAGAGATTATGTAGCTCCCACATTCATCTAACGTTTTCCTAATGTGGCTAAAGCAGCTCAATCGACTGCTTAGACGGATTAATTAACTGCATTAGTCTGTTTAAGATAATTATAAAGGTTTTACACAATATAAGGGAGCAGATTACAAAAACCGACTGCTTCAAGACGATAATTTGATGAGCATGATATTGAAATAACATTTAAGTTTCAATAGTTATATCGAAATTCGCAGTCCAATTGATTTCATGAATTAATTTGACTATGAATTTGTTGAATAACATTGTTTTATATAATTAACATTCTAATTAAAATCATTCTGAATATTATGAATAGTTTAATAAATAGCATTCGTAATATTAACGTATACCGTACTTCAGAATTTTTCAATGTGTTAGTAAATCTCGATTGATATATACATTACCTAATATTGACGAACGCAATCATGGTTGACATTTAATTAATTTGTTTGTCGTATTGATGTACAAGTTCGTTGTATATATTTGGTTCTGTATACATTTCAAATAAGCGAGGCTGCACTGGATATCCTTACCGAAACTCCAACACAAAGACAAAACTATATTTTCTCACTCACATACATAATTTGAAATACATCCCTGCAGGATATACAAATGATGGTTATATGACCCGTAATTTTACTAGTAATAAAAACTAGTACTTTAAACGCGTTGGTTTGCCACCACACAATAAACCAAAAACCTGGATATTAAGTGATTAACGAATGTATATTGAACATGGATATCGAAGCTTTCACTGGAGAAAAGCGTTCAACTTTTAGTAATTATAAGCTTGAAAACCATAGCGTTCTCCAGCAAAACTGGTAGCTTTTTATCCAATTGAACCTAGCCCTTACCTAAAGTAGAATTCCGACATTCAATATACAACTTTAACTTGAAATCGACCTTCAAATTATACTTGAATTCAAGCGCATTTCCCTAATTAAAGGTTTAAATATAAAATAAAAGAAAACGCATATAAGTTATAATACTATATATTAAAAGGATATAAATTATGTCCTACATTAGATTCTCGCTTCTGTGAGATAACAGACAGCTGCAGCAGAACCTGCGCCGGTGAAGTGTACAGGAACTTCTTGTAAAATTCACGACGTGCCGCGAAGATCAAACCAGTGTATGCAATTACGCCACTGCGATGTGTAACATTGTCAGATTAGCGCAAAATATCAATGCTGTCTGCATATGAATGAAAATATATTAATATTTCATAAACGTATTCGTAAACCTTGGCCACTTACATTGTATATCAGCTCATCGTGCAGTAGAATTCTCGGGATGATTTTCGTATTTGGGCCTTAATTGATTTGTCTGTTTGCTTATTCAAGCAAAAAACAATAATCTCACTGATTGTGTGACTGCAGTGGCGCATACGTAGTGGCGGAAAAAATTAAAATTATCTTGTTGACATTTAATTTATCACGTCACTGGGTTGCCACTGAGTAATTTGGGTATTGAATTTCATCTCAAGTTTTTTTTTTAAATTCGTAAACCAACGTTGGAATAACATTAATTTATTCCGCTTGATCATGACATTACATCCACACTGGTTGTAAGAGACAATTCTCCAAATTTATCGAACCTTACACTAAGAAAACAAGATGTTTAAAAAAGTCATGCTGCAACTATCCTTTTAAATTTACGCCTTGTAGCAAATATTTAAACATCCGATAAGTCTCAATAAAGTTGCAGCAAAACTATTAATATATTTTAAATATGACAATATGCAGGTAGTTACGAGATGTTTGCCACAACAGCAATGAAAATTGAGATATTAACAGTAGACTGATAGCAAACATCCTGAGTTCTTCGACATTTGCAGGAAAACTGTTGTTATTTTGACATTTGACATTTGACTACCATAATAAAGGAAAATGGCGTACTTTTTCTTTACGCTTGATTTATCCACCACTTTGAGTACAAATATAACACGCACAGCTCAAAATGGTGAGAGAGCTCGGCCTAAGTTCTTATAGGACTGTAGTGCCAAACTATTATTATTATTATTAATTAAATAAATCAAATGGTGTAAAAGTGACAAATCAAATATTACATTTTAATGGTAAAAATGAAAATAAAATATCCTGTGACTTAAATTATCAACACGTGATAGAAAATATTTCTTATCAGAGTTTACTTTGATGACAACATTGTCGGTCGGAATTGGTTCTTCTGCGAAGAAATCTCAAGTCGTTGTACAATTTTACCTTCGAAGGATTTATAAAGACGATGGCGATGTATAACAAGGATACTGTTTTAATTCTAGAATAAATAAAAATACATTTTCTTTCAATTCAATAAAAATTACTCCACAAATTCTAATGGAGCACCTTTTCCAAATATTCCACAACTATTTTGCTATTTGTAAGATGTTTAATTGATGGTTGCTATAAATAATCGTAAATTTGAAAGATGGTTGCCAGCAATATTTATCGTATTTGTCAGATGTTTGAAAGATGTTTATCTCAAAGCCGATCTAAATAATTTGTAAATAACTTGATATTTAGGGCTGTGATATTTCTGGTAACCATCTTTGTTTTCTTAGTGTAAACTCATTGCTTATTGGGTAACCTAAAAGTTATAACAGTTTATGTTACGTAAAACATTTCGTAAATTTACCAGTAATTTAATAGTCACTTATTACCAAAAGAACAGTGACAAACTTCAATTGTATCTCATTGTAGATGAGTGAGAAAGAGATTAAAAAAATCACACGCACTCAAAAGTTTCTGTCATTTTTTTCCGATGCTCTTAAGGCCAGTTTTTCAGTGCTAGTTGAACTTTGTTTGTGGCTTAAACTTCGTTTAAAATCAAAATTGATTTTTTCAGTGAACTTCAACCGTCGTTTAAACTTAATTTAAACGACCGATGCTGATGGTTTAAACTACGTTTAAATTTTCAAAGTTTTTGACATGCATTTTTTTCACAACACTTTCCACTATTTTCTGTCGCTGCGCTTGAAACTTAAAAATGTATTGATTATATTTTTCTGAAACATTTTTTTTTATTTATTTAATTTTGAATGACATTTATCAGAAGTCAAAATCGAGAAAATTATTTGTCATTTGCCTGTGGTGCCATATGTATTGTCTTGGTCTATGTTTATTTTAAACTATCACTTAAAAACTGCTAGCAAAATTAAACGACGTTTAATTTAAAGAGAAGATTAATTAAACGGAGTTTAAACTACGTTTAAACGAGCACTGAAAAACTGGCCCTTAAAAACATAACAGAAACAATGACTAAAACTTTAGTTTTATTGCTAGTAAAGTAACTGCTTACCAGACAAGTATTGTTCTTGATGGGTAGTTTTACTGGTTAGAACCTAGTATGGCTACTAGTAAAACTGGCTGGTTACTGACCATTTACTGGTTGGCTGTATTACTTGGATATTGAATATGGATTTGTTCCTTGAATGTTTATTATATTCATGATGAAATAAATATAAATAAACGCAGACATGGTACAGTTGTATGAATCATTATTTCAATACTAACCTGACTAATATTTAATTCAATAAAAAACAATATCAACTCGATATAATAGAAAAAAGCAGCTAAAGTAGACCCATCAATCTGGCAACACCGCAGTGTGTGCAGACCATTCATTTGAACAACCCCAGAAAGCGACAGCCAATCACAGCGTTGCTTCTAAAATTTTCCATTGCGGAAATTAAACTGAAAACTAGCGAGCGTCCCAAGCACAAATATTGGTCTAAAACTTGTGTCATTCAGTTTTTGGACGTTGTGTTGTTTGTTCGTGGTGCGGCTTCTGTCAAATATCAACAAGAATTAACATAGATAATTTTCAACAGTGGTTTTTTTTTTTCACCAACAGAAGGTTAGTTTTTGCAATTTTCGTCATTTGAATTATAATTAATTAAATAAATATTTGTATAACAGCAGAGCATTTTCACACCAACCAAGCAAAGATAATTATTTCTTCGCTGGTGGCACAGATAAAAGTATAAATAAACTGGACGCTACTGCTTCAACAGACCGCAACAAAGATGGCGGACGATGAGCAGTTTTCGCTGTGTTGGAACAACTTCAACAGCAATTTGTCCGCGGGATTCCATGAGTCGTTGGTTCGTGGCGATCTGGTGGACGTGACGCTGGCCGCAGAGGGACAGTTTGTAAAGGCGCATCGTCTTGTGCTGTCCGTCTGTTCGCCCTATT
Organism: Dryomyza anilis; assembly: GCA_951804985.1. Taxonomy (NCBI): domain Eukaryota; kingdom Metazoa; phylum Arthropoda; class Insecta; order Diptera; family Dryomyzidae; genus Dryomyza; species Dryomyza anilis. Next base: position 92,764,612 of record OX638132.1, on the reverse strand, counting down.
TTCGTAGAATGTTTACGCAAATGCCAGCCAACCAACATGCTTTCGGTGAGTTGAAAATAAATTTTAATTTAAAATAAAATGCTAATATTTCTTTAATTTAAATTGTTATAGTGTTTCTGAAGGACGTCAGTCACACGGCGTTAAAGGATCTAATACAGTTTATGTATTGCGGTGAGGTTAACGTCAAGCAGGAGGCACTTCCCGCGTTCATAAGTACAGCAGAGGCTCTACAAATAAAGGGGTTGACTGATGTAAGTATAGCAAACCCGATTTTTGTGTCTACATCTAGTTTTTGATTCTCATGTATAAAGCAAATTCATCGGACATGCGCGCTTGTGCAAACATATACACAGTCATTTTTTGTATTTCTATGCAAAGACGGCTTTTAAAATTAAAAACTTGATTTATTTTTTTATTCATATTTTATTTTTACTTATGTTTTATATGTAAATGAAAACAAAAAAAAGACGCAATTCTGTAATATTTTAAATTCAACATATCAAGAAGCTTATCGCGATTATTCTCGTTATAGATATTTACAAAATTTTCTTTGTTGCTACGTAAAAGTTTTTGAATATGAAAGGTTTTGTTTTTATGACCAAATCATTTAAGAAAACATTCAGGTTTCGATATTTAGGTTTCATATCGAAAATTTAGCAAATTCTGTCTTGGGATATTTTTCTATAGATGTAGTATTTTTTTTTTTTTTTCATTATTTTTCAATTCCAGAAGTTTTGTTATCATTTATAGTTATAAAATATCATCGTTATACTATATTTGAGATTTTCGATTAATATTGGTATGTCGCATAATTATTGCGTCAAATGCTTTCAGATTATGGAATCCCGAGTCGGAATTTTATTTTGAAATTTTAACCAGTTGGATCACATGGGAAATTTTGAAGTAGCGATATTGGTAACCACTTAAAAAGGTACATATCTCACCAGGGTTAACAAATCCTGAAAATACCTATAAACTTGAAATTGCTGAAGGATTTCCTTTCATTTGAAAACTATATGTAGAAATGGGTAGGTATACCGAATTTCGATATTTTTTTTTTTGAGAATCACACGTCAGTTCCCGAGAAAATATTAAAGTTCACTTAAGCTCGTATAAAGTAAAATTCATCCGTAGATGTAAATTTATTGAGGTTTTTGAACATATGTGGTCGGTTCGCAGGTCACTAAGGTCCGATCATACCAATTTTCTCTTCAAATGTTTCTGTAATCGTGATTTCAACAGACAGACGGACATCACTAAATCGACTCGTGAGGTTATGCTAATCAAGAATATATATAAAGGGGGTTTTCAACAGGGACGCTACAAAAGTAGAGCGACAGGGACAGCAAACGACGCCATATTCCTTGCCGCTCTTTTGACATTTTTCTTCAGTAAGGTTTGCCATTTCATGATGGAAAGATTAAACTTATTTTTTTGTTGTTCTGGTCTGTCTGTTTGCGACTTGAGATATTAAATATTTCCACGAACTGGGAAACAATGCAAAACAAACAATGCCATCCGGTTCATTGTGGTTCTGTCGCCATGGTTCCATATTAAAGACATTTTAAATTTCAATAATATTATGCCTTTCGAACTCTGCAAAATATTTTTTAATATAAAACTTGCTTAAGGTGACTTTTTAGCATAATTTAAAATGAAGCTTGGGGCGGTATTGGATCACATCGGGCGTTTTCGTAAATCATTTCAGAGCAGTGGTCTGAACATGATCTGAATATTCAGAATATTGTCAGAGTTGAACGCAATCTGAGCTCAACCTGAAAACTCTGTTTTAAAATACAAACAATTTGAGCAGCAGTTGTCAAATTCGTATTAAGACTTGTGTTTGTCAAGTTAAATGAACGTCAAAATCAGTATTGTTCAGCCAGCTCGATAAATTTAAATCGAGCACGCGTCGAATGTGCTCTGAACAACCGACTTCGATAATCTGAACGAATAAAAAAACGCAATTTACTGACTGAATGTTCAGAATTAAAAAAACAAATGCAGATCTCTTTTTGACAGTTCGAGCTTAGTTCAGAACTAATAAACGAAAACGCCCATTAAAAACGTTTTATATTAAAAAATATTTTTTATTTCATATTTTTTATGGTTTCGTTGTTACAAAATACTGGAAACATTTTTTTTTAAAACCTCTCACTATTAAGATATTTTTTGAAGCATTATCGAACAATATTGTTTTTCTATTTTCATTCCGTAATCAATTACCTAAAATGATAAAATTTCATGTTTTCACATAAAAATAAAATGTGAGTAAATCAATTATTTTTTTTTTTGAAATTTTCGAATATGTGAGTTGCACGATTGCTTTTTATTAATTTGATCGGATATGTCCCGACGTGTTTCTCGATTGGAAGGGAAAACAATATATTAGCTACTCTGTCCAAACACTTGCATTGTGTTTCACATACCCATCTAACTTAGTATAGTTTGTCATTTGAGTTGCAGGTAGAAAAGTTTTTTTTTTAAATTATGCATTGTGAAATATAAAGCCATTGCGTTCTACCTGAACTGCTTGAATCAAACTCGTCGTACCGTGGGTAAAGAAAAACGAATTATTAGTTTTAGTATCCAGCGTAGTTGTACGAAAAATGTATTGTGAAAAAATGGCAAATATAATTCTCAGTAATGTCAATCTTCTCGACGAAGAACCGACAGCGCATACCTACTTTTGTTATCACTGCTTTCAATATACTGTTAAATTTGCAAATTTAATCTGGGCTGGGTTATATATTTGCGTTTTCCAGAGTATGATTTATTTTTTTAAACATTTAAACCACCAAATCGAAAAGAATTATTTGGACCACTACTGGATGAAATCTCCGGAGAAGTTGATAATGAAATGACTCATATATTATATTAGCCAACATAGGCCTTTATGTAGATCAAATAATATAATTATGTAAATAGCTGGACCTAGTCTCCGAAACTATGTATTTAATTCAAGCCAATTATAAAGAAGACATTTTTTCGCCCATATGACTGATTCAGTATATGGAAGAAAATGACTTCCAGATACAAGACGTGGAATTTTTCCACAAAGTATGTTTTAACCGAAGAGTGAGAGTTCTCGGCAGCAAAAGGGTGGGAAGGAATAACTTTAAAAACCAAAAAATACTATTGAAATTATCTTATTCAAAAAATCCGGTGGAATGGATTTTTGTTTAAATCCGGATAGTTTCCAGCTCTGCTTTTAATGGAATTTTTACAATTTAGTTCACTTATATATTTCAACGACTTTATATATTTAATACATTGTTTCTGATATTTATTTTTCACGATAATTTGCTCTATATATTTGATGAAAACCTTTAAAATAAAACATGTTTTATTAAACAAACCCGCTTTTTCTTTTCATATTACAGAGCGATCCGCCACCGCCGCAATCTCCCGTGAAGCCTTCAACGCCAGCACCGCAACCTCCTCCCATACAACAGATGACATCGCCGCGCGTTCGACATCGTTCCAGCAACTCGCGTTCATACAAATTGGAGAGCATCGATGATTTGGGCGACGACAACAAACCTACCACACAAATTGTCATACAAACCACAACAGCACCACAGCAGACTATAGTACAACAAACACATCAACAGCAGCAACAACAACAACAGCATCATCAAACGCAGCAGGTGCAACAACAACAGCATACAACCAGCAACATTGTGACGACGACGAGCGCAGCGCCACAACATAAAAGACCCGCGCAGCGTAGCATTGTCAGCGCCACCACAAAACGCACCAAGAGTACAATACTGGATCCCCTTGAAGCCGCCGATAATACTTCGCCCAGTTCACAGCAAATCTCAGTGCAAACTGTTGTGGCCGATACCAAACCAATGCAACAACAATTGCAACAGCAGCAACAACAGCATCAGCAGCAACATCAACAGGCGCAAAGTGAGCCAGAATTTATTGATTTGCCCATCGAGTTGCCAACGAAATCAGAGCCAGACTATGCTGAAGAATCGGCTGAAATAGAGACGGCAGAACAGGAGACCACATATGTTGAGGACGATTCGTATGGCGACATGCGTTACGACGAGAGCTACTTTACGGAAAATGAAGATGGCGGCAATACGACTACGGTCAGTGCGAATATAAGTGGTGGCGCTGGTGCGACAACATCAAAGGCGCTCGTCAAGCAGCAGGCCTTCTCGGACAGTTCCTACGCTGAGGCGTCGGATCCGACCAACAATGAGGCACAAGGTTAGTAGAGCGAAAGCTCCCAAAGAGCTGTGTTCGTTTAGCATAGCTCAAGACGTATGACATTTGGTGTGGCGCCAGCAGGGGCGATCTATTTTGTGTTATTTGTAAAACTTGAACTTGAAAAAAATAGCTATGAACTATATCAACAAAACTAAATTGATCATTAGAATTCTGAATCATTTGTTGTTTATTGCACATAGATCGCCGCTGCACGCCACCGCCTTGCTGCTGAGTTATTTTAAGCTGGTTGTCGCAAATATGCGGCATAAAAAGGTCCATTTTAAAATTTCGTCAAGCAGCTAAAACTACTATATTGATATTGCTATATATTACGTTAGTTGTAAGTTGAAAGTTTTACCGCACAATACGCGAAGTTTTACGTTTTGAGACGCGCAGCAAGTTACGTTTAAATTCGCGATACTTTAAATCTGTTTTGTTCGACTTGAGCACTAGTGTCGCCAGCCTCTTTTGTGTGTTTGAAAGTGTTTTTTTTTATATATTTATTTAAAAGAAGTGTTTAAATTTTAAAATGTGTTAATTAAAGTGTTTGAAATTTAAAAAAAGAGCTGGTAAAAAGGTGCTGAAGTATGTGAGTTGTTTGTAATGCAGCATTTGCCATTTTATCACCAATTCATAGGCGTATTTTATGGCAGATTTTCAATCAGCGCTATCATGAGTACTTTTCTACCACATAAAAATGTAATAATTTAATCAAGTACAAAAATTATACATGATAGCGCATTAAATATGATTTTTAATGACCAAATTGTTTCAATTTGAAAAAATACGTTTTGAATTCGTGTGTTTGGATTTAAATGTTTTCAATTTAAATGGTTTTATTAAATAAGAGCCTAACTAAATTAATTGAATTGAATGTTTTAAATGTTGTTTATAACGTGCAATAAAAATTTACCAATTGCAATTGTTGGGTCGACTTCAAAATAAAATAAGGTAAGTGCTCTTTTTATATATACAGCTGTTTTTTTTATTAAGTCTGTAGCGCACTTTAGTAATATTTGCAAACTTCACTGAACCAAATGTAAGAGGTCAAATTAATAAAATTTCCTATTAAATTTATGAATGGATATAACTAAGTTCAACAGAATTTGAGAATTAAGTTCAGTTTGAAGAATAATCGGTTTATCGACAAATTGCTTCAATTTTAATAAAAGAAAAATGGTTTTTTAATGTTAACAAAATTAATTCAATTTAAGTTTTCCTTGTGCATTTAAAAAGACAAAATTTCATCAAAATCAAAAAATTATTGATTTTACTTGCAAAATTTGGTTCAGTGTTGACGAATTTTTACATGTTGTGTGTTGTAAATCCCGTTATATTTAGCTAGCATTGCTTTTATTAGCCACTACTGCAAATGGTATTTATCGAAAAAAATAAAAATTCAAAATTTTTAAAATTGCGCTTTATTGGTTCATGCATCTTCTATTTGAGTTTACAAAAGCATTACTACGTATTCAAATCTTCACGCTTAATTATAAATTCTAAAAAATTAACGATGCAATGTTAAAATTTGATTTATGCTAAATTTAACTAAATTTAAATATGGATCTTCAGAAGGTCGATTAATTAATCTTTTTTTTTTTTTTTACTTTAAAAAATAGTTTTGGATGTTTGCAATTTAAATTGTCCAGTTTAAGTAAATATTGTGCACATATTTAGATGTTACTTTGTATCACGCAAAGTAACGGCACTCGTTGCCGAATCTTGAAATATATTTATTGCAAATAAGATATGGGTCAAGCTACATTTGGAATTTATGTTTATTAGTAGATTTTCGAATTAATTTTGGGTCTTATGGTTGATTAATCAAGTACAATTGAAACCCCTGTTTATCATACATAGTAACCCTCCAGATCATTTGCGATTTAAAATGAATTCAATAGAAAAGTGAAGTCAATGTTTGGGTTTTGAAATATCAACGAATGTGCCGTCTACACGACTTTAGCTTGGTCAAAAGAAAATATTCATTTTTAGAATCTGATTAGGTGTCTCCAATTTTGCAGATCTTGCTTGAAATGCAAGAACTATTGAATGATTTCAGTTGCCAATTCGTACTGTATAAACCTAATTAGAATTTAGCTCGTATGTAGGATTTCCATAAAAATTCAATCTCTAGTCTTCGATTTTTTCCAATAGAATCACTTTGTTTAAAAAGTATTTGAAAAATTCGTCGACATGTTCCATTTTAAAATTCTCGATTAATGCTACCAAAATTTATAGACCTCCAATTTCATATTTTGTAGTATTAAATCGTTAAATATGCTATCGATCTTGCAGAATATTTCATTTTACATTCGACATATACCATACAAAAGTAGTTATAAAAATTGTCTGTTCATTTAAGCAACTCATAAAACATGCGTTATTGGTAAAGTAGTCGAAATCCTCATGTACCGTTATCAGTACAGCCGAATTGTATCCTGGTTCCGTCATAGAGGTAATCCGAATTTCAGCTACGAATCCATGCGGAATGTAATTCACACTTAATTCCACTCCACACGAATCCTAAAGTATGTAAAATTCGTAGCTTATATTCAACTTTCCGCGCAGAAAATTGTACAGTTGTTTTTTTTTGGGTTCGTTCAAGGAAGTAATTTTTCCACATACTTGTTTTTCGTTGAACTCTTCATTGTGCTCTTATTATATGTTTTCATAATTAAAACTCTGACAGTAAAATAACTGTAAATTATGAATTTAGTTTTATATAATAATACAAAAAGTATTTTTTATTTTAGTGAATTTTTAGTTTCAAATAAAGATACAAAAAAAATATAATGATATTTTTATTGATTTGCTGTATAACTTTTTATAAAGTTAAAATTTTTGCAGGCTGTTTAAATCTATCGTCATCTGAGACTTTGTAAAATAACTTGTGCATATCCCAACTAGAACAAAATACGAAATGTTATCTTAGCTACTTTCGTTTTTCAGGTGACTTAAAGGTTCTTACAAAAGTTATCTATTAAGCATCGTATAGATATATCAGAAATGTAACTTTTAAAGTAAACAAATCGGGATAATACCCACATAGTGGCACCTCTGAACTTCAAAGTTGGCATTCGTTTTTTTTTGCTGCGTCATAACGTTTGCTGTTAACGTTTTTTGTGTGGACAAAAATGTCCGATTTACATTTTTTCTTAACCGTGACGAGTAAAATACGTTTATGAATAGCTTCAAAATCGGGTCTATGAAATTGAAAATTTTCGTGTGCAGTTACTTACTGCAGGCGTCATTCTACCGTGTGCGGAGGTATCTCAGGACGCGACTGTGGCAGTAACAAACATTGCAACTAAAATAATTTCAAATAAAAATGCATTTAAAACAAAGCTTTTGGTTTTTAATTATTGTTGTCTATTTTTATATTTATTTGATATGTGTTAGTTTGTCATTTGATTATAATTTTTGGAAAAGTAAATAAAAGTAAATAATTTGTTGTTATATTTTACATGTTAATTGGTAGTTAAAAGGGATAACTAAAAGCTATATTTAAGCTATCTTATCGGCTGTCTAGAGGACAACTTTCTGATGATGCCTTTTAATAGTTGACTTAAACATAACTTTTTAGTTATCTTTTCGAGAGCTAAAAGTCAACAAGTAGGCGGACATACGTAATGCTTGGTTTTCGCTATGTCATTTTCATGGTCAGTTTCTTGTTCGAAAATTTCTCAAATTTGTTGTTTTTCGATATGGCAAAGTTCTAAAAAATGCTAACATGTTGGCATTTTGATATCGACTGATATGGTTAATGAACATTTTAATTTTGGACAGTTCTGCGTACCAATCATATTGTAAAGAAAACCAATTTGACACAAATTGACATAGTGAAAACCAGGCATAAGTCTTCCTGATACCTTTTTGATCACTTTTACGACAACATTCGGATATCGTAAATTTTTAAAAGTTACCATAAAGTTAGGTTGTGGGCATCTTTTGTCTGGTTGGGTACTATCGTTGTTTTCGTTATATTTTTTGCTATTTCTGACTGAGCCTCAAATGAGTAAATTAAAAATTAAACAAAATCCCATACAAACAAAACTACTAATCTTGCATTTTTTTATATAGCTAAACAAATTACACAAAAATGTTTGAAAACAATCATAGTATTAACGGGCACTATATTTTTGACAGCCAAAAATGTAAATAAAACTTTTTTTAGGTTTTACTTTTTTTAAATTGTAAATGTTTTGAATAAAATAATTATTGTGTTCATAAAATATTTTTTATGTGAAAAATTAAAAATGTTTGTTTGCACATGAGGCAATTGCCGTATTTCGTCAGATTTTAAATTCAATTTTTGTATTTTCTTTTACTCTATGTAGTTCTGGGTTTTTGAGAAAAATTTAATATACGTTGACAACATTTTCCTGATGACATTTTTTTTATAAATTGTCGACAATAGAGGAATGAATACATTTACTTAATTTCACTTGAAGTCAAACGTCCCATTTATATAAAACGAATTACATCATTTTAAGAACGCGTTTTTAATAAAATTAATTTGTATTTTTTCCAAACGCGCTCTTTCTGGCGTTGTGTCTATTTTTTTTTATTGTCGATTAGAAAAATATTTTCTTATTTACAAAATAGTGATTTTGTCTGAAAAATGTATAAAAAAAAGAAATTGCAATGTATTGAAATTGTGTTTGATATAGTATTATAGTCCTTCGAATGTTGGCTCATAAAATAAATACAGACAAATTTGTTTGTTATAAAAAAATATTGGAGACATTTATTGTTGAATCAATTAACAAATATTTTAGAGGGACAATATTCTGCATAAACAATTTCTTTAACAAAGAAATCATAAGCAAGAATTACGATATTCCAAGAAATATTTATAATAGTTTTGTGCAATTGATGTACGCTGCGTTTAAAATACAGTTTTTATCTCTTTTTATTTTAGACGTGAAATCCAAAAGAGCTCAATGCAATGATACAAATAAAAGCAGAACTGATTGCAGTGGCAGACTAAATATTAAACTAATATAAAAATATGTAAATAAAACAAATTGAACGCAAATTGCGAATAGCTAATAAGTGGTTTTTATATAGTAGCATTGTAGATACAACACATTAAAGAAAATCTAAAAAACAACATTGCAACAGTGATTAAAGCATTTTTTGTATTTTTAATCAATACAGGTGGTGATGTAAAATTTATTCGCAGTCAAAAGAAAAATGCACAGCTTGTGTACAACGGCTACATTTACAATAAGAAATTGACGCAGGCGAACGGTCACACGACCTGGCGTTGCATTGATGTGCTAAAGCTGCGTTGCAAAGCGGTGGTCATTACCAAAAAGAACAACTTGGTGGTGGCGCGTCGCGAACACAATCACGTAGATCATATGTCGCGCATTGGGCAGCGACCTCTGTACAATGTCGAGGAGGAGCTGGGCGATTTCATTGGAATCAAGGTGGATGATCCAAAACTGGAGGAATATATAACGGTGTCGCACATCGACATCAACACACATAAAAGTGGCAAAGAGTTTAAGATATTTATGCCGGCGCCGCATCGTGGACTGGATCTGAAGGCGCATCATGCGACGACACTTTAAATCAATGCAACAGCATGTACAATTACTATATATAATTATTATACTAATTGTGTTAACCATTAATATAGCTAAAGCCATTTTTTTAGATTATCAATTGCAAAATAAATACATGTCAAAACTAATTGAAAATACGCCATAATTCAATTATAATTAAAAAAAAAAAACATAAAAAGAATATATCAAATAGTATTTACCACTATTTCACTAACTCAAGCAATGTCTCTGTTAATTTTAGATTCCAAACTGTTGTTCATCAAGAGCCCCTGGGCGACGCCCTGCCTGGTGCTGAACAACTACATGTACAATTGCCACAGCAAAAAGAACAACAAAGAGTATTGGCGCTGCCACAACTACTCGAAGAAACAGCAGGCGGAACGTTGTCGCGCACGCTGTGTCCTCGAAAATGGCAAACTAAAGTCGTGCACCGGCGGCACCCACAATCATCATCCGCACACAGAGAAGATCGAGAAAATGTTGGCGCGCAATTTAATGGTTACGCAGACCAACAGTGGTGGCAGCTTGGCGCGTCTGAAATATGCGAGACGTGCACTGCCGCTGCGTCTGCAAATGCACCAGGAACCACAACTACAAAATATGCATGCTGCGCAACACGAGGAATTAATACATTCCTCCATAATGTTACTAGACGATTAGTTAGCGTTTAATATAAATAAAAGTTATTAACATAAAATGGAAATATATATTTTAAAACAGTGTTTATGTCAATTAATAAACGAATTTGTATAAAATGTATGATTCAGAGTTATTTTAAAACTTTTATTTTCTTTTTTAGCTACCAGCGGCCGCATGATTGATCAGCATCGCGTCAAATACAAAACAAGTCTCAAGGGCACCTATCAATTGGTGTTGGACGGATTTCCCTATACACGACATCGTGTGCGCGGTGGCACTATCTACTGGCGTTGTGTGCAGTTTCGTCCGCTAAAGTATGTACAATGCATTTTAATTGATATTTATATTGTAGAGCTAAATTGCACTAATCTAACCTTTAAAAGGTGTATTTACGACGACAAAATTAGCTTCAATTGCAGGGGTTACATTATAACCGAACACGGTAAATGTAAAACTAATCAGTTGCATTATTTGACAAATGGTTTTGTATATAATTTCATATAATTAAAATCAATACGAAACATGTTGAGTCCATATTATTATAGAAATAATGCTCGTGAACGACAACTCAATTGAAGAGTTTGAAAAAGTAAACTCACATTTGTTCGATTTTCATATTATGTAATATTTGTGGTTTTTTTTGTTCATACTACACCATTTCTAAATGAAATTGCAAAAATTTCAAAGAAAATTTACAGCTTTCCATTAAAAATAGGAAAAATTTCAAATGAAATGGGGATTTTCATTTCATATTGAGAAAATTCCAAATTAAATTGATATTTCCAATTTGAAATATACAAAATTTAAAATTAAATTGTATTTTAAAATTGATATTGAGAAAATTTCATATGAACTTGAGATTTTTCCATTTGAAATTGGAAAAAATGTCAATGGAAATTGAAGTTTTTTATTTGAAATTATGAAAAGTTTAAATGAAATTGAAATTTACCATTTGAAATTAAGAAAATTCCAAATGAAATTGAAATTTATTAGGAACCAATTCTATTGGGAACCTCTACAAAATTTAACATATTGTGAAAGTTATTTTACGTATACTTCTAGAATGCTATAGCATTCTTGTTTCAATTTTTTTATAGAGTGGTAAAAATTTCAATACCAAATGGAAAAAATATCAATTTCCAGTGAACTTTTCGTAATATCAACAGTTTTACCTAAATCATTTGTATTTTTCTGAATTTTAATTTAAAAACCCAATTTCAATTGAAATTTTGTCAGTTGTATCTATTTTAAATTGAGAATTTTATGTTATATATTAAAACGGTTTTGGTATATCAATTTCAAGTACCGTTGGTTTTTTTTTTATTAATGTTTCTCTTCGGCAATTTTAATATTTTTAAACAAAAACATGCTTTGTTTAAACAAATATGATATAAAACCCAATTACATAAAACATTTGAAATACCCCAGTAGTAAATTTGTTCAGGCCTTGCCAGTAGAAGCCCTGCTATAACAACTTCTTAGCATGCTCAATACATATTCTGCCATCACTGAAGCTAGTGTACTTCCAGCACATCTTCTAGAGAATCAGCGCCAATCGATTTGGTGACTGTTTCTAATATTTTTCAAATACAAAAGCGAAGCGCTGCTAACTCACCTTCTAATGGAATGCTAACAGTAATGAGTCAAACTATTTTGTGGGACCTTCTGAGAGCCGTTCTCTGAGAAACGAATAGTGAATGTTCATTTCATATAAAAAAGAAGAAAGGAAATCATTTAGTCGGGAAGGGTCTGCTTGAGAATCAGTGCCAGCTTAGCTTCTTGCGCCTGAAATTTATTATTGGGACATTATTAATAAAAAAAATAAATAATTAAAAATAGTGATAAATGCCAATTGTCGTTTGAAGTCACTTCGTCTATAAATTGGCATAACGTAACGTATACGTTTCCTTTAAACTGTCCCTTTGTATTTGATAAAATTTATTTTTCAATTGTTCTTTTTCGAAACCGGTTCGATTCTTCTTTGTAGGAACGATTCAAACTTTATTTAAGTAAAAGTTCTATTTGAAATATTTTGCTTTTCGTTCGTTTCGGGACGAAACAATGTCGAAACCCCTACCAAAAATCCAAATGTTTATGAGACTTTTAATACACATAAAACAATCGTATAAAAGCATTAAAAAGAGGCGAAAAAGACTCCCGGGTGTAGAGGGCGCTTTTAAGAACCCTAAAAATGCCAATTGAATGGAAAAATAATATAAAAATCTACAGGATATAAGTGAACCCCTTACAACATAACAAAGCCTCTTACCTCACGTTTCAATTTGCTAACGAAAAGCAGCACGTTTTTCGTAACTATGAAAAGAAGCACAAGTTCAGTTTCCCCATGAAAACAATCACATTTTTATTATACCCAAGAAATAAAGCAACGAATGAAATATAACTCTATTTTCGCCACGAAAAGAAACACTTACATTTAGCTACGAAAAAATGCTCATCTATCATTTCGCCAAGAATAAAAGCATATATATTTCTTCAATAAAGTTATCGCAGTAGCATGTTTGTGCACAAAAGAAAACTTAGGTCATTGGGATTTGGCCAGAACACATTTTTTTTTTTTTTTTGGAAAATTAGTTCCTTTCGGTTTGGCCCACTTACGTCATTGGACATTTTTTTTTTGTTGAAGGATGTCTTTTATTGGAATTTGCCAGAACATGCGTCATTGGACATTTTTTTTTGTAAACATTTGTTCCTCCGAATCCGAAAAGAGCAAATTAAAAAAATATGCCCAATGACGCAGTTGGGTTTAGGCCAAAATCCAAAGGAACAAATTTTTACAAAAAAAAAAATCCAATGGCAAATTCGAAAGGAACAAATTTTTTCCAACAAAATGTCCAATGACACAAGTGGGTTCTGGCCAAATCCCAAAGGAAAAAAATGTCCTGTGATGCAAGTAGGTTCTGGAAAAATCGCACAAGAATGTGTATCTATGATGACACCTGAAAACCACGTCATCAAAAAAAAAAGTTCCAATGACTACATGAAAACCACGTCATCAATGAAAAATCAACAATTTTGGTCATAAAATACTATCACCTCCATCATCAACATTTTGTGATTTCTTGACCAAAAAAATGTATATTGAGATATCTATCTCAAAAATACATATATGCTTTTATTCGTGGTGAGGTTAAAAATGCGCTTTTCTTCGTAGATAAAATATAAATGTGCTTCTATTCGAGGGAAAGATAAAGTTATGCTTCTGTTTGTGGATAAAATAAACTTATGCTTGTTTTAATGAAAAACCATTTTAATGTGCCGTTTTTCGTATGCAAAAGTGCGGATTTTCGTAAGAGGCTTCGATAAGATCCACAATAAATTATATAAATATTCAAAACTTTAACGAAAAATATGTTCCCCTCATCTTGATCAACTGGTCATTATTCATCTAGAATCTATATTAGAATTTTGGAGAATATTTGTTATATTATAATTTAAATAGCCCTTTTTTTAATTTCCAGATGCAAAGCACGTGTGCGCACAAATCCCGCTGGCGATCGTGTCTCCATTGTAGATGAACTGCACAATCATGTCATTGTCAGTGAGCGTCGCAAAAAGGGCTCCTTGAAAACGGTTTACGCGCAACGCAAACTAGAGCGCAGCCGCTACCAGAAGGATGCCAAAGAAAAAAGAGCACTCGAAGAGTTTGAAATGTTTAATTTAATTTAATGAATAATACATTTATATGGCCATGAACATTGTAATTACTATACCTAAGCTTTAAATGATCTCAATCACCCCATCACTATTAATAAGGTTTTCGTTTTCTCAACTATATATTTACAGTTGACGCAAATACAGAGGGTGCTGCTAATGTTGCTGCTGCTATGCTTACCTACAATTATCGCGGTCAATTGATTTATCAGAATTATACGTATTCGATGCATTCGCGCAATGGCAAAACATGTTATGTGCACTGGCGCTGCAATGCCTATGCGAAAACACGCTGTTCTGCGGTGATCACCACCAAAGGTCGCCAATATATCACAGTTAAAGGTGCACATAATCATGCACCCAAGTCAAAAATTGCCACTCAATGTATTGTAAATAAAAATTAAATGTCTATGACAGACAACGCAATAAAACTAATAAATTTGTTTATAGAGATTATTAAACTTAATTCAAATATTACACTTTATTATTTTATTTAATTAAATTAAATTCTTGTCTTGTTTTTGCAGTGAAAGTTCTGAACAAATATTTACCGCATGCTGCTGATGCAACGACATGCGACAGTTTAATCACTATCATGCCAACATCTACCAAGATAAAGATTGAGTCTGTCCAAACACTTGCCGACAACTATAGCCCTAAGAAGCGGCCAAGTGCTAAACTACACCAGATTGATTCAGTGGAAAAACTCATTCAAAAACGACCCACAGTCCGCAACATACATAGTCCACGTGGTACGACTAAGGAAAACTATGTCAAGTCTTTGGAATCTTTGCAAAAGAAGCCAATTTCAATATCAAACTGTGCGAAATTGAGTGGTCCGGAGAATATTGTAAAAACTTCAGCGAATAATCATCGTTTGATGAATATCAAGATACCACGTCTCAAAGGTTTATGCGTTAGTTGCATTAAAAATAATGTGCGTTCGATGCCAAAAATTATTACGTACTGTGCGGAATGTCCGGGTGGCGAATGGATGTGCGAAAAGTGTTTTGATCTGAAGCATACGTAATTTGTGTATAAAGTAATCCTTAGTAACTAGTGATTATTAAACTTTATATTTAAACTCATTTATTAAATACAACGACTTTTATTTCAGGGTGTAAAGAGAAATTGGTAAAAACAAAGTAGGTGAAAGCTTAGAATTATAGTTCGAGTTTCATATATAATATATAAATTATCTAATTGTGAAAATGATAAATGCTATGAAATAAATAATCGTATTACTTCAAATTAGAGATGGGCGCGTGCCGTGCTTTTTTCGTGTCACGCCCGAAAATCTGAGTTCGTGCAAATATCCGTGCGTGCTAGTTGCTGTCGTGACCGTGCGTGTTCGTGTCTCTAAAACCAGGCACGCGCCCATTAAACATTTTTTTTATAGTTTCTACCCCAATTAAAAAAAACCCTTACGTGGTAATTTGACCTTTTCTTGAAAATCTGTTTTACTTATGGATTTAAGAGAATAAAACAGTATCAAACTTAATTTTTGAATTATTTATTACAGAGACTTAAACCTATTGCAATATCGGTTGTGGTTCCGGTTTCGATTCTAGTTTCAACCAACAAATTAAATGAGTTTCGATTCCGGTTCCATACATTTTTAATAACGGTTCCGATTCCGGTTCTTTGGGTTCCCTGGCAGGAACTATAATATATGTTCCGGTTCTGGTACCGAAATTTTTAAAATAGCGGTACCGATTTCAACCAGAAATAAATATATATGTTCCGATTTCAGTTCCGGTTCAATACATTTTTAATAACGATTTGGTTCCAAAAATCTAAACGGTTCCGGTATTATTTTTCACGTTTCGCTTGCTTTTTCATGTTTTTTCGTGCTTTTTTCATGTTTTTCCGTATTTTGTCGTGTTTTTCCGTGTCTTTTAAAATCCCGTGTATTATCGTGCTTCTCGTGCGTACCCGTAAATTTTCTCGTCGGGCTCGTGCGTGTCACCTATCAGCGTGCCCGTGCCATCAAAAACAGGCACGCGCCTGTTTTTGATATATTTTGGTCATAACCATTTTAAATATTAGCTGAAGTATTCGGAACGGCATACAAAAGAAATATAGACAGAAATAGTAAAACGTTAAAATTCCTTTTCCAAAATATACACAAACTTGAGAGTTGTAATAGAACTTAAAAGTTGCATAGTGCTGCTAAAAAATTTGAGTCGGAAAAAATGTCCTGTGCTCGCGCATTACATATGAAGTTAAAAACAATTTAAAGCCATATTTTTATTTTTTTCCCATTAAAAAAAGGTATTTTGAATCGGAATAGACTCATAAAATTAGAAATTGAATCTATTAATCATTTTTGAAACAAATCTTATCCTCGCGCATCGTCCTTGAAGTTTAAAAAAGTACAAAGAAATCGACATTTGCTCTTGTTAAACCTGACATGGGAGTTTTTTTTTTTAAATGAAATATTTTTTTGTACATTCTTAGGTGTGCTGAATCCAAATCGCGGGATTTAATTCTACAATAACTATGTACTGTGTATTCTTTTACTCATTTACTAAACATAGTCATAAAATAAATAAATATGAATAAATATCTATCGATTATTTATATATTCTAAATTAAACAAAAAGGTATTAAGAGTTTTATTTAGCGCATGCCTCGTCTATTTATTATGCTGTTTTCCATTTTTTCTTACTTCTACCATGTATGCTATTTCGATCTGCATGATGATTATGTTCGGGACATAGTATTTCCAGTTCGCCACTCTTGTTGGTGCGCAAACGTGCACGGCATTTGGTCGACGATCTGGTCGCACATATCCATTTGGTGCCCTTTGAGTTTTCCATAAATTTAACAAAGTGATATTTCTCATAGACCAGCTTCACCGATGCGCGTTGTCCGGTGGTAAAGTGGAATTTTTTCAAATTCTTTAAATTACGCGCTAAAAACAAAAAGAAAATTAAAACCGTTATTTGAAGTAATTGCCTTAAACCACATATTTTGTGTAAAATATTTAAAAAGAAGAAATAAATACATTTTAACGCTGCATTATTTTACATTTAAATTTTTTATTATAAACTGTTTTTATGCCTTTTTATAGAGCAGTCATTTTTCCAAGTACTGCCAGCTTGAAATAGTCAATATGAATTAAGTTTAAGCTAAGATTTATTCCTTTATTATATGCATATCATTATTTTTTATTTAATAGCGAAATACAACAATTATGTGTCTGTGATTTTTTTTATGTATTTTGAGTTTGGGAATTATAGTGCTAACTCTTAGTATATTAGAAGACGTACATACTCGTAGTACACAGTATTAAGATTTGAAATATTCTTTAAAAGCTGAGCTCATAGTGATCGTCGATATGTTCTTGTTGTTATTCCTTTTCTTGTTTTGGGTGTGTAACATGTGGAATAACCATCTCGGTGACATCTGCAACTATTTCCTCATACTTCAAGTGCATGCCAATCTCTGTGACATCCAGGCCTGTTACTGCGGAGCCGCCCATCATCGTTGCTGTCGCGGCATTTGTTACAATGGGTATGCCAAGGCCAGCGCGTTTAGCTGGCGAATTATTTGACTTCACTTGTGCCGCGGTCAGTGCGCATTGATTGATTTTGCGCACACGTTTCTTGCGTTTGACGATTTCCTCGTGCGTATGATAGCGATTCAGCGGCACAATGGTGTCGTTAATGGTAAAAACGCGCGAGCGACACTTTTGATTCCACCACTGATTGCAGCGCCAGTACTTTTTCTCCTCGCCGGTGGGCAGTTTCAGATTCTTCTCGAATATAAACGGCTGACCGCCGTAAACCAGCTGCACTCTGCCTCTCGATGTGGCCGAGTATATAGCAATAATGTTTTCTGCGAAGAAATAGAAAAAATAAATAAAAATTAGTTTAAAAATTAAACAAAATTGTAAATTGTTTAAAACTATTTAGAAAAACGCGTATTAGTTGCTTTTTTAAATATATGCTATATTTCTGTGTTTTGCTTATTTATTTTGCTGCATATTTTCTAATTTTTTAATAATTCTCGCCGATGGCTCATGATTGTGCAGCGGTTTTGTGACGCACACCTTGAAGAGACCACTGCGCTGTTTGGTGGTTGAGATGCGCGCATTGCAGGGCGTCGAGCCGATCCGACGACTGCGGCAATTCCAGTAGGTCGTGTCGCCGCTGACATTGTTCTTGGCAAATGTGTAGTTGTTGAAACAGAGCAGCGACTTGCCGCGCTGACCGGGTATAAAACGCAAATTCATGATCTTGGTGGTGGGCTCGGTGGCGGCGCAGCAATTATTGAAATTGATCTCATCGAAGAGTGTGGCGGATGAGTTGGACGGCAAAATGTTACGCACTTTCAAACTTGTAACGGGTTGTTTGATATCTGCAAGATAAATAGAGGAAAAACAATGTAAAAGATGTTCAAAATATAACGAGACAGCATTTTAGAAAATGTCTTCAGTTAATCAATGCAACAACTTAAACAAAAAATTAAATTAAATCTTGTATAGTTTATTTTTGTAATTGTTTTAAACATATTTCTGCTGAGTTTGATACTCTTTCTTGACGCTCAGCTTTGGCAGCGGTGGCGGCGCTGGTACCCACGGCTGATTGGGCTGCGGCACATAGGCGTGCGTCACTGCGGGTGGCGCCTTGTTTGGATGCGAAAACATGGGCGCATGCGTATGCAGCGTCGCGGTGGCACGTATAATTTCGCCACTGCTGGTGAACTTTGTTACCAGACGCGCTCGGCATCTGGCCTTGTGATACATGGAGCATTTCCAGTCTCGAGACTTCTGACCTGGTCGCAATTTCTCGTTCGGCGTATAGGTGTTGTTCTTGTACAGCACCAGCTGTGTGCCGCGCCGCGATTTGATGTACTGCACCATGCAGCTGGTTTCTGCAAGTGTTGTAAATAGAAAGGAAAAATATTAAACGTATGTTGCAGTTTATTTTATGACTTAAATGATTTAAAATACTGTATGACTACAATGACTAAATATGAGGTTTCTTTGTATTATGTTATTTTTTATTTTTTACAGTGTTTCTTTTTGTGTCGTTTTATGCCGTCTAACTTATTTAGGTTCTTCCTATGTTGTTGCCTTCTGACTGCTGCTCCAAGCTGTGATTGTGCGCGGCATGGCGTATGTGCAGCGAATCGCTGTCTTTGCGTTGTATAGCGCGTGCTCGACATCCCTGTCGAAAGTTCGCACACTTTAGATATAGGGCAGTCGCAGATTGCGAGCCAATCACAAAGCGAAAGCTGTTGATGAGCGTAAAGCCAGCGGTGCGCAAGATTTTTAAAGCTACAAGAAAAATAAATATAAAATATGTTAAAAAATATATTAAAAGCGTTTTTTTTTTATTAAAAAAAAATAAATAAAGCATATTTTCTGCACTTAATTAAAAGCCATCATTTAAAGATTTATTTAGCATTAAATTTATTAATATGTGTTACCTATTTCTAATGCTTTAAAGCCTATGCTAACTTTTGGTTATTGCAAAGCCTTTCATGACCGCGTCATGATTGTGCTGTTTGCGACTTAATTTGATGGTATTTTCGCCCGCTGTGACACAGCGCGCCGGACATTTGAGCGCCGCATTGCTGTTCTTGTTGCAGACCCAGTTGACGGTCGTGTTGTATTTGCGTTCAACAGTGTACAGATATCCATTGTAGATGAGATTAAGGCCACCACGCCGGTTCGGCACGTACATGTATTTGGTCTCCAGCCAGACTCCTCCACCGCCGTCACCTGTAAGCAAAACAAACCCTATGAAAAATAATCTATAAACAAAAAGAAGTTGAATTCTAAATATCAAAATTGTAATGATTTGTATAATTATTTTTAACGATATACAGAGGATAACGGACAACTTGTTGCCGGATAATTCTTCCTTAGACAGTATTTCCCCGCCACCATTAATCTCAAAAATATGTAAAAAGAAAAAAACCTTATAAAAATATGTCTATAAATTTAAAATTTCAAAGATTTCCACTCCCCAACACGATTTTTCCTATTGACTTCCCATACGCCAATTCTATATAATTCGCTGGTGCTGAGTTTGACTGCATCCTCAGTTTTTTTCTATAGCTTAACGTTTTAAGAAAATTGCTATCGACCCTTTTATTGAAATGATCTATGGGATGTCCATGGAAAAAGTATTTTTCTTTTTGTTAAGTAATGTTACATTTAAATGACTCGATGATAAAGAAGCGTCATCGCCGTATCAATTTTTCACCAAAACCAAAGTGTTCAACACATATGTTATATTAAAAAATATCTTATTAAATTATTAGAAAATAGTGTATGGACAAGAATTGTGCTCCAAAGAATTAATTCGAAGAAAAATAACCTCGGGAATCCAGCGAAGGATTTACGGGTAACAAAACATCTCGTGAACCAATTGCCTCGGAAGGTATGCGCAGAACTGTATAAAGTTAAGTATAAATATTTTCTACTTGAAAAAAAAAGAAAATTAAAAACCTCATTAATTTTCTAGAATTTATTTAAATTCTTAAAAAAAAAACATTTGAATTGTAACTGTTTTATACACTCGTTAGAAAATGATTTTATAAAATGCCTATTAAAATATTGAAAATTAATACTACTAATAACGTAAAAGTTGGTACTAGTTACTATGTGTTGTGTAATTTGTATTTGTTGTCGATTTATTTGGTTAATCGCCACAATGCAATAAAATAAAAAAAATATATATAATTATTAGACAACTATGCTATGGCTGTTTCACAAAATTTAGCTATGATTATGATGACCACGCACAGATGCAATTTGATCGAATTTTGTTATAACACGCGCCGAGCACTTGATGTGCTTGCAGCGCAATTTGACGCACTCCCAGTAGCAGGCATCCTTGATGCGTCGATTGAGCGTGAATGGTTTTCCATTGATGGTCAGCAAATTATTGCCGCGTACGCTGCGCGTGAAGCGTACATCGAGATTCTCAAAGTTAGTGGTGTCTGGTGCAAACTTCGGTGCAACTGGCAAAATGACTTTAGCATCTGTAAGTAATTTAAAGTGTATTTTTTTGTTGTTATAAAAAGCCATGTTAAGAAAATCAACAATAAACCACAACTGCTGTAAATAAAACTGTTCATATTTAATATTTTGTAGTTATATTTATTTTATAGTTATAATTAAAAGTTTACTTACAATTAGACTTAATTATTAGTGACACCTTATTGTATAAACTATGCATTTTATAATTAAATAAATTACTTATATGTACAATTTGTGTAGGCTCTAAATAGCGTTGGATAAACGTCGTCATTGTGTTAATTTTTCAATAAATATTAATTTTTAAAAATATGCTAACAACTTACCCAAACGTTGCGCATTTTTTTCGATGGCACTGGTCAATTTTCATTTTGCAACACTTTTTATAAAAAAAACCCCACAGGATACAAATGAAATTGCTAAAGACGCCAAGTCTTTCGTTATCTCTCATCACATTCAAAACACTTTTATCACACGCAATAATGTACAATATCTTTTAAATAGTTTCACATAATTTTTTCCGCTTATTTATTGCAAATAATTACAAAATTATCGTCTAAATAATTTACAGGAAAGCTTCTTTCCCATCAACCAAACACAAGCACTAATAAAAAAATACTGAATAATCAGCGTTGCTGTTTTTCAGTTTGTAAATATGTGAAGAGGGGCGTTCGGAAATTGTTGTTATTCGCAAGTTTTTCATTATGTATGTTTAATAAATTTGAATATCGTGAAAATGTCATCGACGAAAGATTGGTGGACAGATTTGCATTGGCATTTTGGACTTGGACTTGTGGTTTTATGAACTTTCGCGACTGTTCATAAAAATGTTTTAAATTCTGATGGAAGCGCTTTTTCCAATTCGTACATGCATTGAAAAATATTGTTAGATCCACCATTTTATATATAATGCGTTCTATTTATCCACAATTTTTTTTCTTTTTGGTATTTAGGTTGATACCTAGGCTCCTCGCCGAACGTGGAAAGCTGGGATATGTCTTGGCCAGCCGAAGTTATAACGCCATCACAAATTATAATTTTTGTAAACTGTACTTTCAAAATAATTTTATGAACACTTTGCACGCCTTAGCGTGGAAACCACGCCGTTCGCGACACAAAACTGTAAATATAACTAGCTGAGATAACGAGATTTCTCCCATACACTCTAATGACTCGCCGAACGCGCACCAGCCAAACAACAACCGACCAGTTTGAGTTCTAAATGGCGAGAGATCCACGTGCACGTGCTGGTGCGATTGGACTTCATTTGTTTGCCTCCAACTCCTTGGAGGTCACCTGACAGTCGTGGTATACCAAGTTCTTGGCTCTTGCAATTTCTGCATAAAGCGCCTGTGGCTCTTGCTGGTCCAACCTAGCGTTGCATAAAAAACTTAAATACAAAAATAAAAACTTAATTTTAGAATTATTATATATGTTGGTAAAAGTGGGGTAATGAAATTCAATACGATATCGATAGGCTCATTAATAAATCCAGTAATTATATTGAATAAATTTTTGAAATATATTTGATTTGTATTATAATATTTTATAATTTTGATTATTTCCATTCATTTCTGGTAAAGTAAATCATCTAATGACAACCATATTACATTAATAATATTTTTTGTAATTTTTTACATGTCTATTTGTAATTAATAGGGTGAATAAAAAACTGTTTTTGCGTTATCTGATCGGTTGTCTAGAAGACAACTTTCCAACAACATAACTTTGTTTGTTATCTTTTAAAAAGCTAAAAGTCAGAAAAATACGTACAACTAGGCCTTTCTAAAACCTATTGGACCATTTTATAAAATTGGGATAAAGTTCTATTTTGGACCTCGTTTGTCTGGTTGGTAAAGAATTAAAAAAAATGTAATTCAATAAATACGGCAATCTCACTAAATGCCAAACACACTAGTGTCCCAATATGTACCTAAAAACCTCTCGCTCTCACTTTTTACCGAACGCATTCTGATTGTTTCAGTTGAGATGGTTAAAAAACCTTAAAACGTCTTTTGACAGGCATTGCACGCAACTAAATTTTATATATCGTCTAAAAATGTGTATTAAACGGAAATAAATTAAAGTGCCGATAATAACTAATGTGTGGTGTTAGTGCTATTCAAAGAGATAAAAATTATTTTGCGTTAAAATTTGTCAAGAGCTTGTTATAGTAACCAAAAAAACAACTATAGGTTGTGGCAACCAAAGTATCATGTACACATATTTGCAAAGTTTTACACTATGTATTATTTAAATATTATAATGAATGCAAAGAAATTAAAATAAATGTTGCACACTTTTGATACTTGTGTTTTATTGGGTTGTTCTTTTATAATTAGATATTGTGGGAATCGGTGCTGGGAAATGTCGTCTCGTATAGTATTTAATGGTATCAAACGTTATCTTACAGCCGTTCAACGTAGCATCTGCAGAGTCAGCACAAAACCATGTCCACCCGGGAATATGATACCGCTGCATGCCGGAAGTCACGTGTACGTCTCCAAGAGTGATTTAATGCAAATTTTTATTCCTAATGCCAGCATTTATACATCACGTCTGTGCGAGCTGGTATTCGGCATCGATGTGTTGGAGAAGGTAGCACAGGCCAAAATGAAGGATCGGCTTTTGCTGCTGGAGCACGATTTGCTAAAGTCGTTGACAAGTAAATTTCACTGTTTCTCTACTATGTAAGCACTAAAAATTTAATTTATATATTTTTCTCTTTTTATGCGCAGCACATGTTGTACTAGTGTTTTCGATGCGTGGCGAGGATATCACCGAGACAACGGTGCAGGAATTTATACTACATAAAATACAGACCATCTCGACATTAATGAGAGTTTAGAAAATCTGCATTTAAAGTTTGTTACACTTTACTATAATTATTATTTTTTTTTATTAATAAAAATACTACATTGAAAGCATTTATATTGTATGTCGTTTATATTATATGCAGCCTATAACTTTTTGCAGTTTTTCAATCCGTTGCACTTTAAAACATTTCACTAACTATAGTTTTTTTTTGTCTCTTCTAGATTTGAAATATATATTCGAGGACAAAAACACCACCACCTATATACAGTACTCGACAACACAACGAGGACGCGTTATGTTGATCTACAACGGCTATCGCTATGTGGAGAATCGGCAGAGTCACAAGAATATTTTCTGGCGTTGTTCGGTAAAATAATAAAAATTATATTAGTTTAAAAAATAGTTTCTAATTTTTAATTATACAAACTTATTTTTTATAAAGTTATTTATTAATATAATTATTAAAATTTTATTATTTAGCGTTATGTGAAATACGGATGTCGAGCAACTGTGGTCACCTCAAAAGTCAACGATGACATATCCATACGCATTGCTGGGTCGCCGCATACGCACGATCCGGAAATGAAGACCGACAGCCTGGTGGAGATGTCGCCTGAGTTTACGGATGAATCGAAAGGGAGCTTGCTGCGCATGGTCTCGCTTTTGGGCGATTTGAAATAACATGTTCTCACTAACATATATTACAATATAATATATCATTATTGTACTTTCTATTAAATAACAGCAGTTCAGCTAATCAATTTTATGTATGCTCTTTAATATAAGCTATTAAATTAAGTTAAAAACAAAGGAAAATGAAAAAAAACAACTCATATTATTCAATTTAGTTAAAATGTTATTTAAAAATTATTTACTGTCTGTTTTGTCTGCTTTTAGCCAAATGTACATTTCCAGAGGACTGGTTCAAAATGCTTTCTTCACTGCCCAAGATACTCGATGGCACATTCTACACCAACATTCAGCCGAATCGTAAAACGGCCGGTGGCATCCAAGCGACGTGCACCGCCTGCTACGGCAGCATTTCGGGCACCACCAAGTCAACGGGTAATTTTCTTAGTCACATCAAGCGACGACATAAGGACCTGTTGCCCAGCTGCCAGCAGCATTGCCAGACAAAGATGCCAGCTAACAATAATGCGCTGCTAGTTGGATCAACGCATGCTAAAACGACTCCTACCATCGATGGCAACTACAGAATCAAGATGGCCACACAAATGAAACCAAACAAAATTCCAAATTACTCACAAATGCCGCAGCATCCAACGATTATACACAATATTATCAGGCACCCTTTGGACAATACTTATGTAATGAATGCTAATCGCGGGTACATGCAGAAAAGTCCAGCTGCAATTAATTAATTAATCGTTTTGTGTTAGTTAAGCTTAAGATGAACGATATATGTGCTCCAAATAAAGCTAACAAATCAATAAAACGATCTCCTAAATATACAAATTAATTTTAAGTATAGCAAATATTCAACTTAAAACTGCTGTAATCTATGCTCTTCTACTCAGTACTGTGCTGCAATCAAATCAAATAGTTGCACTCGTGCACTGTTCAAAAATAAAAGCTAAGATTTACATTATAAGGCGTAAAGTATTTAGTATTATGTATTAGTGCAAATATTGATTTGTTTTATCACTAAACAATTATTAAAAAAAAAAACCTAATATTAAAAATACAAACAACTAAACGATTGTATTTTATTTGCAAATTTAAAACTTATTAATTAAATAAAAAGTATTTTAAGTATTTATTATTTTCATATTTCTTTATTTTTGTTTTCTGTTGAAGTGTTTTAATAAATTCTCTCAATGTCTCTTTTTTTGTTGTTATATCTTTCAGGGCTTAACAGTCATTCCTATGAGAGTATGTCCGAAAATTTTGAATTGAATGCTAATTTTGGACTGTCGAAAAAGAACAGACCGCTGCTGCTCATTGAAAACTATACATTCGTCTGTGATGCCAAATCCAAACATAAGCGTTCATATGCCTCGTCTTCCTGGCGGTGCTCCATGTATGTGAAATATTTGTGCAAGGCACGTGCTGCTACTAAACCTATTGGCGAAGGTATCAAATATAAAATAACCTATCCATTCCACACTCATTAAACTTACTGTAATATGTAAAACAAAAATAAAATACAGTTGATACTCTTTCAGGTATTGCTGACAATACCTTTGCTTTAAACTACCTATATAAAATTCAATTTTAAGCAAACAAATTATTTAAATTTTATAATTCTAATATCTTTATTAATTATTTATGTCACTGTAGTGATGATGTTCATTAAATACAATATTTTAATAAAACTTTAAAGATTACTCATTTATCGTTAAAAATGTAATCAATTTAAAAGTACGTGTATCTCCCAATTTTCAATTTATTTTTTTATGGTGTTAAGGAGAATATTTTTGGATAAAAACTGTAAGGCATTTTTAAGAACTAAGCAAAGCAGATATTTATTTTTTTAATCATTTTTATTTTTTGTTGTTTTTATTTTTGTTGTATTTTACATTTAAGTGTTTTAATAAATTCTTGTGGTGTACCTTTTTTATATCTTTCAGGGCTTATCAGTCATTCCTATGAAAGCATGTCAAAAAACTTTGAATTGAATGCTAATTTTGTACTGTCAATTAAGAACAGACCGCTACTGCTCATTGAGAACTATAAATTCGTCAGTGATGTCAAATCCAAGCACAAGCGGCGCTCATATGCCTCGTCGACCTGGCGGTGCTCCATGCATGTGAAATATTTTTGCAAGGCACGCGCTGCGACTAAACCTATTGGCGAAGGTATCAAATATAAAATAACCAATCCATTCCACACTCATTGAACTTAGTGTAATATATAAAACAAAAATAAAATGCAGTTGATACTCTGCCAGGTATTGTTAAAAATGCCTTTGGTTTAAACTACCTATATAAAGTTCAATTTAAACCAAATAAATATTTAAATTTTATAATTCTAATATTTTTATTAATTATTTGTAGTCATTGTAGTGATGATGTTCATTAAATACAATATTATAATACAACTTTAGAGATTACTTTAGAGAATAATTTTGGGTAATAACTGTAAGGCGTATATCATTAGGACTAAGCTAAACAGATATTTATTTTTTTTAATTGTTTTTATTTTTGTTGTATTTTACGTTGAACTGCTTTAATAAATTCTTGTATTGTCTCTTTTTTTGTTATATCTTTCAGGGCTTAACAGTCATTCCTATGAGAGCATGTCAGAAAACTTTGAATTGAATGCAAATTTTGGACTGTCGAAAAAGAACAGACCGCTGCTGCTCATTGAAAACTATTCATTCGTCTCTAATGCCAAATCCAAGCATAAGCGTTCATATGCCTCATCGACCTGGCGGTGCTCCATGTATGTGAAATATTTGTGCAAGGCACGTGCTGCTACTAAACCTATTGGCGAAGTTATCAAATATAAAATAACCAATCCATTGCACACTCATTGAACTTAGTGTAATATATAAAACAAAAATAAAATACTCTGCCAGGTATTTATGAAAGTACATTTGCTTTAAACTACCTATATAAAATTCCATTTTAAGCAAATTATTTATTAATTATTTTTATTGTAGTGATGATGTTCATTAAATACAATATTATAATAAAACTTTCATCGTTTAAGAGGTAATGAATGTAAATAAACGTGTATCTCCCAATTATCGATTGATTTTTGTAATGCATCTTTAAGTATACCATTAGGACTAGGCAAAAAAAAGACTCAGCTAAAAAGTATTATTCGGTCGATCATTTGAATAACTGAAAGATCACTATTTCGTAACATTTTGAACAACATTCGAATTATTTACATTTTTTAAATAATTTTTTGTTTTGATTTCAATTGTTTTTTGTTTTCAATTTCTTTACCTCAATATAAAACCTGCTTTCAAATGAATTCAAATTGTTTGCTTTGATTAAAAAAAAAGTTTTTAATTCGTTTGGAAAAACAAATTGTTGTATTGATAAATCAAGTACTAAATCGTTTGATTAGAAATTTGCATACCAAAATTTAGAAATTTGAATTCCCGAATGTCTCGTTATTTATTTAATTGTTAAATAATCAAGAGTCATAAAACTGTTAAATTTTTGAGTGTTACCCTCATATATGAACACTTAAAAGAGCTTAGAATACCAATATTATTCAAATAAAACGCTCATAAAGCCATAATAAATAGGATTATTTTATAACCTCCTTTTCTGGGTGCTCCTAAAATACTCTTAAACTTGTTGCTTTTGTGAGTTTCATTTGAGAGGACTCCTAAAGCGCTTATGTAGGAGACTTATGTCTGCGTCATATTTTGGAGCGTTTCTGAAACATTCTAAAATATAAAACTTTTATTAGGTCTTTTTTTGAGCGCTCAGAAACAATTTTATATTTGATGCTTTTAAGAGTGTAATATAACTTCATAAATATGACTATTATACATAAGGCGGTACTTTTATGAGCATTTTTTCTGAGAGCTCATAAAACACCAATCACATATTTAGGAAATGTACTTTCGATATGGATGGGAGGTAGGCATGTAAGATGATAAATCATTGTTTTTTTAAGCCTAAATACTCTCTAATACTATAAATAAAAAAAAGGATAATTTTATGTTTTAAATAAATATTACTTTTAATGTTTTCAGGCCCTGTTGCATAAAACTTCCCAGCAAACGCCAGAGTTCAAGTTACACTGAGGCTCATGTACCTCAAATCTTGCTTGAATCTTTATCTTGAATGTTGTGATTTTATTTGACAAATATTTTAGAACAATTGTTTGAAGTTTGTTTTTATTTCAAGAACACAATTTTTTAATATTAAATCATAATTGCCACAAAAGTGGGTCGATTTTTTCACACGGTGCGCGCATCTCATCTAATAAGCAGACGTAAATCTGCTTCTGCAGGACACTTTGTCATCGAAGTATAACAAAATGTGAGTAAAATTGATCATTTAATTCTCAAAGAAGTTCAAATATTCCCCAACACTTTTACAGCACACCAAAAATCAAGTTCAGGAAAAATGTCTCTCATTGACAGTACAGCCATATATTGAAACTATTTTTTCGCTGTTTCCGTGGCAGTTGGAGATGTGAGTCGGCGGCATTTCGGATTGTATTGAAATGATGCCATGTCGCAGCATAGCAACACGTCTCCAATGAGTTCTTCTTAGTTAATTATTTTTATAATTTGTATTTGTATTAATTGTCCTATAATTCTGTTTTTAAAATATTTTAAAAATTAATATATTTGTTCGCCCATTTAAATTGTTATTAATGAATCGTTTTAAATACTTTTTAGAGGCAGTTTATGCTCACGATCATGATCTTTCAAGAACCTCTATCGAGATGCTTTTGAGATTGTATTTAGGCTCCAGATGAAGATTTTTGTTGGGCTCAAATTTGAGATTGTAAATAGATTCTATTCAACTGATCTCACTTGAATTACGCATTTTGCTCGAAACGCATATGTTATTAGACTCATTTCTGAATGAAAGCTTGAGCGCTCAGGCTCGGGAAATAGATTAAAATACGCTCATATATGAGCTTCAGTGTTTGCTGGGTTTTAAGTTAAAGTTAATCGAAGTTGATGTTAATCGATGGAAATCGGTTTGTTAAAGTGACAGTTTCAATATTGAAATAAAAATAAATTTATCTGCGAAATATAATTTTAACTGCTTGTTATTTTTGTATGCAACCGGCCGTCTGTTGAAGTTTTGTTTTTTAATAATATTTTAAAAATTCAAAAAGAAAAACGTAATATAAATTTATTTTGTAAAACATAAGATTATTTTTAAATGAAAATAAATGTTCAAGATATGAAGCGTAATTAAATAATTAATTAAACTAAATACATAATAAATAAAATTTAATATATATATATATATATATATTCCTTTTAAAAAATAATGCGATTGCCTAAAATTGTTTTCTGGGACTAGGTCTGCAGATGGCGTACTATCGTTAAGAAGGTCGTCATTTCATGCTTCTGCTTCTATTACAATTTCAAACAGCGGACGCAATAGTGAAAAATATGTGATACGTCTTTTTGTGTGAAATATATTTTATTTTCGTTTATTACCCACCACGCCTATATGATTTACAATAAAATATGATTTTCAAAAGCTTTTTACCATCATTGTTTTTCTTTATATTAAGTGTTTGAAGCAATTGAAATGTGTTACTAATAATGTTTACTTGTCCATTGCAGGCTCCTTGGATGAAACTAAAGAAACCGCTCGACCTGTACGCCGACGTGGCCGTCCTCGACAGAAGCCGGAAGATGTGGTGCACCCGGAAAAACTTGTAGACAAAATAGCAGCTGCCGTAGCGGGAAACGATGGTAAACCTACTGTCTATGCATCTACAACAAAAGGCGGCATGAAACTATTTTATAGTGGACATCATTTTAAGTATTCGTTCCGCAAGGGACAATACTCAATTTTCCAATGTTGCTACAAGGAGAACAATGAGCAGTGCAAGGTGCGCGTTGTGTCCAACCAAAAGCGCGTTTTTCCCTTGGACGGCGAACACGTACATTTCATACAAGCAACAGATAAAAGCGTCACCTCGGTAATGATTGGAGCTGCAGATAGTCAAGATGAACAAAGCGAGCAACCGCCGCCGCAGCAGCAGCAACACTATATAACCGACGACACTGTGTTGGTGGATCTGGAAAGTACTGTAGAAACGGAGGCTGCCCTGGAGCAGAATGAGCCGCAGCACCAGCCTGAGGTGGAGCAATGTTTGGTAAAAGATGATGCAAACATTAGTGCTGAATCGCAACTCAATGCTAATGATTTCCGCGAAAAAATTAAGAAACGTCTGCAAAAAGCATTACTGGGAAAGAAAAAATAGTTGTCTACAGTTACAAGCACTTTACTTTTGCAAGATATTATTTAACACTTGTATGTATGCCTTTTAAAACCATATAACATGTTCAACGAAATATATTTTTATAATAATAAATATACTTTACTTACTATTTAATTGTATTAGGCGTTTTTATTATAATTATTAAATGTATTCCTAATTTAAGCTATACTATAAATAAAACAAATAATTCTTTGGTTTTTTTTTTTCATTTATATTTCAGTCGTGCAACATCTGCAAAACTGTGGACCCCAAACATTTATAATAAGTCGCAAGGGCGGCACATTACTTGCAATAAACGAGTTTATGTATCGGTCGAATCTAAAGCGTTTTGGCAGAAATAGCGACAAAATATACTGGGAATGCATTCATAACCGCTCGAAGAAATGTCGTAGTCGATTGAAAACAATTGGCGACGATTTGTATGTCACAAATGGTAAAGTAATTTTTAAGAACATATTCTGCTCTAGTAAAAAGAAGCATTCAACAAGTTAAATATATTTTCCGTATTTTTTTGTAGACATACACAACCATTCTGGCGATGGACAAAGAATTGAATTAGCCAGAAAAAATGGAATGCTGATATTCAAACGATTTAGTGCAGTCGGCTCCATTGGAAAATAAATCTAATTGTTTATATATCAATCTTTTCAATATTTACAAGAGTAATCCTAATATATTTTTTTGATTTCATAGTTGCACATAGATTTAATGAATAAGAAATATTACAATATTTGATGTGAAATAGATATTTGAATACGTCTTTACTGCAAAATTGTATTAGTAGAATCATTGCAAAACCTAAAAACCTAATTTGAATTTTGAAATATTTTGCAAAAATAAAATTTTTAAAAGTATACAAAAGTAGAATTTAACATTGGTATGTTTTTAATATTTATAATGTGTTTTTATTATAAACTAACAAGATACTCATATTTTATATTTGTCTATTTGTAGTTATTCAGCAACTATTAGAATGTGGGCCACAAACATTTTTAATTAGTCGCAAGGGCGGCACATTTCTGGCTATAAATGATTTTCTTTACCGCTCCAAACTGAAACGTGCTGGCACACATGCTGATAAAATATATTGGATTTGCATACATAATCGCTCCAAGCACTGTCAGAGCAGCCTGAAAACTTATGGCGACGACTTGTATGTCACCAATGGTAATCATACTTTATTGCAGTATTTTCAAAAAATCATATATTAAAATTTTTAGATACTCACAATCATGCTAGCGACGAACAAAGAATTCGAATGGCTAGAAAATCAAAAACTTTGGTATTTAAACGATTAAGCGAAATTGAAACCATAGGAAAATAGTTTACAATGCCGACATTGTCGAATGGCAGACAAAAAATATATATGTAAATAAATAAATAAATATGTAAATTTAAATCGAAAACTAATCGTAATAAGTAATTCGGCAAAAAAAAAACACACCACTAAAAATTATTTTATTGCGTTTTATTTAGAAGGTTAAAAATTTATATTTTATATATATTGATAATCTTTACGCATAAAATATTTGAATACAAAGAATTATTTTTATTTATTAAATTAATAAATTATAAAATAAAATTTTATATTTCAGTTGAACAGCTTTTGCAACCCCGTGAATTACAAACATTTATAATCAGCGGAAAAGACTGCAATTTGATGGTTATCTATGATGGCATATTTAGAAAAAGAAATCAAAGAAATAGCAAAACATATTGGTGTTGTATTCATAGCCAGTCTAGGAAATGTCAGAGTAGAGTACAAATTATGGACAATGTTTTGCATGTAAGATATGGTAAAGTCAAACGTTAAAATATTTAATTTGGTCACTTTAATCAATTAAATATATTTGATTTTTAGCTGGACACAATCATCCCAGCGAAGAACACCAAATTGAATTGTATAGAAATGCTGGCCGTCTAATATATAAACCATTCGACACAATAACTTATCAAAAAAAAAATTATTTACGTTCTTAGTTTAATGTTCGTTAGTTCGATGGACTTTAAAATTCTAATCAAGACGTTATTGCGTTCATTTCATAATATTAGCTAAAGTATTCTGGCATTCCAAATTCTATTCTATCTCTTTCTGGTATAAAAGTGAAGTTTGTTATAAAATGAAGTCTAAAATGTATAGAAAAACACGACAATTTCCATTAGTTTGTTTTACGTACAAATTCAAAAACTTTGGTAATCTTGAAGTTCACAGTAAAATCATATTCATGGATAAATTAAAAGTACTTTATTTGCTATGTAGTGTACTCAGTCTAATTGGAAATTGTATGCTCATTTTTAACGATTTTTTTATTTAGTGTACAGCTTGAGAATCGATGGTTTGACCAGTAGATTTTGAAATACTTTTTAAACTATATTTGTTCAACATTTGGACCAATTAATATTTAACATTTATGTAAATAAAAGTTTTTTAATTATGTTTTTAGATTTATTTAATGAGAATTGAATTATATACATGGTTTTATTTATTTTTTAGGAGCATGCATGGTATGCGTTAATATCGAGGCGTATATTGGCGTCTCCACTGGCATGGACATCGAGTGGATGAAAAAGTTTAAGCGAAAATGATTTTAAATTGGATCAACGTAGGAGAATGCTTTCGAATCTCTGGTGCGACCAGCTGCGTGAGAGCCTGAAAGTCAGTCGCAGAAGTTGCTAACAACATATATTATAAGGTAAAATACACATTTTAAAAGCATAAAAAATCGCATTTTAGGATTAAACTTTGGGTATGTTTTCATATATAAATACATTTAAATAAGTTACTTTACAAATTTATATTTAATTTTAGATACTCGCAATAACGCTAGCGACGAAACCTTTAGTATTTAAACCATTAAGCAAAAAAAACCTCTGAGAATTATTTTATTTTGTAAAATTTACAAATATATCCATAGATTTGAGTATTCTTCTTTTATTTCTTGTATAAAACAATATAGTTGCGGACAACTCATCTGAAGGCAATTCTTTCTCGAGAGAATAATTAAGACAATTCTGTGCTGAACAATTCTTCCCAAAACAATTCATCAAAAAAGAAGAATAATTGTAGGAGCAAAAATATTCTCGGTGATAATTATTCTCGAAGTAAGAAATGTCTTAAGATATTTGTTCTGATAACTATTAGTTAAATACGCATTAATTAGTATTTTTATATCAACAATTCATATTTTAATTTTTAAAATTAATAAATTATAAAAGTCAAATTTTATATTTCAGTTGGACAACTATTGCAAGCATTTGAATTTAAAACTTCGATAGTCAGCGGAAAAGGCGTCAAGTTGCTCGTTATTAATGATGGTATATATAGAAAAAAAAATCAAAAAAAAGATGGGAAAGCATATTGGGTGTGCATTAAGAACAAGTCTAGGAAATGTCGCAGTAGAGTAGAAATTATGAACAATGTTTTGAATGTAATATATGGTAAAGTAAAGATTTAAAATATTTAATTTGATTAAACATTTAAAAATATTTGATTTTTAGCTGACCACAACCACACCAGTGACGAACACCAAATTGAATTGTATAGAAATGACGGCCGTCTAATATATACACGATTTAATGCTATAATAAGTCCAAATTGAACACTTATTTTTGTATGTATCAAAACAAACAATTTTGTATTTCTGTAATTACTAAAAGTTTTATCTTCTACAGCTTAAGAATATATGCTAGATTTTAAAGTAGTTTTCATAAATTCAGAATATTCTGAAAAATATATGGTCTGAAATGAATTTCTGTTTAACCTTGATGTTTATTGATTCCAAAATTGTTGTTTGTTTCAATGCCCAGTACATAACACTATATCTGACTGAAAAACAATATTTTTGCAATAACTTTATTATAGGTCGTAAAACAAACGATTTTAAAATTGAAATTAGTAGTGATTAAGGTTATTTAATAAGATCAATTAACCCATCAGTATTTTTACAAATTTCTTATAATATTAATTTCTTATGATCTATTAAAATTCTCTATTAATATTAGCGTCGGTAGCTCGATTGGTTAGTGCGTTGAACTACGAGTCGAAAGGTCCCGGGTTCGTTCTCAGCGACTGTCAATATATTTTAATAGAAAAACATTTTTCTATTCGACGCTACCTCTCTGCAGACAATGGCAAACCTTCGAGAGTAGTAAACACCGCTCATGAAAAGCTTTCACCCGGTCGTTTGGATTCGGTATTAAACTGTTGGTCCCACCACTATCAGTACAAATATAACACGCACAGATAAAATGGAGAGTGAACTTCTTCAGGAATGTAGCGCAAAACTATTATTATTTTTTGATTTAGAACATGTCTACAAGTATTTCAATATTTTTTGATAGATTAGTTCTCAGTCGGCCAAACTATCATAAACAATATCGTAAATGATAGCAAATTTTCGTAAATAATGAATTAAATAATCGCATACGAGTATCGTAAATGATTCGAAAACGCATACAGTTTCGTTCTTAATTTATCGTATCGTAAAATACGATTATATACTGATAATAATCTTTAACTCTTACGAGTTTTTCCCTACTTTTTTAACGATACAAAAACAAATTAAATAAATGCATTTAATTTATATATTAAGCTCTCAAATGCATTTACTTACTTCTAAATTACATGAAATAATTTAAAATTTTCACCAAAACAATTCAATCTTGTTAAAAAATATTGAACATTTCTTGCATTTTTTTAAATGAACTTTTGATTACAAAAACAATAATAAATTTTGACAATCTTTTTTGCGATTCAAACACTCGAAAAATACGAGTCATCGTTTTTTACGAGAAAAATAATTGAAATTTATGATTATTTTGAATTGTCAAACGATCGTAATTTACGATAATCATAACAAATGTGTGTAGGTGCCGACTGGGTAATTGTCTTAGGAATATTTGTATTTATGTATATAACGTGGCCATTTATTGGAGGTAATATGTGGACATTGAATTAATAAAAGCACAATGCTTCATAATTCGAATATTTTTATTTTAAATTATATGCCGATCGTAAATACTCAAAAAGTGTTATTTAGTGACAGATATCATTGCTAGGTCAATCTATTACATTTTATAATATTGACGCCGCCATGTTGTTAATCTTTTACATTTTTATAATTTTTCACCAGCGAAACAAGCGAATTTGAGGTTTATCAGACGACAAGAGTTTTATAAATCGCCGCGTTTTTAATAAATTTTCATATTTGTTTATTTTCTAAAGAACATCTATAAAAAATGTGCAAATTTGTAGTGTTGAAAGCAAGTGAATTAAGGCAAAATTTGTTGAAACAAAACCACTGTGAAAAAGTTCAATTATTACCCAAGATTTGTGTCATACAATGTGCGAATTGTTGTGTGGAAAAAATTATGTGTAAAAGAAAACAAAATGAATATAAAAAAATACGAAATATTTACCATGCTTGCTGTATATCTTAATAGTTTGAAAGAATATATTAAAACAAGTCAATTGGAAATAATTAAGTGAATGGTTAGATTTTTTGAACAAACTTGAAAGAAAAACATGTATTTATTGATAATGATAAATGTCAACGGGTGCTGTAGAAACTGATAGTATTTATAGTGTATATTGTGGACAAGTGAAAAGTGAGTGAGCATATTATTGAAGCAAATTCTAATATATCAAGTAGATTCCGAATTTTTTATATTGGTAAGTTTTTCTATAAAGGAATTACATTTGTTATGAATTATAATATGGTAGTTAACTCTATGCAATTTGGCGGTCTGCTATCTTTCGTAGAATAATGATTATACGAGCTCTTGGCGTGCCGGTCTATTAATATATGATTTCACAAAGAATAAATTGTCATATTTAATATATATTCCAGAAGTAGTTTAATATACTAAGTCCGAAGTCTTGTCGTAATGAAGGGGTATCCATATAAATAAGACCATGTTTCGAATTACGGTTTTAGACATAACTCCGACTAAGTACAGTCTGTTCAAGAAGAAAGGAACCAACAAATACAAAATATTTGATCTTGTTTTTCTTATTTATGCGATTCTTCATGCAATAAGCTGTATAACTTGAATCGTTATAGTGAGATGACCATTATGTCATTATGGCCTATATAATCGCGATGAGATATGAGGAAGACTTTTTAAACACACCCGTGAGATCCAAAATTATTATAAGATGATGCCGCTAATCTTATTAAATATTCGTAGAAGTTCGTTCTTAAGTCGGTTTAGCAATACAGACACTAACTAAAAATATAAGTATAACCTACAAGGAAGGGGGAAAAGGCGCAATCACAACCAAGTCTGTCAAAGTCATTGTGAAGATTGAGCAAAGCAAAATTAAATTGACTGAAATGAAAAAAAATAAACACTATTAATTCTAACAAATAGGCATTGTATGAGAGTAAAGTTCTGCATCCTTCCATCACATCAAAACCTCTCTTACCAAACGCAATAGGATTTTTTATAAATAAAAAAAAAGAAATTCCCCAAAAATAAAATATTGAAATTCTGCCCAAGCAAAATGAAATAACACCCAAAACAAAAATGAAACTATCCCCAACGATCTATTAAAATTTTTGAGTTTGATAAAAAAAATGTAATTATATCGAATTCAAAATTTATTTCAAATGGTTTGTAGAGCACATTTTCTTCTTTTCAAAATATATTTTACAAACCTTACGAATGCACTATAATTTACACATAAAACAATAACAATATTTAATATATTTTAATTTCAGTATACAAGGTAAGAAATGCTGTAACTCTAATAAATACTGCAATAAATCTATTTTATCCATTATACATTTTTATGTTTGTTTAATTCTATAAAAAGAAAACAATAAAATAAAATACAAAAATTTAACATTTTTTAAAGGTATCTGTTTAATTGGTAAATTGAATATATAATTAAAAATTAATAAAATAATACTATTTGATATGCAAATATACTTAATTAAGCATTCTTTAAATTTACAGATATAGAATATATATATAGTCAACGTGGACATCCACTAATAGTGCTCGATAACTATTTGTATCGCAAAAATCGCGGCAAATATTGGCGTTGCATACGCTGTACCAAGTATCAGTGTAAAGCACGGCTGATCTTTTATGCCAATGAGACTGTCAAAGTAATCGGTGCACATAAGCATGGCCAAGAGAGCGAGAAAATCAATTGGGGCAGACAGATATTTACCGCACTGAAATCACGTTACAAGGATGATTTGGGTTTAAAAACCAAAATAAAACTTTCGATACGTCAACCACATTTTAAGACTGATAAATCATTCGAAAGCCCCTTGGATTATGAACAGGATTACAGCAATGATGAGTATGATGAAGATGATGATGCTGCTGCTGTTGGCGATGAGATGTACGACATCTATGCTACCGATGAAACTAGCTCTAATAATAATTTTATCGTGTCGCTGCAAGGCGATTGTACCACCGAGCACGATTGTAGTTCTTGAAACCTAAAACCAAATATATCAATAAAAAAACTTTTAAACGATTTAGCTAACTGTAGAAAATTGTTAAATTTAAAGTAATTTATTGGATTTTGTTATAAAATTTTACTTAAAAATTTAGAATTTAGACATTTTTATTTCTTTTATTGCAGCTATTGATTGTGGCTATGTGGCATTACCATTTCCCACCGGCGTATGGCTGGAGGATCAGAAGATATTTTTTTTGCGCAACCAAAAGCAAGGCTACAACCTACTCTTCCATGGCTATATGTACAAGAAAGAGGCCAGCTTTCGCTCAACTATAAATTGGATTTGTTCGAGCGGCAATGGCAAGCGTGTCTCGGAAAACAAATGCACCGCACGCTGTATTACCAAATGGGAAGGATCGCTGAAGCTGGGCAAGAATCAACATAATCATCCGCCCAAATTCACAAAAGATAATATGCCGACGAATCTGTTATCCGGACCGATGCTCAACTTGTCATAAATATTTAAATAAAAATAAATATTAGTTTAAAACGTTTATTAGTCAAGTCATTTTAATAAATTAATATTATTAGTTTTTAGCTAGAAATGCAATTTTATTAAAACACAAAACACATTTTCATACTTTCAGACTTAATATTTATCAAAGAAAATAAGAATGAATTTCTTTGGCTGGCAGGACTTAAGTACAAAAAAGTACGCAGTATGGCCTTTAGTAGTTATTGGCATTGTGTTGCAGCAAATTGTACGGCATACTTGAAATTAAGCGAGCTGAAAGGCGGCTTGATAACAATGCGTAATAAGCATTTGCAACTTTGTAAATAAATAAGTGCAAAAAAAGAAAACGAAATTAAAAAAATCTATTTCCATTTCAAACTCCTTGTCTTTTATTTAAGACCTGAACTGACGGCCAACATAATATTCTTGCTAACGCTTGCATTCTTTTTTTTTTGTCTTATTTTAGGCAAATTCGTTTATGAGGAGCTGCTGCTGCCAATAGATGCTGTCGCAGACACACAGGGACCTGTGTATGTGGTTAGTAAGTACGGCACCAAGCAGCTGGTGCTCAAGCAGCACACATTCAATCGGCACGTCAACCGCGAGGAAGTCACCTATTGGCGCTGCAGTCAATTTGCTGTGCTACGCTGTCGCGCCAGAATAAAAACCAAGGGCAACATCTTAACCGTGCTCAACAGTGAGCACAATCATGAGGTCATCACGAAGGCCAGAAAATACGGATCACTTAAGACAAATAAACTGGAAATGGCAAATGCAGTTAATCGATTAATCGACACGTAGAACTAAACTGATAAAAATTGTATTATTTTTTTAAAATAAATATTTCAATTCTTCGCAATAAATGCGTTTTTAGGTTGACACAGACATTTAATGAAATACATTTAATTATTTGAAATAATAAACATTTTTTTCACTGCATTTTTGTTTTACTATTAGTTCTTAGTTAAATCTTTTAGTTTTTCATCTGCCTATCACATTTCACTAATACTCTTTTTTTAATTTCTTCGCAGATTCCAATTATTTCTCGTACATCACCGGATTTCGTGGCAGCCGAAAACTAAAGGTCGGCGACTATAGTTTTACGCGCAACAAATCATCGGGCGTCAAAACGTACTGGTCGTGCGCACGTGCAGGCATTCACAAGTGCAAGGCACGCGTCGTGACCATTGACGAAGATTGTAGACATGATGTGGTCGTCAAGTGTGGCTATCACAATCACCCGCCCTTCTAAGACGGGACAACAACATGATGAACTACAAGAAACTTGAAAAACATTATATTCTACAGCATTTGCATACAAGAACTTCAATTATATATTTTAGTATTTTTCTGAAAATTACACTTTTTTTGCTATTGTATTTAAATAAGTAATTATGTGTTACACAAGAAATACTAAAAATAAAATAAAAATAATTTTAGCTCTTCGACAAACACTAGACTTTTGTGCATTCTATAAATTCTATAAAATCTATTAAAGGATTTGTGATTTGATTTGTGTTTCTAATTTGTTTTTGCAGTTTTTAGGCAATTGAAAAAGGAGCCCCTAATAGCGGAGCAATTGTCGTTCACTGTCGGTCAACGCGGCTGTACGTTGCTCGTCTTCAACGGCTTCAATTATGTGCGCAATCGTTGCAGCGGCTCTAAGACATATTGGATATGCGCTAAAAAGGTTTTTAAATATTTTACTTTATATAATGTATACAACTAATTGTTTTTTTTTTCTCAACTTTACTACGCAGGGTAGCACTAAGTGCAACGCCAGAGTGGTAACCAATATAATCGATGGTGTTGAAAAGATTGTGCTCGAGTCCTGCGCTCATAATCATGCACAAATTGTGGCGCGCAAAAATCGCACATCATTTTTGCCCAAAGATAAAAACGTTGCTGTGTACAAGTCACCAAATAAGCCGCCGTCTAAAAAAGTGGCAGCAATATTGCAGAATAACGAAATACTGCAATTTGCGACATGTTTGAAATCCGAGCAACAAGAAATTGACTTTGAAAGCTACGAATCCGTATAAATCTAACAATAAAGTAAACAATTTAAACACATATTTTGTAAAGACTTTATAATTCAGCTGCTGTTAGAACTAAAAATATAACATAATTAATTTATGCTAAATATATAATTTATATATTTTCAGAGAGAGCTATTTTTGTGCGGGGCCAACGCGGCTGCATTGTGTTACTACATGAAAATGCGAAATTTGTCAAAAATCGCAAATCCAAGACGCGCACTTACTGGATATGTTCGAAAAAGGTGCTTAGCGTTGTGCGCGTATAGTAGTAGTAGCAAATTAAAAATAATTTACATTTACAGGACATAACATACTGCAAAGCGCGCATTGTCACATCGCTGGACAAGCATGGCATAGAGCGTATTCTACAGCGCACCTTCGAACACAATCATCTGCGCAAGTTTCCCAAGAAACGCGATTTTCGTTACTTTTAATACACATAGAATCTAAATAATAAAAAATAAATCATGCGCAACCAACAATCGATTCAATTAATTTGTTTGAAATCTACCTACTCAAATGTTTACTCTCACAGGCATGTCGAATCAGAAATGTTGCCTTGTAATACAAGTTTTGTGTTTATTTTTTCAGAATCTTTCAAAGCCTATAGCCTGGCGACATGCAAATTCGAGGTAACATGTACGAACGAGAGTTTTCTGCCACGACACGCTTCGATGAATGTTAAAACGGGAATCTCACGACGCAAGCCCGTATTCCTGGACAGCCGCACCCTGGACGATTGGGGACAAATCAAATACATAACGTCGCCGCGTGGCAATAAGCTGCTCTATTTCGATGGGCATCGTTTCATCAAGAACAACATCTACGGTTCGAATATCTATTGGAAATGCACCAAATGGCATAGTCAGTGCAAGGCGAGAGCGATAACCAGCTTCGAAGTGCCATCACGTTGTATTTTGAAGGGTGTGCATAATCATGCGATAATTAAAGAAGAATAAATATCAGAAAGACAAAGATGTGGATATCAATTAATTTATATATGTAAGAGCTATCTAAAAGTTTTAGTTGTTCAGTGTGTACTTGTTGATTTAATAGAATCTTATAAAATATAACAATTCAATGCAAACAACATTATTTATTTTTATTTTTTGTTCTTGTATTTTTTTCATTTAAAACTATTTAGCCTGCATCTCGCTGTTCTAAACTGTGGCTATATTAATGTATTTAATTTTATTTTTAGGTTTTCGCATTGATTTTATTGATTCGAAGAAGAATGGTGGAAAACTGCTCGTCATCAATGGGTTTCGATTTTTTCGGAATAAAAAACGTGGCTCGCGCCAATACTGGAAATGCAGCAATTACTACAAAGAGAAATGTCCAGCGATCGCCATTTACGATGAGACCACGCTTAATTTACGACTGTGTCACCAACACAAACACCTGACAAGCAACGATATTGAAATGAAGCCCTTTTTGGGCATACGCGAGGATTTACTAGAGGAGGCGGAGCATCATGAAAATTCAGTACTGTCAATAATAGATGATGCGAAAAATTAATTTACAAATAAAATCAAATTATTCTTTAACAAAAAAAAGCAAATCGAAGCCTCAGACTATGTATATTTTAAAATGTTAAATGTATAAATATAACACGTAATTTATGTTCATGAAAAAGAAAAAATCCTGAAAAAAAACAAAAAGGGTGACAGACAAACTGCGCTTGTAATGTAAATATTTATTTAATATTTATAATATCTATAAAACAAATGTTACAATCAATGTACTGGATAATTACTCATTTTCAATTAGATATTTTGATTTGCAAGGTAAAATTTTTACATTCATAAATCATATTTTATGTTTTAATATTTTTTATATTAACTAACACTAATATTGGATTTTTTTTTACTTTTAGAACATGGCCAGTACACGGGCGCGGAGCCAAAGATAACATTTTCCATGTCCAAGCGTGGCGGCCAACTTTTGTTTCTGGATGGTCTTAAGTATTTTCGTAACAATGAGAATCGCACAAATCTGTTTTGGCGTTGTCATTGGTATTACAGACGTATACGCTGTCCGGTGCTCATCTGCATGAACAAATACAATGCGACGGATTTTCGTCAAATTCACAAACATTGTCATGTCAAGTCGGAGAAGAAACCAAATGCGAAAAACACTAAGAAAGTCAGCGCGCTGCCATCAAAAGCAGCCACTGGGCTTTTGGCTATAATGCCTGATAAAGATTGAAAAAAAACAGCACAAAACGCGAATTTGAAACTTTTAATTTTTTTGTTTTCATAGCATTCATCTCAATTAATTCAGTCTTATTATAAGCATTGCTCATATTGGAAATAAGCTACATTTTTTTTAGTTATATACATAGCAAAATACTTGTATAATAGTGCAGAGGGACATGCATTGTTATTCCTTAATAAATATATATAAATTGCTCAAATAATCCAAGACCTTGTTTATTAATTAACACTAACTATAACACTAATTTTAGTCTCTATCTCTTTCGCTTTGCTAACTAAACTTTTATTAATTTTTCCACAGTTGTTCTCGCCAATGAAGTTGTGCCAAACCCGGAGGATATGCTCGTCTTTTTCACGCACTCATTGCGCGGACGTCCCGCGATTATGGCGAATGGCGTACGCTTTCTCATCATGAGCGAAAACAAAAAGAAAATTCTCT
The DNA here is from genome assembly GCA_951804985.1 of Dryomyza anilis. NCBI lineage: Eukaryota > Metazoa > Arthropoda > Insecta > Diptera > Dryomyzidae > Dryomyza > Dryomyza anilis. Next base: position 92,721,150 of record OX638132.1, on the reverse strand, counting down.
GGCGCTGCAGTTCGATGGCTACAAAGAAAATCAAATGTCCTGCACGCATTACCATGCTGAAGGAGACGCCACCAAAGTTTATCATCAATAAAGCGGAACATGTGCACGCGGAGCTGAAGCGCAACAAGTACGGCTCAAATAAGCAGCACTGCTTTAGTGTGTCATCCATAAAGGGCGAGAATATCGAGATCGATGGATCTGTGAGTTTTGAAATAATCGACTCGACGCTGCAACATTCCCAGGAACAACATGAACAACACCACCACCAGCAGCTGCAACAGTAATTTTTAAACATTTCTTATTAACTTATTGAAATTTTCACAGCAACGAACACTTATTATTATTTTTTGGACTCTTCGACTTATACTAAATATGTATTCAATGATATCATTTTCTAAAACATTCAGGCATCAATGTTAAGTTTCAGGAATATCATACTGCAAATGAAATATATAAATATATATTGATTTTTAAATAAAATTTAATTAAATACGTTAATGCATTGCACATTATATTTTTAGGAATTGAAACGTAAAACTGTACAGTGGTTGAAAAATGTATTATAATTAAAATTTTGCTAATCGAAAATAAATATTTTGCTCTTTTCTAGAGTTGCGCTATGTCATCAGTCAGAAGGGACGCATACAGCTGCTGCATAATGGCTTCTATTATGTGCGCGAGAAGGCCATCCGTCAGAAGGTCTACTGGCGCTGCACGCAATACACAACCGTCTTCAAGTGTCACGGTCGCATTCACACCGAAAGCGGCGAAATTGTGCACACAAGTCTACACAATCATTATTGTTCCGTCGGCAAAAAAATACCCCGAATTAACAAACTGAAAAGGAAACTATCGTTAATGGCGGCAACTAAGTCAACTATGTAGTGTTAACTATTATTAAACGTTACTTTTAACTGATTAAATCCCAAATAAATTCATTTATTGCATACGTTAGTTTTTTTGTTTACGAAAAACGTCTATGTGTCTTCGCGTTGCTACTAACTCTAATTCTGACTAATATTTAATATCTTCGTTTCGTTTTAGATCGCAAAAATACAGCACGCTTTGGCAACACAAATAAGAAAAATAAAAAACTACTGATTGGAAATCATCAGTTTATAATGGATCGCAAGCTGAAGCAGACGACCAACTGGCGTTGCTCGCGATACAAAAGCGCCAAATGCAAGGCACGCGCCACCACCAGAATGGTGGATGGCATCGAACGTTATATGCTGCGAAACCCTTACCATACGCATAATTAGAACGTTTTGTAAAGGCGAGGCATGCAAAAAGACTGGATGTTCAAATATATGGAATTAAAAGTTTGACATTTATTTATTTTACAAAAAAAAACAACAACTGTTTTATTTTACACATTATTATTTTTAATTGCTGTGAATCATATCTCCAAATATTTCAGCTTATTTTGTATTAAAAAATCACACTATGTATATAACATAAATCTGCATATTTTGTCTTAAAGGTGCGGATGATTCTCTTTTGACCGAAACAATGCCGTCGAATGTGGTGTATTATATATCCGGCCAACGCGGCAAACCAAAACTTGTCGTTAATGGTTATTCCTACATTAAGAATAAACTCTATGAAAATCGCGTCTACTGGAATTGTTCACACGTTAAACTTAGAAAGTGTCGTGCTCGTGTGATCACACCAACTGCCGGAAAAGCGGATGCCAATAATATAAAATTAACAAATGCTCAACATAATCATATGCCTGATTATATGTAGTAATAAATGTTGTGTAAAAAATAAAATCTTTTAATTCTTTTAATTCGCGCAATAATAAAATGTAAAAATAGTAATTGAAAAAGTGTCTTTTCCTGTGTTTAACACAACTCTTAACTACGAAAAACTAATATGTTATTTTTCAATTTTTAGATTTGGAAATTCTGGCACGCAAACGCGGCATCATGATAGTACGTGGCAACAAGGGTAAACCAAAGCTGCTGCTAGCCGGCTACGCCTATTTTCGCAACAACTGCAAGGGACCAAAAACATATTGGCTATGTGCAAAGAATCGCTATAACCGTTGTAAAGCACGCATTATAACGTGTTCGCTCACCGGCGAGTTAGTTATTAAGAATCAGGACCATAATCATGGACCAGACACAATAAAAGAAGAATACGATTAAATATTATAAATGTATCATTTATTTAAAGGCAGAAATAGATTTAAAAACAAAATGATTTTGCGTATATTTAAAAAAGAGTTTAAAATGTTTTAACTTGATATGGAATATGTCATAATAATTTTGAATTTGTCTTTCTCTATTTCAGGCGAAGACACTTTTGGCGATTCGTATGTCTACTGCAAGAATGATTTTTATTTCGATTCCATTCAATATGTTATTGGTCAACGTGGCTCGCGAAAAATGATTTGCAATGGTCATTCATATATATGTGCCAAGGTAAAGAAAGGTCGCAAGTACTGGGTTTGCGCCAAACAGCGTAGTAAAAATTGCAAGGCTCGCCTAATAACAGACGTCGACGAAGAGGAGTTTAGCGTGCGTAATACGATTCACAATCATCAACCAGATCCGAAAAATAGTTCATATAAAGAAATAATACAGTTAACATAAATGATACAGTTTTATTAATCTGAATAATAACTAAACAGCTTTATTTTGTATTCAATACTACATATTAATAAAATCAAAACGTGGACATATTTTTATGTTAATCTATGCAGTGATTATGGACAATTCGAAAATCTGCGCAATTTGGAAGGTAAACTGAGTTTCTCATAATATATATACCTTACAGGCAAAAGATAGTAACCAACAACAAGAAAATGTCACAGGAGGAGGTGAAAAAAAGTCTCAAAATCGAGTAGTTCAATATTTAATTGATTTTTTTTCGTAAAGTATCCTTTAAATAAGCTGACCATAATAATAGTGTGGCCCAATTTTCAAAATATACATTAAATGCAGAAGTATTTGAAGAAAAATTTAGTTACGATGTTTTGCCTGCCCCAATATATTTCGAAAAATTCTATTTAATTGTACTACTTACGATGCTAAGGTAAAATATCTCCGAATTTTAATAAACAACAACATGGAATTAAAATGCATAGGAACATTTTGGCACATGTTTAATGAAAATGTAGAATAGCCAATGGTCAGTATTTTAGTTTAATGGAAAAATTCATTGGAAGTACATAATAAATTTAAATGTTATTGTGTTGATCGTACATATGAAAGGATAAAAGGTTAGAGGAGGGAGTAGAATTAAATATTGGGATAAGTTGGTACTTTCGTTTAAAGTTCAAAATTGTTAAAAAATGTTTTAGAGTCCTAATACAAAGTAAAACCAAAAACAATTTGTATAAATAATAAAGGCTGAAGTATGATAGACGTAACATGCTCAAATGTCATCGGAACGGGACGTAACGTTTCGATAAATGCGTCGTACATCATATAAATGATTATAATGGACAAAGCACACACGTAATATCGATATTTGCGTGTTTTTAATGCAAATATAAGCTATTTCAGCTATACAGTATATGCAACTATTTTCAAATGTTCGACCAAAAATGTATATAATATAAAATTATTCAATTTAAATGCAAAATAAAACCCTTTAACAATTGATGCAGAAAAGTGTATTTTATTTTTTATACTACTTTTGTCATGTGTACAGCCAAAAGTAGAATTTTGTCGTACGGTGTATTTTTTATTTGACACAGTTTAATTTGCGAAGGAAATAAAAGATTGGATTGTTTATTATGTTATTATTTTTTATTTTATTATTTTGTACAAGTTAAGTAGTATTTGTGCGCCAGTGTTGCAGTGTTCTATGATATATAAATTTTTGAAAAGAATCGGTCAATCGGATTTTTAAAAATATAAAATCGGTGAATATACTTAGAGGTAGTTGACAGTTTGTTGCCTCACAAAAATGTTATTATTTTGAACACCGGATAACTTATTCAAATTTTGGTAATGTATATAAATGTTTGAACAGTTTCTGCCAACGTATTATCAGGGTCCGGTCCATATAAAACCAAAGCCGTTGTACAAAAAGTCTCAAATAAATCGATATTAAAGATTTTGTTTAATGCGGTTTTAAATTGTATGAAAAATAAACAGAAAAATGTAATTTTACATAAACATTTACATTTTACTTTTGTATAAAAATTATAAAACAACATTTTGGGAAATTGAGGTTTCATGTAAAATTTTGTTTTTGTTATATTTCTATGTTAAAAACCATTTGCTTATGTTCGAAAACATAAAATTTTAAATTTCGAAATAAAAGTTTTGCTCGGAATATGTATGATTGCTTAAAAGTAAATACTCTTTTTTATTAATATGGCCTATTGAAAATATAGTCAAAAATGTTAATAGAAAAATCGAAATTGTAACTGTGATTTAGAAACAGGACTCCAAAACCGTTTCACTGTAAAATGTAAAATCGTAGAAGGAGAAAACCGAAATCTAACCATTTATTCTTGCGTAATAGTTGAAGATATTTATGCTTTCCTCTGAAATCCACAAATAATGATTACTCAAAAATGTATGTCAAAATATGGCTTAAATTTAAATGAATAAAAATAAATACATAAAATAACAGATGTTGGTGTTAAAAAAATCAATAATTCGATAAAAAATATCCCACATAACTAAATAAAAATATCGTCACTGTCATGCCAAAGGGGCGAATGTGCATTTTTAAAAATGTTGGGAAATCAAATTTTAAAGTTTGAAGTGCTTTTAAAATTAGAAAAAAATTCAATTATTATAACGTATATAAATATCTTTAGATTTGGACAACCTACTGAATCATAAATACGGATTTTGTGAGACTAAATCCTGATCAAAACGAAAATATTTTTGTTTTTTATGATATAACTTTTTATTAGCGCAAGATAAAATAGTAATGTAGAGGCATCAATTGTTTGTTTTTTAAAGCACCTATAGATCTGCATCATTAATTTGCCATTTGTTATTTGCAGGAAAAAATGTTTGGAAAAATAATTTCAATAGGTGCTTTGAAAACAAATAATAAATGCCTTTACACGAAAATGCGAAAAAACGAAAAGATTCGACCTTTTGGCATGACAAGATTCAAATTCGCCCTTTTGGTTTTGTCTTTTGTGGCTAGAAATACCCAACAAAATGACACGCGATTTTGGCACAGCATACTTGAGGATAAACTACATTCAAAAATGTAAAAAAAACGCAAATGTCAAAATTTGCACATTCGCCCCTTTGGCACGATAGTGACGATATGATATGAGTTTTAAAAACAGTGCAACACTCGTAGCATTAAATTTGACATCTACCTACTAATCATCTGTTTTAAATTATTTATTAATTTATTAAAAATGATTACGCTAAGAGCAACAGCTGCGTGTTTGACAAAAGATTTATCCTTCAAATTACGGCAATTTGCCTCTGCTATCTACACAAAAGAGCAGAAGGTAAATGTCGACGGCAAGTTGATAAACTATGTCCAACGAGGAGATGGAGCCAAAAATTTGCTTTTAATGCCCGGTGCGCTGGGATCTGCGAGCACAGACTTTGGTCCACAGTTGGAAAAATTACCTGAACTACTGCCGAATCACACGATTATTGCATGGGATCCACCTGGCTATGGCAAATCAATACCGCCAAGTCGCGATTTTAGTTTGAAGTTTTTCCAGAACGATGCTAAATGTGCGGTCGATTTAATGGCTGCATTACAAAAGCCAAAATTCTCGATATTAGGCTGGAGCGATGGCGGCGTTACAGCACTAATAATGGCAGGAAAATATCCGAAAAATGTAGAAAAACTTGTTGTTTGGGGTGCAGGTGCTTACGTTAATGCGGATGAAGTTAAGATGATGAAAGGTTTATTATATTATATAATTTTGGAATTTCATGCAATTTCAAAATACGTATTTATTGAATACTTTAGACATACAAGACGTTGCCAAGTGGTCGCCACGCATGCGAGAGCCTATGGAAAAAGTGTACGGTGTTGAAGCATTTCCGAAATTGTGGTCCAACTGGGTGGATGCATTTATTGCATTTCATTCACAATGTGATGGTGATTTGTGTAAAGCAGAACTCAAGACAATTGAGTGTTCAACGTTAATTGTGCACGGCAAGAAGGATCCAATGATTGCAGCGGAACATGTGCCATACCTGAGGGAGCATATTAAAGGCAACACGTAAATTTTACTATATATATATTTTTTTAAATTTCTTATTTAATTGATTAATACTTTTTCAGCTATTACGAGTTTCCAGATGGAAAACATAATATTCATTTGCGCTATGCTAACGAATTTAATCAAGTGGTCTCAAAATTTTTGTCAGCGTAATGTTGATTTAGGCAAAAATATCTTTTGAAATAAATGCAGACTTCTTTTAATTTACAGTATTTTTTTAAATAAATATTAGAAAATATATTTTTTAAAATTAAAGCATTTATTTGTTAAAATAAATAAATGCGAATAGACTTTTTTATATACAGTATTTTTGTAAATAAATATTAGAAAATATATTTTTTAAAATTAAAACACTTATTTGTTACTAAATTAAAAATGATTCTCTGTAATTTGCTGATTTTTACATTTTTTAAGTTTGAAAGAAAATTGCTATCGATATGTTATTATTTTCAGCCACCTTTTAGAAATTAAAGAAGACGGTCCCTTACACAACTATATTTCGTTGTTAAATGAGTTCTTTAAAATATGAACATTTTAATACCCTGCGTTTGTGTTAATAATAGTGACCCACATTTCTAGTAAATTAACTCATCACTCATTTATTTATCTATGTACAATTTAAGCGCATTTTATATAATATAAATTATTGTATTTGTGCCTTCAAGATGGGCACATAGTCATCGTATTCAGCCTGATAGCAGTTTCCAGCCACAGGATCACCCAATTTAAATTTAGTGATATAGTCACGTGTCTTCACACTGATGCGACCTTCGCGTGATCTATAACATTGTTTGAATTTTAATGAAATTGTTTAATTTTAGCTATTTCATATATCTTTCTTACGTTTTTGAAACGAATTTGTCGGTGACAATCTTTTCGGCCTGCTTGAAAACCAAGAAAACATAACGATGCAGTCCACTGCCTTCTGGTGGACCTGAGCCAATATACTCGGCGACGGTTTGGCCTTCAGCCACCTTGTTGCCGGGAATGTTAACGACCAACCAATGGCATATTTCGCGATATGTAGGCTCTGCACGTGATGGTGCATCCGGATCTACCATAAGCAAAGTGTAGAGTGCATCGCTGTCAGCGGTCCATGTTACCTCCGGTTGATCCTTGACCTGTGTGGGCGTAAGCACCTTGCCTACCTTGTCTACTTTAATGTCTGATGCATAAGTAACCTGGAATTTTATTACAAAGTTAAATGTTTTTGTAATTTAATATGCCATTGAAGGAGAATACTCAAAAAATGTTGAAATTATTTTACCTGTGCCAATGCTTTTGGCGCTACGTCCACAATATCGGGTATAATTCCATTCGAATCCATTTTGATTTTGCACCTTGCGATGTTATTAACAAACTGAACTTAAAATGTGATTTGTTTGTGAATTTATTAAGTTTGCTATCAGCAATGGCTACGCTATCATATTGTTAACTAATTTAATTTGTATACAATTCATCATTTGAGTGGATTACTTTGATAACGAATATATATACATAATAATAGTGAGGGAGCATTTAAAAGAAATGATAAAAAAAAACTGTGTCATGTTCTATTGAATATGACTAATTAAATATATTTAATGTAATTATATACTACAACTTTGGAGTTGGTGTTTTTTTATGAACTTTACACCTCGCCTGATAGTTGCTGCTGAAATTAATTGATGACCATGTTTCATATACGGGTTTTATAGGCTTTTAGGCCATTTATGTGATGTCAGAATTAAAGCATATCGTCGTCTCAAAGTTATAATATTGTATGTTCTTAAGAAATCATATGAATATTACGACATAATAGTTTCGGGGAGACGATATGTGGTTCTAATCAATCAGAGTATGATATGAGCCAATCGAGGATTCAGCGCATTATAGTTTAATGAAGCTACATTTCCAGCTTTTAATCTGATATCATCGTTGTAGAACGAAAAGTCACCAAATACATTTTCAAAATGCCAAATATTCATTTACAAAAATCTTTATATATCTGTCAATTTTTAAACGATGAGTCAATTCTTTACCACATGATAAGAAAATGTAAATCTATCAATTGATATTTCAGCTTTAAAAATGCATCAATAACTTTTTATAATATTAATCAACAAACTTGAAATTTAAGTTTTTCATAAAAATGTATTTGGTGACTTTTCGTTCTACAACGACAATATTCATTGATATTACTATCCTTCAAAACGAGAACGTTATGTAAACGTTGTTTAAACTGGTTGTTTTTAAAATACACAGAGTCATGCGATTTGACGGTACGATATATATTTTAATATAGAGTCTTCAAGGTCACACACAATATATTAAAGCAATATTTAATGCGCGGTAACGTTTCGTTTTCGTACCATGCTACAACGCATACTTGCTCCGTATGTTCCGTAAGCATGCCGTCATAGACGGTATTGTGATTCCGTGTGTGTCGAATGCGTAGTATAAATGTCTCTAAAATTGCTTTGAAAAACAAATTTTAACTTTATTTTTCTTCTTATAATCTAGGCAAATTTTAATATAAAAAGGAATTCAAATATTCAATTTAGTATGAAAGATATTTGGATTTTTACAAAAAATAAAATAATAATTTTTATTACCTTTTTTTATTATTTTTGTCGTTAATGCAGTTTTTACTAATTCAATTTAAAAAATTTTCAAGTAAACTAAATTGGATGACAACAATCAAACATATGCTAATCTATTTATTATGGACTTCAACAATTTCCTGTTACCGAATGGAGATCGAATGAAAACATGTACAATTTAGTTTGAGTCAAACAAATACGCAGGTGATGATGTATCGTCATTGTCATGACAGAGGGGAGAATGTGCATTTTTAAATTGTTGGGAACTCAATTTTTAATGTTAGTAAAACTTTTTTTTTATATATTTTTTATTATTTTGGTTTATTAATCAATATATGTATGTATCCTGACAATATTGCTATAATTTTATTATTTTGTCCATCATTTATTATGGGTACAGATAATATAGTGCATTCATTGTTTGTTTTTGAGGTACCTATCGATTGACATCAAATTTTTAAAATAATTTGATTGAGAAAATTTTAAGATTTTCAACTTCTCGAGGTTTTGATATTTGCAAAAAGAAAATAAAAATGTTTGCAAATTATTTTTAAAAATATAAATATAATTCAACTTATGCTGTTATCACATATCCCCGGTATTTTCTTTTATATTGTGCCATTTTTTGTTCATAAGTTTTTAGACAATACCTAATAGCCACATCTCTATTTGGCGCTACATAATACATAGAATAATGATACAACTAGACGCTTTTAAAAAATAACTTTCCTAAAATGAAGAAAAAATAAATATGAAAAAAAAATATTTTTTAATATAAAACGTTTTTAATGTGAACTTTATGTGAACTTTACCTTAAAAACGTTTTATATTAAAAAATATTTAAATTTTTGTTTGTATTTCTAAATTTTTGTTTGTATTCCTAAAATAGAGTTATTGCAAAAATATTGTTTTTGCGGGCTCAAGATCTTGCCAGATACAAAGTGCTATGTACTGGGGAGTGAAACAAACAACAATTAACAAAAACAAAAAGTTGTTGGCCGACCGTACAGCTGTTTTGGAAGCTGCCAAGCTTCCTCATCATATATTTTTTTATTTTTCTTATTTTTTGTGTCAGTTAGAATTTCTTCTGACAGAATTCAAAAGGTCTCATATTATTAAAATTAAAAATATTCATGTTTCAAATGGTCTTAAATATGGAACGTAGACGATAGAATCGTAGACGATTATGAACCGAATAACAAGAAAACGATAATATTGCATCGTCATCCAGTTCCAGACAATATTTAAAATCTCAATTCTGTAGCTCATTTCGAAGGTAGTTTAAAATCAATTACAAAATTTGTACCGAACAGACAGACAAGAAAGCAACCTAATAAAAACGTTTCAATGACGTATTGCCCTTACATCACTATTTTATAAAAAGTTAAGTCAAATAAAATATTCGTTATATACCTACGATGTCTGGTATTGAATATGATTCTTTGTGACCTGTGACTCGATCAATTATGTTGAAATATCTTATATGATCCCTTGACTTAATGATCAAATATATAAACTTGTTTTTATTATGAACCAACTTTTAGTTCCTTAAAAAAAATAAAATGCCTCCTGGGTTGAGCCCAATGATCCCAAAAACACTCATTTATGACTCTTTTATTACTCCTAAAACACTCATATATGAGCACTTGAAATAGCCCAAAAAGGCTCCCAACCCCTGGGTAGAAGGCACCATTTTATGAGCCCTAAAACCCTCGTTTTTCTGACACTTTTATTGCTCCTAAAATACTCATATATGAGCACTTAAAAGAGCCCAAAAAGACTTCTAACCCCTGGGTAAAGGACACTATTTTATGAGCCCAAAAATCCTCATATTTCTGACACTTATGTTATTCCTAAAACAGTCATATTTGAGCACTAAAAGAGCCTAAAAAATACTCTGTTTAATTGGTTTTTAATAAATATTTAATTAATTATTTCTATTATTATTTTTCCAACAACAAAGAACAACAAAACATTTTATAATTAAACAAAATTCAACAAAATTTTTAAACAAAACTATTTTAAATATGTTTTTTTTTTATAGTATTTAATGCGGTCTTCTGCTGTTTGGAACCATTTAGCGGTAATATTCGTGAATTATTTTTCCATCAAACCAAACTTCCTGCTAAAGGCACCTAATGTTATAAATCAAAATCAATTTTCGAATTTTATTTATATTATTGCTTACCTCTAATTGCTGCAGTTACCGCAAAACTGTGACTGCCCACTCTGCTAATTTCGCTTTTAAGCATTTCTCCTCCTGATTTTCAGATTCCTCAAAAATACTGTGATCATCACTCGTTCCCAATAGCGTTATATCATAGTGCATATATCTTATCTATTGGTAATATCTTCGTCACTGACTATGTCGTGTTCAGAAACTTCGTTTTCTAAACGTAATTTTTTAAATAATTAATTACGTTTGCAGATTCTTTTCTATTTGTCTTCCGAGACATTGCAAATAATAATACTATACTTACGTTTAGTTGAAGTCAATGAGTTGCTTGAAGTTGAATCTAAACATTATCACACTAACTAAAATTGTATTTTTGTATTTGATTTGAAAATATTTAAATTTTATTTATACGGTAGACTCCTAAAACACTCCTAAATATGAGTCTTATGAGTAAATCTGAACGCACCGAAAGTACTCTTAATTATGTCACTTTAAAGAGTCTAATTTATGAGTGCTCCCAATACACTCTTAAATGAGATACTTTTATGAGCCATTATTCGGAGTGCTCCTAAAATGCTCTATAAAGGGAGTTTTTCTGAGCGCTCAGTTACAATTTTAAGTTTGATACTTTTAGGAGTCTTTTATGAGTCTTGAAGATCAAGACAAATAAAATGTACAGCATATTAACGCCTCGATCATGTAGTTCCCGGTGACAACGCTATCGGCTACATCTCGTTTGAATATCGTGTGACTACAATATTTGATTCATGTATCAAACGAAACGTTGAGTACGCTCCTTTTTCAGAGTTTTTTAGTTGCCAGCATGATACAATTATACATGGTAGAAGTATTAGAGTTCTTGTTCTTCTTAGGCGTCCCGTCCTTCTATCAAACGCCTGAAGATACTGTCAAACGTCCCGTGCTTATGTCAAAATGTTGTATGGGATGAGAACATTTGGTGAGAGGCGCTCTAGGATACTTCCACCTTGTTATTGTATCATGGTTGCCAGGATATAAATGAAACGACAAAGTAAATAAATATTTGAAATTTTTGAATATGAATATTTGAATTTGTATATTCGATTCAAAGAGCGAAACGAACGAAACGTTTGAAATGCGTTATACAAATTTTAGACGTCGGGGACTGGAAATGAATCGTAGTCACACGATAATAAAAAGATACATGATTTGGGGGTAAATGTTGATATAAACTGAGTTACAGTAAAAATCGACATTTTCCAATTTCTCTTCAGTAAGGTTTGCCATTTCATGATGGAAAGATATACGAATTCGAATTTCGATAGTAAATTTTAATAATTTCGACTCGTTGTTGGCTTGTATATCTTTCCAGTTTGAAATGGCAAACCTTACTGAAGAGAAATGTCCCTGTTGCTCTACTTTTGTAGCGTCCCTGTTGAAAACCCTTGAAAAAAACTTTTGTAGCGCTCTTATTGAAAAACCCTTTATATAGAAATGATAATGAATTTGAAGCCCTAAAATAAATCATTAATTTGAGTGTACAAAAATTCGTATAGTATCATAGTATTTTATTGAATCAAACAACCAACATTTTTACATTATTTAAATATATTTTAATGAATTTATAGACATTTTAAATATCGGTACACATTATACTTTTGAGGAATGCCTAATTGAAAAAAAAAACTATTTATAATAATCGAGATTATGGGTTGTTTTTTTTTGTTTTAGAAAAAAAAAACAAAATATTTTGTCGTAACAATAACTAATGTTTACATAAAGGATATACATATATTTTTTATGGTTTATAATAATGGAATACATGATAAACGGTCTATATATTATTTATTTTATATAATTTATCAATTTATCTTATTTTTTGCACATGACGCATACATCATTTATCAATTGTTGTTCTGTGTGCATCTACATAGTGAGTGATTTAACAACGAGTTTCATATAGTCCACTGCGACCGATGTAACGCACCCATTTGACAACATCATGATCGGAATAATTCAATTTGGGTTCGAATACTTTTAGGTAACGTACTTTAAAGCCTGACGGTGCAAATGGCACCTCAAAGTTCATTGAAATTGGTGGACGCGTCCATTTCTTTTTGGTATCCGTTTCGAGTAATTCTATTTCAGCCGATAGCTGTGTTTCTTTCATGCCAGCCATACGTTTGATCTTCCAAACGATGGCATTTTCCGATGCCTTGTATTTGGCTTTGCCCTTGAGACAAATCAATTGTACGCCGGATGTATTAAGTGGTGTCGGAATTTTTACTTCAATCTTCTGACCCAACAGTGATGGCTTGAAATTCGATTTTAATACAACTTTGACCTCCATCTTGGTGCGACCGACTTCGCGCACAAGCGGTATAACACGGAATGGCAATGAAATGTCTTTTGTGGTGCGATAACGCATTAGTTCGAATTCACCATCTGGTGGTATAAAACTAATTGAGTGTTCGGTCTCAAATTTGCTTAGTTTGACGCACTGATGAAATTGACAGTCATCAATGACGACAACTGGTTTGCCGGAACGTGATGTTTCATTCTCCGTGTTGCCGGAGAGACCGCGTCCCTTCGATTCCATGACGATCTTGTCGTTGATGCCAAATTTGCATTCAGGCATTCCTGTGATTATTTCAAATATTAGTTATGTGATTTTTGAGGTAGAGGTGTGTTATAAAACTATTTAGCAAACATTATAAACTGATTAAAAAGATAGTATGGACAATGTTAAAATCAATAAAATGCAGAATATTCGAATTAGACAGCAAAAATATGCATAAGATCAAATAAATCGATTTTCGTTTAAATACAATGAACCGTTATCGAAACAAATATCGGTTTTAAAAAGTTTATAACCGATACCGTTAAACTAAAATAGGAAATAAAGAAATAATATTTAAAATCGATATAATAAATTCCGGTGATATGCCGGTTTAAAAATAAGTCAAACATAAAAAAATAGTTAATAGTTTATCTAGTTAAGTTTTTCTTCATCAGAAATTGAGGTAGATTCTTAACGACCTGATTTACGATTACATTTAATTTCATCTTTCTATGATTTTTATTTTTTTATTTTCATCAATTAGGACAATAAAAATATCGCTGATGATGGAATATTTCTATATTTATATATTTTTTTTTGTGCGATAAAAATGAATCGATAAAAAATGAAGCGATAAAAATGAATTTACAAATCATGATCGAAATCATTGCAAAAATTTATATTTTGTTTGTATTTTTAACTTTAATAACAATTATCAGATTTTAATTTATATCACACAGAGAAAAAACATTCTATTCTGTGTAAAATAAGATATCAACCAATGAAATCGGTTATAAATTGTTAGAGCTATAAATGAAAATGTCAAAATGGTGTACGTTAATTTAGTAATAACATTTGTGAACTAGAGTAAATCGATAAATTTATTTTTTAATCTTTCAGTTTACTTTTGTTTAGTCTAAAACTTACCCGATAAATAGGACTTCATAACCACTTTTCCAGCTACATGAGCCGACAAGACCTGACCCTGCGGACTCATCAACAGATTAACATACTCCAGCACATCCAGGAACAGTTCGTTGCGACGATACTTAATGCCCTCGCGGCGCCATCCAATTTGTCCAGTGACCTATATAATTTAAATTTTAATAATATTAAATAGTTTTTTTTTTTTTAACAATTAAAAACTACGCACCTGAGAAGTTATTTGCATTTGCTCCTCCTTGGTGGCCGACTTAATGCCCTGTTGTGTAATGAACGTTTTCAATGTACCAGCATCTGTGTTCTGCGGGTAGCCAAAATCCAATATTTCATCCAGTAATTCATAAATGAGCACAAAATTGTTTTTGATATTTTCTTCCGATATCTTGCCAAAGTACGACTGCATGACCTCAATGATCTTTAATAAAAACTCAAATACCATTGCTGCGTTGACATTTTGTTTGGTAACTGCGGCCAACCAGATATTTGCTCTCTGAAAATAAGGGGGGCGGATTTGTAGTTAATGTTTTTGCTGGAAATTAAATAAAACCAAAGGGACTGACTACCACATACCTTTATATGAAAAAAACTAGTGCGCGCTATATTGGTCACTGGCGAGCGCACTTGCTGACGGGCATGGATAACATTTACTCGAAATGCATCCACGGCGTTCCTGCCGATGTCATCGCGATAGACTCGGCTGATAAGCACCTCTCCTTTGTGGTTGTAGACAAACAATCCGCCGATCATTTTACACTGATTTTTCTTGTGCACTCGTTATTGTAATTAATTTAATAAATTGTTTTCAATTGGATTCCTCTACATAAATTACAAAATTGAAAATTTTTCTTTTGATTCTACTATTGATTAACACCCTTTTTTGCTTTTTGCTGACGCAGAGATGTCATTTTTAATACTATTACATTTGCTACTATTATTCGGGATTCAGATTTGACTACCATTTTACTGTTGACATTTGAAAGCTGTGTTTCATATTTTTATTGTCCTTTTAAATATCAAAATTCAATTGACATTTTGTTTGTCAAATATACAATATATATTCAATATATAACCATTTTTTATTCAAGTCGAAGTTATTTGTCGATTAACTAATTATTCTTCAAACACCAGAAACTTTTTTCCATTTTTAAATTTACTAAAAAAAATGTCAAATAACCATATATTTGTCAGCCATTCATTAATTTAATAGGAAATTTGGTTAATTTCGAAATTCTTTTTGTTCAGTGCATTTAGGAGGTCTTTATTTCTATTTATTTTTATTCTTTAATTTTCATTATTTGCCAATATAATGGTTGTGTTATTTTGTTTTAATCCATTTCATTTCTAATTATTTCAGCTAATAAATATATATCTAATCTGACTATTTTTAATATATCCAACATGTGACAACTTTTGCTTGAATTCGATCAAATTAGATTTTGCTGTCAAAGAATTACTTTTTTTTTGTCAAATTATGTTTCAAATTATTGAATCTTTCAGGTTTCGATGGGAAAAGAATTTGCTGGAATTAGATCAAATTAGATTTTGCTGTCAAAGAATTATCTATTTTTGTCAAATTATGTTTCAAATTATTGCATTTTTGAGGTCTATTGTATGAATTTCGATCGGAAAATAATTTTCAGATCATTTAATAATACTAATAATATTATATTCTTTGATGGACCGAATAAAAATTCGCCAAGCTTCTTTAAAAAAAAATATATATAAGTTCAATAAATTTTTATCGCTCTCTCACAACCTCTCACAAATTAAAACGATTTGGTGTAAAAACAAGTCATTCAAGTGTATTTTAAAGGTCAAAAACTTTTAATTTTGGCGAGCTGTCCGGTAAACTACAGTTCTACCCTTATTTGATATAAATTATATATAAATTAGATTAAAAAAAAAAGAAATATTAAATTTTATAAATTCTAAAATAATAAAAATATAATAAAAAAATAAATAAAGAAATTTATTTCAACAGGTGGCAACACAAAACTACTAGAAAATCCAAGTATAAATTGCATTCATACCTGCTATCACAGCCAACTTCACATCATACATGACTGTGCGGCTTTACTATAAAATTATTGTCAATAAATTGTGCAAATTTTAAACATTAATTTAGACGTGAAAAATTGAAAATGCCTGTCGAAAACCTCGAAGAACAAGGCTTGGAAAAGAATCCCAATTTGGATTTGGCACAAATAAAGTTTCTGCTAACACTGCCGGAGCAGAAAAATGATGCCGCACTAAAGAGCAAATTATTGGAAACAATTAAAAATGAAAATATGGCTCCATGGTACGAGCACATCTGCGCCGAACTCAGTTGGGCAGTGGACAAAGAACTTCTGACGCATATGAAAGAAGCCAATCGTGTTGAGTTGGTGAAACTCGACGAGGCCATTGAGGATGCGGAAAAGAATCTGGGTGAGATGGAAGTGCGCGAGGCTAATCTGAAAAAGTCGGAATACTTGTGTCGCATTGGAGACAAGGCAGCCGCCGAGACGGCCTTTCGCAAAACATACGAGAAGACAGTATCGCTGGGACATCGTTTGGATATTGTGTTCCATTTGATACGTCTGGGACTCTTCTATCTGGATCATGATTTAATAACGCGCAACATTGAGAAAGCCAAGTATCTGATAGAAGAGGGTGGCGACTGGGATCGCAGAAATCGTTTGAAGGTTTTTGTTTTTGTTAATTTATAATAATTCTAAATGCTAAATAAATGTCTACAGGTCTACCAGGGTATTTATTCGGTTGCAATTCGTGATTTCAAGAGCGCCGCCACCTTTTTCCTCGACACCGTCAGCACATTCACTTCGTACGAGCTGATGGACTATCCGACCTTCGTGCGTTACACAGTTTATGTGTCAATGATCAGTCTGCCGCGCAACGAACTGCGCGACAAGGTCATCAAAGGCTCAGAGATACAGGAGGTGCTGCATGGACTGCCCGATGTCAAAAAGTATCTGTTTTCGTTGTACAATTGTCATTATGCTGATTTCTTTAAGCATCTCGCCGAGGTTGAACTCATACTGCGCAAAGATTTTCTAGCCAATCCGCACTATCGTTTCTACGTGCGCGAAATGCGTATTCTGGCCTACACACAGCTGCTGGAGTCGTATCGTTCGTTGACGCTGCAGTATATGGCTGCCGCCTTTGGCGTCGATGTCGACTACATCGACCAGGAGCTGTCGCGTTTCATAGCTGCGGGACGGCTGCATGCCAAGGTGGATCGTGTTGGCGGCATTGTAGAAACCAATCGTCCCGACAATAAGAACTGGCAATATCAGGCCACCATCAAGCAGGGTGATCTGCTTTTGAATCGAATTCAGAAGCTCAGTAGAGTTATAAACATTTAATTTAATTATGCATACATAAATATAACATCAATGGGCCGTTCGTTTGTGTCATGTTCAGCTTTTGTTGTACTTTTTATGAAATAAAATAAAACACAAATTATCTATCCCACAACTTTAAATATATATATTTTTGAAAAACATAGAAGAGTTACAAACTCGGTATAAAAAAGAAAACAATGCTAATCCAACTATAGTATTTTTAAATTCGTATAATATAGATTTCTAAAAATTCAAAATCTCTTAAATTTTAATATTTTCATTGAAGAAATCTCGCAAAAAACACTTAAACTAAATATATAAAAAATAAAAACAATCAAAAAGGAATAACTATTTGTTGGAAGACATGCTAGATATAAAACTTAAAAATACGTTACAAAATTAAAATGTTTTTGACACGAGTATCCTCAGTGTATTTAAAAAACGAAAATATTTGCGCTAACTTAATTTGCTAAAATCAAATTCTATAGATTTTTTTTTGGTTAATTTTTGGTAAATGTTTGATAAACTCTTTTTCAAGTTCTCACACAATTATTATATAAACTAAATAGTAATGAGCGCAAAGAAGTTTTAGACAATTCGATTAAGGCTTCTCTGTACATTACTTAGTTATGATGAGTATTTTCTTTTGCTAGGTAAAGCGATATTTTAATGCACTTTCTTTAAAAAAAAATCGTTGTAATGCAATAAAAAAAACGCCTTCAGTTGACGGTTTCATTTTTGCAATTCCAACTATTGCTGCTTCGCTCGTGTTCATGTTTATTCTCATTCGCATACGATTTGATACCACAATCCAAAGGTAAATCATCGTTGTCATTATGCTGCAGCTGCAGCCGGCTGCTGTTACTGCTGCTACCTACATCCAGCGGCAGTATGTTGGACACCGCCGTCGTAGTCTCACAGCACAGATCCAATGTATCATCCGTTTTATTTGCTTGCAGGTTGATGGGCGTCGAGTTCATCGCAGCAGTGTGTGTATTTACAATAGCAGCCGATAGATTTTGTATTGTATTGAAACTGTTGCTGATGCTGCTCACACTCTGACGCCGCAGATTTTCGGCAAAACGATTCGAGCTGAGATTAATCAGCGCATTCATCATGACCTTGTTGCGCTGATAGTCTTTGCGTAGATGTTGGCGTATTTCCGTGTGACAGTGCTCATTGTTGGTCACAATGATTTCGCCAGTGTCCGTGGTGGTGACGCGTGCCTTGCAATTGAATTTACGGGACAGATTGCATTGCCAGTATTTCTTGTCCTTGCGCACATACTGTATGCCGAAGGTGTGACCGTCGTGCACCAGCAGCGGTTTGCCACGCTGGCTGAGCATGAATTCTAGTTTGCCTTGAAACCAGTGTTCACCGGGAGCAACTGCACATGTGATGGAAGGAATTAAATTATAAGAGGAATTGTTTTTTTTTTGTTCATGGACTACGGTTGTTTAGGACGCAGTATGAAGGGATGCATGTGAAATGGATGAAATGAAATGTAGACAGCGACACATGAATACGGTAATGTTTATGATTTGTTATTATTATATCCCGTTAAGCATACTTTTTTTTTTTTTTTGGAATATCTACTAAGATCCACAGCACTCAGACAGACTATATCCATTGTACTGTGAAATCTATTCCCTACAATTTTGTGGTTAATATCACCACGAGCGCCCATGCCCAAGCCGGGATTCGAACCCAAGACCTTCAAAATGCAAGTCCAGCGCGCTACCTCTGGACTGCTGAGGCCGGCCAGCATACTTAGTACTACTGGTGGTTATTTGATTTTCATATTCAAACCCATAATTACGAATTTTAGTCTGATTCAATAAACTGCTTTTATGTTTGTCCTATATCAAGTTTGATTTATTTTACATTGCGTTGTTAAATGTTAAAACGTTTATGTGAAAATGTTTTTACAAAGATTGTCATTGCAAATTTGAAAGAAAAAATAAACGCCAATATTCCATTGAGTTTCCATGATATTTGTATCAAAACTAGAAAATTTATATTTTTTTAATATCCATTTTTGTACTTCGTAAAGAACGACGATACGAATATTTGACGTCAGAATTTCGTCACACAAATTTTGTTTTCATGTACTCCACTTTTAAAACTTTGAATTTATTTAAAAGTAAAGTTTCTTCTAATAGTTTTTCGTTTCGAAATACAGAAAGACCCAGCAGAAAAGGTAGGATCGCTTTAAGTCTTATTTTCGCCTGAAAGCCACTTCCCATGCACGCCCTTTTTGTATATCAAAGTCTACTTTTATAAAATGTTTCTCAAACTTGCAATTTGATGAATTAAAACTAAATTTTTAATGATTTACTAAATTTTGAAGATTTTTTAAAACAAATTTTCACGAAAATTTGACTTTGAGTTGTAATATATTCAGAACTATTAAATTTAGCGGATTGTTTTTTTGTTGTTTTGTAAATATTTTATGTACGTTATTCCGTGTACGGATCATTTAATTATATTTAAATACTATTTTTGAAAAACAAACTATATATTCACACTGGGTACCAGTAATTATGACCTAGGACGGTGGACCAATACGTGAAACTTTTATGCGTTTCTTTTTTTTTTTTAATGGAAAAAGGCAAAAGTTTAAGCAATGAAAAGAAATTAACTTTAACAACTTATTATCAATGAATTATTTTCAAAGAACCGAAAATAATTTGAAACCGCGATATTTTAAAATATCTGCCAAGTATTTTATTTTATGAGATGTCCCAAGACATTCTACATTTCCAATTTCCATAAAAATGTCCTTCATATCTTGTATGAAATTTGGTAGTAATTAAAAAAAAATCAGTGGTCCTAAATTTCATATGAATTTTGTCAAACCAACAAATCAATTGTAATAAAGGGTTATTCAATAAGAGCGCTACAAAAGTTTTTTTCAAGGGTTTTTCAACAGGGACGCTACAAAAGTAGAGCGACAGGGACAGCAAACGACGCCATATTTCTTGCCGCTTTTTGACATTTCTCTTTAGTAAGGTTTCCCATTTCATGATGGAAAGATATACGAGCCAAAAACGAGTCGAAATTATTAAAATTTACTACCGAAATTCGAATTCGTATATCTTTCCATCATGAAATGGCAAACCTTACTAAAGAGAAATGTCAATGCTGTCCCTGTCGCTCTACTTTTGTAGCGTCCCTGTTGAAAAACCCTTTATCTAATCAAAACTGAATTTTGATATTGATGCCTAATGAATCTCCTGTCATTTAGTACCTGTTTTATTCAGGAATTCTATGATTAATATTTTGATATTGCCTAATTGCTATGGATCCTTTGTGATTTAGTAATTTAATAATGAAACTTTGAAATGCTACTTTTATTAATACATACAATTCGTCGAGAAAAACAATAAAGAAAAGGTTAACATTAGGTTTTGAATAAAAAATTAAAATTATTCACAATGTCGAGGGCTTATATTGAATACTGCCTATCTACAATTTGACAAAAATGAGTTTTTGATACAGAAATCTTCACTGATCCCCGCTGCATCTATGACATTAATTTGGAACCAAAAAATAGTTCTATTACTATTATATTTCCATTTTAATAATCTATCTACACACAATTTTTGCTTAAAAGTTAATAATGACTATAAATATGGAGAAGTAGATATATTCTTCTTAAGCGTAAGTTTGTTTAGTCAATTTCGTCATGTCCAACCGTCGGTCTGGTTTATCCTAACTCACAACGCAACGACTCAATTTGTATGAAAAATGATATAAAATCTATGTGAAAAGATTGAAATCGGTTAACGAAGAATGACGTCACATTTTCTCAATGGAGCTACTAAAAGGAATTTTTCGTATATGGAAAACTAATTTTTCAACGAATTTTTTCTATCCTAATACGAAACCTTAAAGTACGAAATTTGAACTTTGTCAGTACTGAGGAAATATTGTACCACTGCCTTTATGATATTTCCAGACAAGATGTTTAGTGCTATTATTAAAGAAAGTTTTCAGATATGTTAGGGATTCGTAAGATATTTACGCGGTCAATACATACATATTATTCGAAATAGGATATTAGTTTAAATATTTAGGATAACATTAATGACATTAAAATAGCGAATCAAGAATTAACAGTTTTTTTTAATCCTTAAAAAACGTCGGGTTTCGATTACGGAATATTAAGACCTTTAACCATCATATACCTCGAGAACCAAAAATGGTAGGACAAATTTTAGTCGGTAAATTTTGTTTAGGTTACACCACGATATAATAAAAATAACAAATCACTGATTCCAAGAATATTTACGGATCTATCTCCACTACAATATTGTGCAATATGCTCTATCTGCTCGTTTTTTTCACATTTGAATAGCAATAATCTCTATCTACATTAGCATGACGAATAGCGCGAAATTGCTGATTTTTTTAATTGTACCATTTAAAGACCATTTTTATTTAATATTGTAGAAGAAATATTGATCGCCACTTTAACGGTTTGCGATTTAATCAGTTTTTTCGCGCTCCTGGAAAACTGTGTTTTTGTAGATAGACTGTATTGAATATAAGCCCTCGATGTTCTCTTTTATTATATCTAATAAAAAAATAAATTTCAGTTTTTTTTTTGCCGAAATCGAGCTTTAGGTTATCAGGCTGTTAGTATATGGAAACATTTCCCCATAAAGAAGTATGAAATAATTAACCCAATTAGTAAATTAAAAAAAGTACATAAAAAATCTGTATACTTATAAACCACATTAATCATTTAAATATCAAGCTTTTCAAACAATAATATAAAGTATATTAAGTATATTGATAAAATACTTACCGACATCAACAACTTAGTAAGAACCAATTATCGCAAATGGACTCCTTTACCATTTTACGCAGTATCGCTAACACAAGATATTGTTGCCCAAAAAATACATTAATGAATGCAGCATGCAAATATATATGAACTTAGGCATAAAAATCTTTAAAATGTTAAGGTATGCATATAAATACATCCGCACAAACAAAAATATATATTATCGCCATACAAGTAGTTGAAATTTATAGATCTTAAGATGTGCGAGTTCGACTAAATTGTGATTCCTAAATTTTGTCGATAATGCTGTGTTTACTTTTCAATTTTCAAGCAATTTAAATTCAACTTAACAGATTATAATCGTTTGAAAACGGATTTTACTAATTACATATTTTCATTCGATCGCAATTCGGTAATCGAAAAAGATGGTAGACAATTGATATATTATCTGTCATTAAATTTAGATTGATCGAAAATCTGTTACGTTGAATAGTAAACTCCGCAATACCGCCCAATTTTGTTTAGTTTTCAAGTTTTGACAAACTTGCACACACTGTAAATTATTATTTTCACTTAAATTTTTATAAATCGATACTAAGATAATTAAGATTGTTATAAACTATTAAAATTGTTAATCATTTATATGGTTAGTTCCACATAAATGATATATTTAAATACAATACGTTTTTGTTAATCATTACAATAGGTTTATCTAAAACTATGTTGAAATGCAACTATGGTCGTTGTAGAGTATTCATTAGAGTATTTATTAATATCCCTGCAAATCATTTGACGATATTTTCATATTCGATATAGTAATGATACATTTTCGATATAAAACTTAAAGTATTTGAATATTGAATTGTGTTATTTGTCAAAAATAAAATTTTCTGAACAAATGACAAATTTGTTTATCGAAAATAAAATTAATTACGGTATCTCGATATCTGTAATGACAAAAATAACGATATCATTCTTAATAGATTCGTTTTTATCGAAAATCCTATCGTTTTCGTATCATTTCGGATAAAGGAAATGGTATCGATATCGTTTGGTTTGCAGGGATAATAAAAATCAGTTGATACATTTTAAAAATTTCATGTTTTGTAAATCTTGCAAACATTTTTGAAATGTATATTTGGTGTGTTTCACTTCTAAACGATGATATATATTGTTATGTACATACGTTTTTTTTTTGGTTTAGAATATTTGAGATGATGACGCATGAAATTCAGCAAATATGCAATAGGAAAATACACAAATTATCTATGAATTTAGATAAAAAATGAGGGTACTACACCGAGAAATGTTATGTATTAAAATTCATTACATTTATGTATTTGTTTTGACAAAATGGCTACTATATTCTATTAGTTTTTAAATACATTTATATTAATTTGCCTTCAATTTACTACACAATGATTGATTAGAAATTCGTATTCTACATATTGTAGAAACAGTAGTTTGTATTTGTTTTCTGCATTCTCTAATTATTTTAAGTTCGTGCGGTACGAAGAAAACACAAACATCTATATATTAAAAAATGTTGGAACATGTGTTTAATGTTTGTGATTCCTTAAAATATTCATAACTGATGATGATAAATGTTGCATATTTGGTTATGCTTTCGTTATTACATCATAATCAGGTAAATATATTTATATTTTTAAATATATTTATTTTTTTATTAAATACAGAATGCAGTAAAAATAAGTGCAGGTGTAATTTTATATTTTAAACTTAAAAAAAAAATACAGACCAAAATATAAAACCATTTTTCTTGATGTTAATAGAATTGCAGTCAAAATAACTGGAAATGTACTTATTTATCAACATATTTTAAGATATATAAGTGAATTTTTTTATATAAATGTAATAAATTTATATAATTGTTTTCTGTACAAAAACAAATATATCAATGTAGAAAAATAATTACATTTACTTTTGGACGTCAAACAATTATATTTTTCTTTTTCATTAATACAGTATTCTTCGGTGTAGCAAAATGCTTAATAATTTTAATTTATAAAATTTGAATAACAATATTTTTAAAATATTAAATCAATAAAAATGAAGTATTCTATTAAAGAAATAGTTACTTCAACTAACAGAACATCCTGCAAACTAAACCAAATCAATTGACTATAACTCTCTAACTATGCTTTCTGCAAAAACCACCAATGCGATATATTAAAGAATTATATACATCATATTACATTTAATTTAGTTTTAAAATTTTTATTTAAACAAATGAATTATAATTAATTTAACTAAAAAACGTTATATATTCTCTATTTTAAAGTTGAGACTACTGTCAGCACATAAAGTTATGGACTCTGTAACCTGCGAACGTTGTTCCGCCGCACTAGGGTGTATCTCACTTTTCGACGACGACGATACGTTTTTATCGCCAATAGTTCTAGCTGCTGACTGAGCGCCATTTTTATCTGATAAGTGTTCTGAACTGCTATTTTCTATATGATCCGTTGGCCTAATTATCGAAGGGGAGGAGTTAAGTGTACGGCCGCCGCTCGAAGGAGATTCCATAGAAGACTGCAGAGATTTGTTTTGAGACGTAGGACTACACAGTAGCCGCGTTGACTGTGTATTAGCTGGCATTATAACTAGGCTTGGATGCAAACTCTCTTGTTGTTCATCATGTTGATGGGAGGCGTGATGTAGCCGTGCATGTTGCATTGACATTGATTTTAATGAAGAACCATGATGCTGTTGCTGTTGATGATGATGCAACAAATTTTCATTGTGCATTATATTTTGAATAACGCTGTTCTGTGATTCTGCTGCACTAGGAGGCAATGCAGCGATGGACTCAGGGTTGCCTAATAGAAGCGCTTGTGAGTTCATTAGATGACTATTTAGTTGTTGTTGCACCATTAAATTCGGATGTGGTGGCGCCATGTGATGTAAAGGATGATGATGATGCATGTGTGCTGACACCGACGTAGGCGTCGATGTTGATATAGACTGCGAGTGCAGCGGTAGATTATGGTTTTGTTGATGCTGCTGTTGAATGTTTGGGTGCGTGCTACTGAGACTGTGCTGAAAGAGGTTTGTGGTTCCCTGTGATGAACGCAAGTTGCCTGAATATGTCGTGCCTGAGTTGTTCGCGTTTGCAGCTCTATTGTGTTGTAGGTTAGCAGATGTTGTTGCGTTGCCAACATCATTCGAACTAGCGACTAGTGATGGCGGTAGTGCTGTTTGGCCACCAATCAACTGTGATATGTCTGTGGCATAGTTATCACTGCATCCACCCGGACCATTACGCATGTGTGGCGGATGATTATGCACGCCCGTTGCAGATATAACACGTCCCTGATGCGTTATGCAGCGCGCACGACACATGCTGATCCTGTACGACTTGCACAACCAGTACGTCTTCATGCCTTGTTGTGTGGCGACCGTATTATTGCGATTGAACACACAATTCCCATGTAGCAGTGATGTTGATGATAACATGGTTACGTTGCTACTACCTTATTGGAAAATGGTATTAGGGCCGGTGACACAACAGTAGTTAAATGAGATATAATATATATTATAGTAGTGGAAAGTTAGTCTTTTTTATTTTTGGTACTAAGCATTGTTATTTGTTTTTGCGTAGAAGTTATTTACAAAATAGCATTTGCGACAAAGTGTACAAATTATTGTTAAATAATTAAATAATAATTCAACTGTTTAAGTGCTTTTTTTCGAGTGTAGTGTGCATTTGTGTGTGTTTTATGTACTAATCATTAGCATTGTCCTTTTGATGAGTGACAATTCTTATTATTAAATATTAAAGAATACTAATGTTTAAACTAATTTAATAATCTCGCTCATTAAATAAAAATGGGAATTATTCTACTCGCTACTTTGACCATTTCAATTGATTATATCGTTCCATAACAGGATGTCCTCCATATAACGTTAAACGAAACGAAAACAGATTCGTCAGAAACTCCAGTGATAGAATTTTTCGGTTATTCATTTCTTTGTCGTTTTTAAACTAGAAGAGCTATATCAATGAAACTCATTATTTAGATTACATATACACCTACGCTATATGGCCCAGGCCATGATCGGTCGATTGTGACCTGTGATCCGACCAATTATGTTTAAATACCTCATATCACACTGATATCTTCGGTTGAATTTTACTTTATACCGCTTGAAGCATGATTGAAGTATATACAGGTTAAGTCATCTTTCAAAATTCAGTCGCGATTTACTTTTTTTTTGAAAACTGTTTGAAAGACTCAACATTTGTTTACGAAAAATTTAAAACAAAACATCAGTGTATTGTTTACAAAACTCATACAAAAAATTATAATTCAAAATTTTAAAATAAATAATACTAAAGAAATTGTTCATTTTTGAAATATCTATGGCTCCAGAAGAAACCACACTGAAAAGGAAAAGTGTTGAAGTGAATTGGTGCAGTTAAATTTTAATAAATCCGCGAAATTCAAATGCAAAACACACTGTTTTCTTTCTTAACCTTAAAATAAAGTTTAAAATGACAATCAAATTTTGTATTTTTAAATTTTTCTTCGTGACATTCTCAGCACTCGGTGTGCCAACAAACTGTCTATATGAATAACTTGTAGATACTTCAACCATAGCTTGAAGTAAACTTTTTTTGCTCCAATATATATTGGATTTATGCTCACATATATAAAAAATGTTTTTCTCACGAAACGAATTGTGGTTCCCAAAAAAATTGAATTTCTGTACATTTACCCATTCATACTCAAATGAAAGAAAATACTTTGCAGATAGCAAATTTTTAATTATATCCCAGATAGGAATTTCCAGGCTGCAACAAAAGTGCCTGGCTTGTTACAAGCTTGACTACCAAGGCTTGGTATATCGGGCCAGACACAAGCCTGGCACAATCATCACTCACAGACTCCACACAGGCCTTGGTATATCAAGCTAGACACAAGCATGGCACATTTGTCATTCCCAGATTTCAAACAAGCCTCGTTAGCAGTGTTCGCACTTTGCACCAATGCAAATGGAGTAGATTTTGAAAATTTGGGGAGTAGAATTGAAAATATTGCAAAATGGAGTAAATTTGATGTAAAAAGAGTAGAAAATTAATTAAAGCAGTCAATATTATGAAAAGGAAGTAGAAATGTGGATTAGTGTATTCGATTTTTAATATTTCAGTTTTTAATATTTTTTCATTTCTGTTTTTAAGGGTCTTCTATAATGCTGATGTATACAGGGTGGTCTGTTCCATCTAGAACTCCCAATGAAATACATTGTGTTTCAAAAATTAAATTTAAAGTTGATACATACGTATATTTAATTATAACTTCTACAATTTAAAACAATGTCTAAAATATTTACAGATAATTGATGTTAGTTATTAGGAAAATTATAATATTGAGAATTTATTTGGGGGCGCAAGAAATTGTTCTCATTAAATTAAAAAAAAAATATAAACAATTGGAGTAGCAAAGGGAGTAGATTTCAGTAAAAGGGAGTAAAAAATTATGAGAAAGTAGTAGAAGATGCTATTACCGGAGTAGAGGAGTAGAACACAAATGAAATGGAGTAGACTACTCCGATCGGAGTAGAATGAGAACACTGCTCGTTAGTTTAGATAAGACACAAGCCTGGGACAATCGTCATTCCCAGGTTTTACACAGGCCTTGTTAGTATAGGTTAGACACAAGCCTGACACAATCGTCACTCACAGACTCCACACAGGCCTTGATATACCAAGCTAGGCCCAGGACTGGCACATTTGTCATTCCCAGATTTCAGATTGGACACAAGCCTGGCACAATTTTCATTCTCGCATTCCACACAGGCCTCGGTATACCAATATCGACACAAGGCTGACACAATATTGAGCCACATATGAAAATTGCCAAATTATCCAAACCGCCATATGCTGACGGAAATTCAAAATTCCGTCTCGACAACTTTTCGTCCCATGCCTAGTTATGCGTGTGTAACGACTTTGACTTGAGTAAATTAAAGCTTAGTATGGTGACATTTTTGTGTTGTTTCCATGTTAAAGAACACGTATCTGATGTACAAAAAAATGTATTCGAGAAACTCAATTCTTTGGAGTTGTTTGAACAATAAGTCTGCAAATTAACGTAAGTATTACTGTTAAATTGGTTGTTAACCTCTTACATATTTATTTATCTACAGACTCAACTCTCAAGTGTAATGACATGAATAATGAATGCAATGCCCATGACAAATTATGCCCAATAGCTTGAATCTTTAAGAGTATTACAAGGATTGTCGCAAGTCTGGGACATAGGTCTTGTTTCAAGACTGAAACACAAGCCTTGGTACAAGCCTGGGACACAAGCCTTGGTACAATTCTGAATTACAGGCTTGTAACATAGTTATCATTCCAGCCTTGACAGTCTTCACACTAAAACACAGTGTTGGCACTAGACTGGGAATTAAGTCTGGCACAAAATTTGTCAACGAGCCTGGGTATGAGCCTGGGATACAGGCTTGTAACATAGTTATTATTCCAGTCTTGACACAGTCTTGGAACGAGCTTGGATAACAGCGTTGGCAGGCTTGTGCCGGTCGTTAATTCCTACTTGGGATTCAGCATTCGTAAACCCTGGTGGTCTATGCATCACTTTAAATGGTAACCACATTATTACATATCACATATGTATAGGGTATTTTTAGTGGACTTAGTCCGACTATAACTTTCATAATTATTAATAACACTAATTATAAAAATCGCAAATCAATAAATGCCTTTACACCATTATTTTATCTTGTTGCAATAAAAAGTTATGGCGAAAAAATGAAAAGATTCGCCCTTTTGGCATGACAAGATTTTCAAATTTTCGAATTTTTGTTATTTGCAAGAAAATATTTTTAATTAATGATGCAGATTGATAGGTGATTTAAAAACAAAAATAAATGCCTTTACACCACTATTTTATATTGTACCAATAAAAAGTTATGGTGAAAAAACGAAAAGATTCGCCCTTTTGGCATCACAAATTTATCAAATTCACCCTTTTGGTTTTGTCTTTTGTGGCTAGAAATAGCCAACAAAATGACACACGATTTTGGCACAGTATACTTGAGGAAAAACTACATTCAAAAATGTAAAAAAACGCAAATGTCAAAAATTACACATTGTGTGCCCCTTTGGCATGATAGTGACGATATGATTACAAACAGATATCGGCTACAGTTTTTGTCCCTAGTTTATACTCATGTTTTCCAATAATCGAATCTAAATTGTTCTCAGTGCAATGAAATGCAAAGATATTTAAATCGTCTGTAAAATAAAATACCTCAATTTCTAAATTATTAGCGAAAATTTCAAATATATTATTTGAACATCTAATAAAAAAGTTTGAAGACATACTTTGTTTTCAATATTGGGTATTATTAAATTTATTTTTGTGTGCCGCTTATTTGAAATTTGCAATAATTAATCTAATCAATCTGGCATTCTACTAAATAGTTTTGAAACATGATAAAGAATGTGCTATTTAAAATAATTTTTTTGTAAAATAAAAAAGAATTCTAATCGAACTAACTTGAAATAGCATAAATATTATTTTTAACCCATAAAGAGAAAACC
The DNA here is from genome assembly GCA_951804985.1 of Dryomyza anilis. Classification (NCBI taxonomy): domain Eukaryota; kingdom Metazoa; phylum Arthropoda; class Insecta; order Diptera; family Dryomyzidae; genus Dryomyza; species Dryomyza anilis. Next base: position 92,691,006 of record OX638132.1, on the reverse strand, counting down.
GTCTTTAATTAATATTCTTAAGGTAATTCTAATTAGTTTGGAGTGTTGTTTTAAAGATTTAAAAATAGTTATTTGTAAGTAGTAGTATTGACTATAATAAATAATCACAATGTATGATGATATTAGTATGAAACAATTCGTTAGAATTAATGCGTGTGCCGTTGGTTATTTTGTATAATGATTGCACTATATTTAAATGATTTTTTAGTGATTTCTTATATAACTAACAAATAATAAAATGATAAAAGTACAAAATGCAGCAATGCGAACATAATTGAGTGAACACAAAATACTAATGCTATGATATGTGTACTTACTTGGAGGTATATCCATGTGATTTCCAAAATTTTTCGTATAATCATTGGCCATATGCAGATCACTTGGAAAATCTACACCGCCGCTCTGGGTACCACTCATATTTTTATATAAATTATATTCGAAACCAAAAGAGGAACCAAATGAAGAGTTACGCATGGCACTGGTCGAAGCAGAATTATTACTATGTTCACTCTCACGTTTGACACTATTCAATTCGTATCGACTTTCGTTCATCGAAATATGTGGTATGGTTGAGAGAAAAAAGTCTTCCGGATTGACGTGTTCCATGCCGACGTCATTGTCATCATTTTGTTCGGATGCAGCATTGTGTTCGCTAAGTGAACCGGATCGACGGTAATGTTTTTTGGAAAATATGGCAAGTGAATCGGTATTAATATCGGAATTGCGTTTTAAATTTAATGTCGATTGCAACGTGCGTAAAGCGTTATTTTCAACAGAGTCTTTTGTATTCTGATTTGTATTTAGCGGCGATGATGGTGCAGGTGAAACAGATGGCTCTTTTGTTGTTTTACTACTTGTGTTTGTTTCACTTTTATTGGTGTTTTCCAAATTTTTAACTTCATTTGGAAAATTTGAATTATTTGTAGAGTCTGTATTGATGCACGATACGAAATCTGTGGGATTTTGTATTTCATTCGTCGACGATAGTGTAGATGCAGCTGATGAGTTTGTGGCCAATCCTTTGATTTGCAGCAACTGACCCATTTTCATAAAAGACTGCAGCTCGGTATGTTTGACATTTACAACACCTTGATACATAAACTCGAGCAGTTCGCACATTATATTAAAATGTACGTCCTTAAGAATAACTGAAAATGTGGAAAATAATTTATTAAAATAGGTTTAGATAATATCGTCGTTGTAGGACTAAAAGTCACCAACTACATTTTCAAAATGCCAATTGTTCATTTACAAAAATCTTTATATATTTTTCAATATTTGTACCAAATGATAGAAAAATGTGAATCAAAATTTCTGTTTATTGAAATAATAGAAACTCGTACATAAAAAAAATAACATTTTATTTTTATTTTATTTTCAGGATTTCTTTCCAAAAATATTTAAATATGTTTCTATGCAAACATGTTTCTATGCAAATATGTTTCACTGGAAACATATTTATATTCAGGTCATACAAAATCATGTTTTAACATATTTATGTTTCGGTTCAAATATTTATTTTGTTTGGATGTAGTAATTATTATGTTTCCATTAAAACATAAACCATTTTAAGGGGCAATATTAAAATGTTTCCGAGATATTATAATGTAAGTCAAAGCTCATTACAACACTGTTCAAGCCTCAATACAACCCTGTTTACAAATGATTTATTAGTCAATTATATATTATGTTTACATACAATTCCAAACATACATGTTAATGCCTGCAAAATTATAAAAAAACTTAAAAAAATTGAGAATCGATTTATAGAAAAACTGTGTCATGGGACAAGGAATTCTCTACATTTTTCCATTGAAATTTCGCTACGTATCTACTGCCAAACTAACGAAAATATCTAGAATTCGTGACGAAATCTTTAAATTGTGTTATTTGGGTATGGATTTCATAGTTGACTGCTATGAATAGAAAGATATACAAAGTTGAAACTTTTATATGAATATATTATTTTTTAAATTTCACAGCACAATAAAAACAAAAATATCCGCGATCTTAATATGATTTTCCGACCTCATATTCAGTGCTTTGATATTGTCTAAAGTTTATGAAATTCTTGTGTTTTTCTGTATATTATAAACTTTGACTTATTAGCAATTTAAATGTTATGTCTGATTTATTTTTTATTATATTGAAAATACTTCAGATATGTTGAAATAAGCCAAATAAAATTCAGAAGGATCTGATCAAAGTTATAAACAGTCAAACGTAAAAAATATTTGTTCTTAAATTATTATAGAAATATAAGCAGATTCCTTAACCAGTGCAATTCAGCTTTCATTACATGCACTTATTCAAAATGGGTTTCTTCATTATCCCACAATATGTAGAGTCAAATGAAGATCACCTAGTAAATTAGCATTCTTTTAAAGTAAAATATTTTTCTGCCTGCCTTCATGTGGAACAAAATGAATTTTATATTTTAATCGAATTTGTAAAGTTCACTTTAATCTTATGACTTAAAAGTGATTTGAAAAAACAAAGTAAGAGACTATAAAAAAGAGTTCTATAAGATCTCTAAAAAATAGGTTTAGAAAAAAGGAGCTACATGTTATTTATTTAAATCTTCCAAATTATTTTTTCAAATCTTCAAGAAATCCATAAAAAACAGCTATGATATATATTTAGTAAATTGAGAACTATCTACAAACAGCAATAATAATAAAATGATAATCGTAAAATTGAAAAATTTCAAATGTATTTTACAAGGATTTATCTCTTTTCAATGAACTTTAGTCCAAAGTTTATCTTTAAATATGGATTATTGATGCGTTAAACACATATATTTTTGTATTGCTTTATACAGTATGTAGAGCTCTTGTTAAATAAATATCTCTGTTTTGATTAAATGTGAAAATACAATAATCATATATGATACACTGAAAAAAGTGTATACAGCATTTGTATCTACCATTTACGCAAAATGCCGTATCAATCAATATGATATTCGAAATAATTTTCTGTTGTGTAGAGAGAGGCAGGCTGGCAGGCAGGCAGACCGACAGACATGCAATACAACGACATTAATATAAATATGTATTTATTGTACATGTACACATAGTTTTGATGTTAATAAGAACAACTGATAATATTGTAGTTAAGTAGATGTTGATGCTGCTGTTTTAGCTGCATCGAACGGAGACAGAGATATTGCTTTGAAGATTTCATGTCTTATCGAATTATTTTTCATATATTATTAGTATTTTATACACGAGTATTAAATGCGATAACATCTTTTAAATTTTGACCTCTTTCGTTGTATATGATATTTTTCAGAAATTATCAACGTTGTACAAACACATATAAAATACTAATAAAACCATGTGGGATTTTAATTTGTAGAATATTGTAGATTCCTCATATTTATCGAATGAATGTTAGTTTTGAAATATCAGCATGTTTCATCAAAATTGTGTATTTTTCCTATGTACTAAAAGTTCTGCTACTTTAAAGTACTAAAACACAGACGTCTGTCAATTTTTAATCGATTTTTAATCGATGATCTCAATTTTTTTACCACATGATAAGAAAATTTAAATCTATCAATTGATATTTTAACTTAAAAAATGCATGAATTACTTTTTATAATATTAATCAACTAACTCGAAATTTAAGTTTTTCATAAAATGTATTTGGTGACTTTTCGTTCTATAACGACGATATGTTTAATTTGTAATAAAAATTTTATTTATATTTAAAACGTTAGAATTTATTGTAGCGGACACAAACATTTTTCTCAAAAATTGTATACAATAGTTAAGAGTACAATGCTTTAATTATAATGTTATCATGTTGTAAATTATATGATAGAATTAAGTAAATTTATTTCGTCATCTTTATGGAAAAAGATCGAATGTAATTTTTTTTTTCATACACAAATTTAAAACTTGTTAAAAACATGGTTTGTTGATAACATTGCGTTCTCTTACAAAAAGGTTTTGGCCTGGCTACAATAAGAATGTTCAGAATAGAATAGAACATCTACAGATCTATTACGATATCACGAAAATTAAACTTTCTAATTTAGAGAAATTCGCATTAATAACGAAAACTTTCGTGATGGATCAAAATCACGAAAACAATCTTCTCTAACTAAAGAGAGTTTCCGTGGTAACACTTTGGACCTTGCCTGGCCTATGTGAGGCTTTAATTATCTCTATAGACTCAACATTAGTATTTGAAGTTTCGTTAGAATAAACCTACTATTTCAGAAAAATGCAATGATTCGCCTATTTGATTTATCTGAATTTATTAACCAAGTGCATTGACTCTAATGATTTCGACTTTTGAAGCTGGAAATTTAGAAAACCAATATCACATCGATTTTGGCATAGAATTCTTAACAAAAAAAAACTACATTCAATAATTACAAAAAACATTCATACTTATAGCATTATGGGTGACAATGTTATTGAATTTTAATTATAAAAGAGAAAACGCAAAGATAAAAACATATAGCAAGCAGTTCGTTTGAATTATGTTTTGGCTATCCATTTGAAGTTTTTATTTGTTCGGTAAAATTTTGTAAAATGGTTCTATAGAGTATTATAATATAAAAAATACACTTTAAATAGTTCGTATGGAATACTGAAATAGTCTCAAGAGCCATTTGCTGATTTTTCTGGAGGAAGGTGGGATTAAAATCAATGGGGCACGGCGCTGTGTAATAGAAAGCCTTCAAGACACGGCTTTTAAATTACCCATCACGGGATCTTGCAAGATGACGGTCTTTGTCTACATGTGATTTTATAATAAGAAGGGACATTGACACACAATTTTTTCTCCTTCTTATAAAGGTACAGGACTAAAAGGTACTAAAAATCTAACTGACACCAAAAAATATGAAAAACAAAAAAAAAATTGAAATAATAAATTTTTTTTAATACAAAAAAAACGTGGAGCGTAAGATATTATTATCTATTAGATGCGCCCACGTTTTTCGTTTTTATTCATACTAAAAACGTTGTATACTTACTTAAACAATATTTTTTTATTATTTTTATTTAAATTTGTATAATTAGATTTTCAATAATGAAAAAAAAAAATCGAAAACAGTCTAAAAATACGTTTTAAACTCAAATATCACTATTTACAATTTAAATTGAGAGCTTTCCATAAATAAAATTGAAAATTGTCATTTGAAATTGAGATAATTCTAAATGAAATTGAGACATTCTATTTGAAATTGAATTAAAAAAAAAGTAATTATAAGAAAATTACTAATGTAATTATATTCATGTGCAAAATCTCTATTTTATTTAGAATTTCCAAATTTAAAATGACAAATTTCTGTTTGCATTGGATTTTTCTATTTCGGAAATTTTTAATTTTTTTTTGAAATTTTCCCAATTTAAAACGGAAAAAAACAATTTGAATTAGAATTTTGACATTTTGAAATGGAAAAATATTCATTTCATTTGGAATTTTCTCAAATTTAAAGAGAATATCAATATTTAATTTGAAATTTTATTAATTTTATTAATTTTAAATGAAAATGGTGTAGAAAAATATTTGTAATATGGAAATTTATTTGTAATATGGAATGATAATGAAAAGGAAAATTTCGTTAATTTTTTTTTTGTTTAGAAAAATTGCTTACTTAAATTTTTCATTATTTTATGTACCTACCCAGCAAATCAAACTATAACTTTACGATATCGAAACGATATCATTTATAGGTTCAAATTGTCGTTTTCGATAATCTATAATGATACGAAAACGATAGGGTTTTCGATAAAAACGAACCTGTCTAAAACGATATCGTTGTTTTTGTCGATATAGATATCGAGATGATATCATAAATGGATTTATTTTCGATAAACAAATTTTATTTCTTCGGAAATTTTTATTTTTTGACAAAAATTATAAAGAACATGCAATTAAATTTTCAAATACTTTGAGTTTTATATCTAAAATTTATCATTATTATATCGAATTTAAAAATTATCGTCAAATGGTTTGTAGGGTAGTAGTAATAATAAAATAAATATAATAATAATAAATAAATAATAGAATTTTTTTAATAAAAAAAAAAAAAAAAAAGTGGGGCGTAAGATATTATTATCTACCGGCTGGACCCGTTCACAGCGTTGCCCGTGATAAGTTTTTGTAAATGCAAAATTATATCTTTTTAAATTACGACCCTTTTTAGTTTCTACGTCACCCGCTCACGTGCTACTCCCTTTGTACAATCCCGTTCACTTTCTACGTGAAGATTAAAATGTTTAATATGATCATTTGTTTCGATTTTTACAACTCTGCTCATAGTAGGTCAGGAGTTATATCAATTTTAATGTTTTGGTTATATGGGAGGTGCCACGCCCCGTGGTCCAATCCCACCTACATTGTACGTGACTATTGGAGTTTTAAATATGAACATTTGATTTCGATTTTTATAACTGTACTCTTAGCATGTCAGGAGTTATAGCAATTTTAAAGTTTTGGTTATATGGGAGGTGCCACGACCCATGGTCCAATCCCGCCCACATTTGGAAAAATGATAAACAACCACAATATACATCATTGGGCTAAATTTCATGACTGTGGCTAGCTTAAGTACACAGATATTTGCATTTAAAAATTCAACCTTGCCACGCCCTTTTTTGTACCTTAGGGGGGCGAATTTCAAAAAATCTCGCCTTAGTGCGTGCCTACGTCGGGAGATGAACACCCTGTCCAAATTTCATGTTCCTAGGTCTAAGGGTTTGGTCTGGGCGTTGATCGATCAGTCAGTCAATCAGGACTTGTTCTTATATATATATATATATATATATATATATATATATATATATATATATATATATAGATTTCCATTGAAATAATGTTCAAATCAAGCAGAATCTTTGACCATTAACGAATTCGTTTCAGCAACATGTCGTAAAAAAAAAACCTTAAACATAGATATGTTTTTAATCACAGAGTAATCTAAGAAATTAATTTCTATAATGCAGTAACAAAAATGACACATTTTTAACTTCTTTTTTTAAATTTAATTCATAATTAACACGTGTATCAAATTTTTTATTTATTACAGATAGATTAAACAACACAAGTATCCTTCTGATTAAAATATATCTTAGAATATTTTTGATGCTAACACATAATACAAAAAAAAACTAATAAAATTACAAATCATTACATGAAGATTATTATCAGAAAGACGCAGAGATATGTAATGATTTTTTTTGTTGGTTACAGCCATACGTTTAAAATTTATATCACCCAGTATTTTATGTGTTTTGTTCATAGCATTTTTTTTCTTTTGTTCAAGTCAATAAAATATATAACATTTGTTATCTTTTAAAGTTCAAAATCTTATTTTACGATTAAGCGATACGCGATAAATTTTTGATAAACCATGTTCTTTTGTTGTTATTGAAATAGTAGCCAGTTCTTCTAGTTGTTTTCATGGGCTACTTGGTTAATTGGGTAATTTTTATAGATGACTATGGATTATATGCTAAATGTGGACTATAATTTGAGTGTAGTGGAGCAATAAATGATCGTACAATGCGATAACTAGATAAAACATTTTTACTTTTTCTTTGTGAATTTATTTTGTGTAACAACTATTGTTGCTTTTCGATATTCCTTGTTGTGGTTGTTGGTGTTTATTATTATTATTTTTTTTTTATTTTTTTATTTATAGCCTATATTAATTTTCTTTATCATTTCAAAAATAAGTGTTGGTAGCAACTTTGCTACTACTTGACAGATAAAAGCATTTTATTGCTATACGATCAGATAAAAACATACACAATGTGTGTGATATGATATCCATGCGGTAAGTCCTGAGGTAAGCAATACAGAAATAAGTTTCATTTTGAATTGATTAAATAATGGCAACTATTTCAAAACTCAATTGAAGTATATGTGATGTAGATGCAGAGTATGGGAAGCTCAACTATTTTTCTTTATGAAAATCTTTAAAATTTGATGAATTAAAAAGACAGATGCAGTTAAATAGCATTAAAAAAAGTATTATGAAAACCAAAAAAAACGTTTTATTTGATTTTGTCAAGTTAGATTTTGTAGACATGTGTTATTAGTATCTATATGGATTTATTAGAATTTATTGCTTCATCGGTTGATTTATAAAATTTATCATGACATATAGAAGCCAAAAAAAAAAAAAATGTTTAATGGCTATGTTGTAAAACATTACGTATACAGGTTGTAATGGTTTAAAGTTTTGGATTTTATGAATTGTTTTTGTAATAAAGAAAAAAAAAGAATGAAGGTATTAACAGTAGGATAAAGTGATATAGCAAGCAATATAGTTTTATCTGCAAATAAATATGGTAGCGTTCAGTTGTATTTTTATGTTTATTATGGCGATATAAGTAAATGCGATTGATTTTTTATTATTTCTTTTTTTAATAAAAACCCAATGAGGTGACAACAAAATAAAATATCACAATGCAATAAAGCGCTTAGTGGCAAAAAACGGTATAACACATTTAAAAATTTGTTGATACTACAGAAAATATATATCTAACGTGATTGCGTTTACAAATTACAGATGCATTAAAATGATGCATTTTTTTATAAAATGGCAGTTATAAAAGAAATATTGCAGAACGGTTTTAAAATTAATTTTTTCTTATTTTTAGGTCACTTCCGATTATTTACATTTTTCATTTTCTAGAATATAATAGTTCGGCAATACTGTGTATTCGACGATGATCTCTTTATCATTCGCAAATGATTAGCATGTTCTCATTAATTTATGCCAATTTTGGTCTCATCGATTAGAAACCGTTGGGATGTAAAAGTATTTTTGTAAACTTATTATTCAAAATTTTAATATATAGTGGGTGACTTTTATTTCCACAACGACGATATATTTGGTTCTTTATTTTGATTTTAGCAGTGTTATTTAGCAGTGTTTTATTTATTTAAGAACAAAATTTGTTTACCTCTATTCTACTACACTATCATATATCATTTTGTGTAATATTCGTATTCTTTACATTATGATTGCAATGCAGAATCGTTCAAAATCGAAATATTCATTAAACATGTCAAACGAAATCGAAATTCCATTTTTCCTATGTCGTAAAACACTAAATTTTGATCATTTTCGAACATAAAAATTTACACAAAATGACAGTGAAAACCAATCATTAATCATAGATAATATAAACAATACTTATTTTTGCAATTTTCACATAGAATAAAATTTCAAAAAACTTATATTAATTTTAAAATGTAATTTAAACTGTTTATGACAATGAGTTATCATTGTTGATACCAAGAATTGAAATCAGAAATCCGTTTCATTTCTAAAAATCACAAATAATTTATATATAAAACGTTATAAACGCTTTTGGTTGTATGCTAGTTTTAAAATGATTTTTAATAAGTAACAAAAACATTTTAAATTAAACCTAACTTTGGTTAATTGGTTTTTAGTTCATATATTAGTGGTAGCGTCGCTGGCAGACCTCACCACTTTCAGTACAAATATAACACGAACAGCTCAATTGGTGAGTGAGCTCGGACTAAGTTCTTCACAGGACTGTACCGCCACTATAATTAAAACTATTGACCAATGATATTTTGTTCATTTTATTGCAATTCTGGACTAAAAGCAAAAGAAATCGAAAACATTTCGTTAAAAAACTAAAACCGAAATTAGTTTTGAGTTTCAATTTTGTTTTATAATAATATTTTTTTTTATTTTTCAGCCCAAGAAATTAGTTTTTGCATTACGTTTGTACAATTTAATATTTATAATGTATAAAATATTTTGGTAAATAGATTTGATAAAATAAAATCCTGCAGTGAGAATGATAATACAATATTCTTTTCGTTTTTAGACATCTTAAACGTTTAAAGCATTTATTTAAAGTTTAATAAACGCGAAAGGTAAAACATTTACATTCAAATCTATAAATCGGATAAAAACCATTTGGTTAATTATAAAATAAATGTACTTGGAATTTTACTATTTAAACAGTTTTATAATTCCCTTCCAATTAGACGATTTGCACTACTGTGGTTAAACGTAAGTTATGTATAGTAATTTCTTCCAATTTGATTTAAATGCAAATAATCCTGCGAAAAGCAGAAGTCTGTGAAATTTATACAACTTACTTATTGGATGTTTGCAAGGATTTGTTATAAAAATCTCTTGGAAGTATGGACTGCAAATGGCCAAGACAATTTTGTGGGCATGCAAAAGTTTTCCATCGCACGCCAGCGTCACGTCCACCAAATCTCCGCGATCGTACAAGTTTTGAAAACCACTTGCAATATTGTCTTGGAAGTTCTTCCAACACAGTTTGAATTCATCATCCATGATGAACTTTAGATATTTAGTTGTATTGTTTTAACTTTAGTTGAAATCCGATAAAATCACACGCAGCATCGGCTTTGAATAAACAATTTATTCAATGTTTACAAGTTAGTTCTGTGTAAATTTTTGACATCTACATTAACTGTCAAATAATAGATTTTGCAAAACTATATTATTTTTGAGGTGTTAATTGTACACTTTTGAGATGAAATTATTTTTAAGTTAAAATTATAAAATTTTAATGATTTCACGGACTTAAAATAGCGCAAGGTAGATCATTACCAGTCGAAATGAAACTAAGAAGAACTTTGTAAGAGAAATTCGTAAAAACAATAAACAAAAAGAAAACAACCAGGGATGATAACTAACAGAGTACATCAAAATAAATAAAGTAGTAAATTCTCATATTTAGTACTAAAAGAGTATTTAGAAAAAAATATTTTCTTATCAAAAAATACACAAACGAGAAACGATTTTCTTATCAAAAATTATTAAAACCCAAACGAGTAACGGTGGTATTATCACTCTTTTCGGTTTGATATTCAAAATATCAGCTGTATGTGTAAAATTTTAAATATCTTAGTAAACCAAAATACTAATATATAATTTGATTTTTATTTTTGTAACAAATAAATACATATTTTTTAATAAATTAAATTTGTCTGTTAGTATTTCATGATTGGTTGTAAAAAGTAAAAGAAAATTGGATCAAGTATTGCGAACCTCATTTACATTCTCTATTAAATCAAGTTTAGAATTCAAATTTGCAATATCCAGTTATACGGATTTACGATATCCAGCTAAACACAATTTTATACAACAAACTCAAAAAATTCAAATTAGGAAAAATTAGTTGGACTTACGTGAAATTTTCTTGTAATAAATTCCTTCAAATGTATATAAGGGCGGACATCTAATTTGGTGTAACGAATCTAAATATTATACTATTAACCGACAAAATTTTCAGAACTATCTAATGTATAGGTTGGAGGTTGGGGTGGCGTTTATTCGAATATTCTTTTTATAATCACATCAAATCTGCCAAATTAAATAATTTAAATACCAATTATTATCGATCTAGCTCATTTCGTTCTACTGTTTTCATGATTTCCAAAGACACACTGTTCGTTTTTCTCGAAATCGGGAAAAACTAATTTTCAAGTGACGAAATATATTGCACGTTTATTTTATACCAAAAATTATTTTTTTATGAAACTTTCAAAAAATAATAAGTAGTAAATAATAGTATCATCGGTTAATATTAACAACACTGTCAAATAAGTGATAAGAATGACACTTCGAGCAGCGATAGGAAAGCAGGAGCGTTTTTAAAATATGAGGCCATACATTTTAAAAAAGAATGTTCTAATTTTAATTTAAATTTATCTAAAATAATAGTGCCTAAAATATTTTACTATATTTATATCATTAAAAATTAAATATGGTAACTAAAATTAAGTTTAAAAGAATAAAATTAAAAATTATAAAGATAAAAATTTATATATATTTTATAAACTTTAATTTGTGGTAAAAATTCAAATTTTTAAAAACTTTTTAGAAATAAGTTAAATTTTTAGTAAAAATTCATATTTTCAGTCAAAATTCAAATTTTTAGTAAAAATTCAAATTTTTAGTAAAAATTTAAATTTTTATTAAAAATTCAAATTTTTAGTAAAAATTCAAATTTTTAGTAAAATATCAAATTTTTTAGTAAAAATTCAAATTAAAAAATTAAAATCTTTAGTAGAAATTAAATTTTGTTTTGTAAAAATTCAAATATTTAGAAGAAATTTTTTTTTTTTTTTAGGAAAATTTAAAACTTTTGCAAAAAATTTAACGCAAACAGTATAAAAAAATGAAAGAAATAAATAATATCTAATATATATTACACTAATATCTAACAAATTGTCTAGTTCGGACCAGACAACGAATTGCAGACAACGAATACAGATAACTTATTGCACACTTTTAATTCATTTAAAATGTTCTTAGTTTTTTAAAATGATTTCTATATCATATTATGCAGGTGAGCAGAAACATACAAGAGGATATTCTGCTTCTTTAATTAATATGACAACATTATCGAATTTGTGTCAAATATTTTTTTACTCTAAACCAATATTAAAATTTTGCAATAGTATATTTGTTTTTTTTTTTTGGTAATTAATAGAAAAACAAATATTTCGATCACAATATGGTTACTCAAAAGACCTTAAGATTTGATAACAAATGTGTGATATATGACGTTGGTTGTATAGTAACGCACATTGTTAAAAATATGAGTAATAATTTGCTTAAGCCCTACATATGCACTATAGGTAATATTGATTTTAATGTTAATTTGTGACTTTTTGTACATTTTTATTTAAATAACAATTCAAACAAAATTTTTATTAGTTTTTCAATCGTTATTAAAAAAAAAAAAAACTATTTTATTTATTCGTTATTCGAAATATTATTCGAAATATTATTCAAATTAAATTATTTGTGAAGACTAAAAGAATAAAAACAATTAAAATAAAATTGCCTGATAAATTGTTGTATTATATCAATTTTTTTAAATGTTAATAAATCTATATAGAATAAAATAAAAAATATATAAAGATTTTTGTAAATGAACAATTGGCATTTTGAAAATGTAGTTGGTGACTTTTAGTTCTACAACGACGATATATAAATAGAAAACATCTAATTGTACAATTATTAAATAGTTAATGTAATCATTATGTGGGTTAGAATATGTAATATATTAATAATATGAATTCCTTTTATATATTTCCACGAGTTTCACTTATAATTATTTCTTACTATATCCTAATAGCAACTTATACCTACTGTAGATAACAGCTTGCAGTTTAAGTACAATTTATATCTATATGTTATATGTATTTTTTTATTTTAAATCTTATCAAGTTTTTATGATTTTCTTTGTGTACCTATTCTTTCAACTATAGTGCCATATATCTATTATACATGACTTTAGTGTGCATTTGTCTTCTTTTAAAATGGGTGGTTGTTGCAGTAAGAATATTCAATATTCAATAATTATTTAAATAATTATATAAAATATTTTTTAAGGTAGAAGTAAATCCGTTGACTTGCCCAGTGTTCCACCGGCAGCAGCGAAATCCACATTAGCACAGCCAACAACTATAGTAGATCCTGTTACGAGGACAGGATTTTCTAATGATGCCTTTGACGCTAAGTCGTAGTTAGTTATTAATTCATATTAATCAATACAAATAAATTCAAATAAGAAATGTGCATTAAATGGAATATCTTCTGAAATGTTTGTGTGAAATTATATTTTTGTTTTTGTTTAAAGTGTATTGTGTGAAGTCAAATGTTTTTTTTTTTGTATATCTTTAAAAGTATTAGATCATCTAAAACAGTAAAATTAAATAAAATTTGATTAATAATTATAAAAATACATAATTTTTAAAAGTTATATGTACAGTTAATAAAATGTAAATTCCTAATTCATAATCTTTAAAAGTAAAAAAAAAAATAATAATTAAGATAAAGGCACCATCAACTGATACGATAGTGTAGTTGTTTTCTTTTTAAATGTATATGACTGATGACCAATATTAATGAATGGCTATCTATCCATTTTTATAGTCATGTGTCTAGGACAATAAGAACATATTTAAATATTTATGGCTGAATTAAATAACCCACTATTTAATTTATTTTACATTATTTTGTATCTACTTTCAGCAAACCAATAAACGAAATCAAATCCACATTAAAAATTGTAACGAACATTTTAAATATATTGATTGATAATTTATTATAATATATATAGTCCTGTATAGAACTTTGACCGAGCTCTCTCACCATTTGAGCTGAGCGTGTTATATTTGTACTTAGATTGGTGGAACCTACAGTTTAGTGCCTTTATCTTAATGCGGGTGAGAGCATTTCATAGGCAATGTTTTACTCTCGTATGTTTGCCATTTACTGTCGAGAGGTAGTGTCGCATAGAAAAATGGATGTCGAACCGGGGACCTTTCGGCTCGTAGTCGAACGCACCAGCTACTTTTCGCTCGTAGGCTAACGCACTAACCATGCAGACGAGCTACCGACGCTTTAATTTTCAAGTAATTCAAGTTAGAAACAACCCAGATATTTATTCATGAATATCTTGAAATGTAAAAATTGTATTAGCTCAAAATCAAAACATTTTGATAAAAAATTCAGCATATTTAAAGTTCATGTGGATTTCAAAATGAAGATGCAGCGCCAACGCATATATAGTTATTCTTACAAGAAATATTTATTACGGTAAAAGCGTAAAAAAAATTGTTGACGAAACACACGTATCGTTTCAAGAATTAAATTCATGCGTTGTAGCACCCTGAGGTGGGGCTTGCGAAGTTAACTCTTTTGACTTCTTATATTTTACCCGGACGTAACAGGGTTGATCTCCTCATACCAGATCCGTCTACTCGAACGCAATAAGAGTGTGTATAGTTAAAAGAGATCATCAAATTATTTGAAAAATACCACTCAGAAGAGTATTGAATACTTTCTCAACACAAGTATTCGATAAGTATTCATATACAAAGTATTGGGTACCTACAATGTTTTTCCTTCAAATGCATGTATAGAAAAAGCATTTTGAATATTAACCATAATAAAAGATCGATCAAATGAAATTTCTATTGAAATGCCAGATTGTATTCTTCGCGCTCGGTATATGCTATTTGAATACGGTTGCACTTTTTCTGAACAAAGAGGCGAAATGCTACACATGATTTAATGTTTGCAAATATAAAAGTTGAGAATAATGAAGAATTTATATTTGACGATTGTAATGTTTGTAAAATATTTGACATTGATTAAAATCAAAATATTATATAAAATAAAAAAATAAAATGTAGGGTTTTTTATTTGTAAAATGAATAATTTCGAGCGATTTCTAGGGGGTATTTTTCTTCAAGTCTGGCAACACTGCAGTGCGAAATGACAAACGGAAAAGAGAAAACGAAAAATCAAAAAGATAAAATTTTCTTGTTATTCATACTACTATCGCAGAATTTTCGTTTTCATTTATAACAATACTAGTGTTAAATTTTAAAACCTCGGAAATTGTTTAATCCAACTAGAAATCGAAATTTTAAAATAAAGAAATTTTAAGAATAAAACAATTATAAAAAAATAGGAGTGCGGAGAATTGCATTGAATTTGTTGCTAATTGGTGACAACTTTCTGCTTGTGATCAAAAAAATATGATGGTGGAAACTGACGGTACTGCGGATGCAACGCGTCGTCTAAATGTGAAGAAACAAACGCTTGACGATGCCTATGCGGTGCCGGCCAACTTCTTGGAGATCGATGTCGTGAATCCCTTGACCACAATGGCAGCTGGCAAGAAACGCTATACGGATTACGAAGTTCGCATGCGGGTAAGTCGTCGTCCTGCACAAAAGAATGCAATTCATACCAAACATGATTCATGCAACGAAATCCTCAAAAAACTGTCATAGCAGCAAACAGTAGATAATTAGCCTCAGAGGGGTGGGTGTTAAATTATTATCATTTTCTTTTGCTTGCAAAAAAAATATACTATGTAAATTCATAAAATATATAAAAGAAACGGAGAAATGTCTGATTTACGCATGGGGCGTATTTAAGTTGTAGCTTATTGAAATTCGATTTGTTTGCAGATACTAATGACACACACAGTAGTACACACATACCTATAGTCAAATTTAAATGTTAATATTAATATTGCTATATTCATTAAAGCTATAATAAATAAATTTAGGTATTTAGAAATTTATACATACCATGCAATCAGTTTGGTCTCAATATGATTTAGGATACTGCATTGAATAAATTATAAAAAGAAAAAAAAATCGCATTACTATTAATGAAATATTGCATTTAAAAAGATCTTGAAAATAAATGTTATTCAAACATTGTTCAAGTGGGAAATTTTAAAAACAATTTAAAAATGATGATTTGAATATATTGGGTTTTTTTGTAGCAGTTAAATATCTTCGTTGTAGAAAACTAAAAAAAAATATAAATTTAATTGAAAAGTTTATTGCTTAATAGTATAAAAGTTGAAATAACATTAGCTTGTTTCAAATTGCTTCAATTTTATATCAAAAAATTATACCACATGTACGATTTTTCAAACAAATAATTATAAATTTGTAAATATACTGGACATTTTTAGCTCTACAATGATGATATTATTTTTTAAAAATTTTCTAGTCAAACCA
The DNA here is from genome assembly GCA_951804985.1 of Dryomyza anilis. Lineage (NCBI taxonomy): Eukaryota > Metazoa > Arthropoda > Insecta > Diptera > Dryomyzidae > Dryomyza > Dryomyza anilis. Next base: position 92,674,455 of record OX638132.1, on the reverse strand, counting down.
GGGACACGTAAACCTTATACATCAAAAACATAAGCAATAGACGCTATGAAATAACCTCCACAAATAAAAAGAAATAACACACAAATTTTTCATAAAAAAGAACACCCAAAATTGTCGGGGATTGTTTTATTATTTTAGTACTGTTTCAATTTATCCCATTGGGCGTTTTCGTTTATTAGTTCTGAACTGAGCTCGAACTGTCAAAAAGAGATCTGCATTTGTTTTTTAACTCTGAACATTCAGATTCAGTAAATTGCGTTTGTTTATTCGTTCAGATTTTCGAAGTCGGTTGTTCAGAGCACACTCGACGTGCTCGATTTTAATTTATCGAGTTGGCTGAACAATACTGATTTTGACGTTCATTTAACTTAATACGAATTTGACAACTGCTGCTCAAATTGTTTGTAATTTAAATCAGAGTTTTCAGGTTTAGTTAAGATTGCGTTCAACTCTGACAATATTCGAAATATTCAGATCATGTTCAGAACGCTGCTCTGAAATGATTTACGAAAACGCCCATTGTCTGTTATTCCATAATGAAATAAGCCCCAGTGAAATATCCCCAACGAAATATTAAAAATAATTTCTATATTATTTTGGGATGTTATTTCATTCGTTTTGGGGTTATTTCATTTTCATAATTTGAGGGTTATTTCATATTACTTGAGGGTTTTTTATTTAAAATACATTTCTTTTTTTGTTTGGGTCTCATAAAACGGTCAAACTTGAAAAAAGAAAATATACCAGACTGTAAACTTTTAATTGGTGCCATGTATTCCATTGTACCTGTTGGACTTTTTAAACAATTAATAATTGTTGCACATTTAATATGCAGAAAAAGTATGGTGATTCTTATTTAAACAATTTCGTATTGCCGATTATTTCCAAAATTAGTCGTAATTATGTTCTAAACAAACATTTTGAATTTGAATCGTTTAAATATCAACATCTTTAAATTTCATATAGCAAACAAACAAAAAAAGGGCGTAATTTTTTTACTGCCACGTAGTCTTCACATTCAGGAAGTGCGAATTTGATTTGTTTATATTTTAAACATACTTTAAAATACAAATGTAATAATAATTGTATGATTCATTCATAACGAATCAATTAAATGATTATAAAATAATCTTCTCATAAGATAACAAGATTTTAAAAGCTGTTAATAGTTTATATAAATATATATATATGGATACCTTCCAGGCAGAACAATTGAAATTTATGAATTTCAAATATAAAATAAAGCCAAATGACATTTATCGTGACTAAACTATGTAAAATGTTGATTATGATTAAATTTCAAATTATTTATAATTCAATTATGCTAAAAAAATCATTTTTTAATCTCTGTTATAAGGTTTAGATTTCAAAAAATCATATAAATTTGTTAATTTTTTTTTTTAGACAAATTTGCCCGTTTTCAAAGTAAAAGAGTCCAGTGTGCGTCGAAGATACAGTGATTTTGAGTGGCTTAGAAATGAACTCGAACGGGACAGCAAGGTAAAACAAAACTAACTGAATTATATAAATTTGATTATATATTTAATGCATGTATATATATATAGATTGTGGTGCCTCCATTACCCGGCAAAGCTTGGAAACGACAAATGCCCTTCCGTGGCGATGAAGGCATTTTTGATGATAATTTTATCGAAGAACGTCGAAAAGGCCTCGAGGCGTTTATAAATAAAATAGCTGGCCATCCTTTGGCGCAAAATGAACGATGCTTGCATATGTTTTTGCAGGAACAAGTGATTGATAAGAACTACGTCCCCGGCAAAATACGCAATACATAAAAACAACAATAACTGAATATCTATATATAAAATTGAAAAATTACAAAAAAAAAGAAAAGCTCAGAACATTTATTAAACTTTCGAATTAAAAACGAATATTGTTTAAATTTTACAATTCTTTCTCGTTAAGTTGAAATATTGGATAATTTTTTAAATATATATTAAATACTGAATGTTTAAATAACGTATTCTGCTATTGAACTACTACGGAAGACCAACACACAACAAAAGTATGCTGTATATATATTTCTAAATTGCTATATTATAAATTGATAATTAATAAATTTGTTAATTCCGTTTTATTTTATTTATGATTGGTGCAATGATAATGGAATATGTGAAATCGTTTAATAACAAAAAAGGTATTATAGCTATTTCGAAATTTCATGGTTTTGAAAATTTTATACTAAATTATTTGTAATTTAATATTTTGTGATTCTTTTAAATTGTTGTTTCTTCAATTGTTGTTTCTTTCAATTTAGATGTTTGAGCAGTGTCGCCAGATGAAATTCTCACACGAAATACCTTTTTCCCTCATGAAATTCTCACAAAATCTCTCGTAGGAAAATTCTCACAAATTCTCACAAATTCTCTCAAAATTCTCAAATTCTCACAATTTCTCACAATTTCTCAAATTCTCAAAATTTCTCACAATTTCTCGAATTCTCACAATTTTCCGCAAAATCCATTAAATTATCACAGTACCTCAATTAAAAATATATAATATTTTTATAAATCTATTTTCAAGTGAATGAGAATGAGATTCCGTTGTTTCTGTCTTCCTTTTTTACCAGCAGTGTGTTTTCTCGTGCGGGAAATATCGCTTTTGTGAGAATTTTTTTCTCACGGGAGGGATTTTTCTCTTTCGAGAGAAAAAAATTCTCTCAAGGGAAAAAGAATCTCAATATAGTGTGAGAATTCTCATATCCCGCAAATGCTAAAAATTCTCATAAACAGTATTTTTCCTACAAAACTGGCAACGTTGTGTTTGAGGACAGGATTTTAATCGTTTTTTTTTAAGTTTTGTTATTTTTTAACTTAGCTGTCGGGTTATAACCCACATTCAAAACCAATATAAATCGAACGCACAAACACATAGTAATTGTAAATATATTTAGTTTTGAGAGGTACCTATAAATGGACTCTGGTTTAAAACGGTTTTTTTAATATGAAACATTAATTTGGAATCAGCTAATTTAAATTTTGGTTTATAATTACTTCTATCACGGTGATCAATGTAGCTTTGATTGGAATTTTAGTTTATAAAAAAACGAAGATAATTCAAAAAAAAGGAATGACAAATTTGATTTTAGGTCATTTTTAGATGGGTAGCTTATGGAAAAAGAAGATTGTCCTCCCAAAACTGCGACACTCAAAACTGGTTTAACATAAATTATAGTACCCCGCCATAAAAATGGAAACACTTCACATTTTCTGATTATTACGATTTTTCCCTTGGCTAAGTATGCTTCGAAAAAAAAAAATATGAAAAATATATGCATTGTCTCCTTCACAGAATTTGATTCGTTTTTCTTTTTAGTGCCAATTTTACTACCGTTATTTCCAAATTTGTATTTTGATTACCAATTTTTGCGATCCTGGAGACAAAGGATAAGTGATATAATTTGATTTTTTCACTTTTCTTTTAGACAAATGTGTGGTCTGCAAATATCCATAAATTACAGTACTTTTTGCTCAATAATATGCTTTTTATTTTCATTTATGTATGTGAAAACAAAATTTATTTATAAAGATCATGGCGAATCTTTAACAAACTTGAATACAATAATTATTTTTTGTATTAGTATTACACTCTATATCACAGACAACATCGGCGTATACAATTTTAATGTTTGTTTAATTTGAATGTTCTATTTGATTAATAAGCGATAAATATAATCTAAAGGATCAAACGCAATTAAAAACAAAATTGTAAAATCAGAGTATCTGCACAAAAGCACCTGTCGCCGCTATTAAAATTATTAATTTTCACTGTTTTTTTTTTGGAAATGACTAACCAAATTGCATTTAATATCTTTGCGAAATAAAAAAGTATTTAAAAAATTTGGTTCTATTGTAATAAGAAAAAATATTGAAATATCAAGGTGTTTTTATTTTTATGGCGGGTTATGTACATAGTTTGAAAAACTTTGATCAGAGTATTACATGAAAATGAATTTAATCGTATAAAAATTAATAGATATCGATACCCTAAGAATTATCGAGTAAAACCAACATATTTTTCGAAGTGGAATTTTGAAGTATTTCGAAATATTAGAAGTGGACTTTTGAAGTTTCGAAATTCGAAGTGAACTTATGAAAGTTGGTATTCACAATGAATGGCCAAAAATCAGAAAACTTTCAAATATCTTTTTTGAACGAATTATCAATAACAAACCCATTTTTCATGACCTTCTCGACCATTACTTACATAACACCTGTTAATTTGTTTGCCGCATACACTATCATTAAAAAACGATCGGAGAAAACTCATTAAAGATATTTTTTTCAAAAACTTCACGTAAACTAATTTTAATGCTCACAATTATTTGCAGTATTTATTTTGTACACAATTACAAATTTAGACATAATTCCGTACAATAAATCAACAATTATTAGGCTTTTACTAAAATAATACGCCTTTTTGTGCTCCATATCCAATAACATTTCTCAACAAGAATAAAGCTGTTGAGAAAAGTCAATGCTGAATATCTCACATTTTATACGATATATAAAAATACAGGATTAGAATGAAAATATTTAACCCAATGAGTTTAAGGTTCGATAAATTGGAGAATTTTCTATTACAACCAGTGTGGATGTAATGTCATGATCAAGCCGAATAAATGAATGTTATTCCAACGTTGGTTTTCGAAGTTAAAAAAAACTTGACACGAAATTCACTACACAAAATTACTCAGTGGCAACCCAGTGAAGTGATGAATTAAATGTCAACAAGAAAATTTTCATTTTTTTCACCACTACATATGCGCCACTGCATTCGCACAATCAGTGAGATCATTGTTTTTCGCTTGAATTAGCAAACAGACAAATCTATTAATAATAAGTGCAGGTCCAAACACGAAAGTCATCCCGAGAATTCTACTGCACGGAAAATGCACGATGGGCTGATATACAATGTAAGTGGCCAAGGTTTACGAATACGTTTATGAAATATTAATATATTTTCATTCATACGCAGACAGCATTGATATTTTACGCGAACCTGGCAAAGTTATACATCGCAGTGGCGCAATTGAATTAACTGGTACGTCGTGGATTTTACAAGAAGTTCCTGTACACTGCCACCGGTGCAGGTGCTGTTGCAGCTGTAGAACATACTTTAATTCCTTTTAATATTTAGTATTATAACTTATATGCGTTTTCTTTTATTTTATATTTAAACCTTTAATTAGTGAAATATATACGCTTGAATTCAAGTGTAATTTGAAGGTCAAATCACATTTTATTTATAGCTTACAATTAAGTTAAACCTCGAATGTAAAATAATGTCGGAATTCAAATTTATGTAAAGGCTAGATTCAATTGGATAAAAAGCTACCAGTTTTGCTGGAGAACGCTATGGTTTTCAAGCTTACAATTACAAAAAGTTGAACGCTTTTCTCCAGTGAAAGTTTCGATATCCATGTTCAATATACATTCGATAATCACTTAATATCCAGGTTTTTAGTTTATTGGGAAGTAATATATATATAATTCCTAACAAAATCTCAGGTGACGAGATATAAAATAAATCCGTATAATATTTATCTGGCAACATTTTACTAATTTCAGTGAAAAATAAAAAAGTACTCTAAATAGTACAAAATTATCAACTTGTAGCAACACTGAAAATGGCTGCGAAGGAGGGTCCGTCATGCGATGGGAGCTCCAAATTATCGGATCATGAATTTAACTTGATTTCACAGTCAAACGAAGAGTTCAATAAGTATGAAATTCTCACAAAAACTTAATAAATAGATACATGTATTGTTTTATCACCTTCCAGAACCAAATATGAGGAATGTCTGGAGACGCTGGCGCAGCTGGAGACTTCTCTAGGCAACAATGTCAGAATACAACACAATCGAGCAATTGTGGAATTTTATAAAAGCGATTGCAAGGATCACAGTGGACTGTTGCAAAAATTGGAAAACTTAAATGTTGCACAGGTATGCGGAGAAGTAAAAGTAGATATATATTTGGTATTGTTTTTATTTTTATTAAGCACGTGAAACAAATGATGAAATGTTTATTTTTTAAGCTCAGCTAGCAATGTTTTAATGGCATCCTCCATGGATGACATGCTTTCGGCTGCGTTCTTGGCAACGCTTTGATGCCCGGCAATTTTGCTGCATACTTTTACCAGCTGCTCTATGCGGTTGCCAGTGGCGACACGTTGCTCACTCATTTCATCCAAAATCTGTTTATTATGCTGCACCAACAACTGTAGTTTATCGGCTATAGACATATTAAGGTTTTATTAATTCTGAAAAGTGTGAACAACTTTAATATAATTAACCTTTGTCTTGTTTGATACACTTTTCCCGTTCCAACAACACTTGTAATTCGTCATCCAAATAGGCTTGCGTTTCCGCTTTGTAACGTTCGCGCATTAGGCGAATTTTGCTGATTTCAGAAATATTTTGTGACAAAATTGTCTCTTGATCAACATTTTGGGATGATGCTTCTTTAATTGCTAGTTTTCTGCAAGGTTCGGATACTTCGTCTGTTTTAGATGGCGACTCCATTGTTGTAATGAACGATTTTAGTTTAAGTCTATGTAAAAGCTTGATCTCAAAATTATGAAATTTTATTTAAATATGGCTGCTTTTATGTGTTGCCAACTTTATTGTTAGTTTATTTTACTGTAGTCGGCAAAATTCATGTTCAGCATATCAAGCTAATTTAAACATATCGAAGATGCTTGAAGCATGTATTAAAATTGTAATCGAAATATATATTTGTTTATAGCCATGGCTGCCTTTTGTGTGGCCACCTTTATAGTTGATTTAAACATTCGTATATGTTTGAATTATTTACAATCACACTTTTAAAAATGAAACTTTTATCGAAAATAATATAAAATTGGCCAATTATTAAGTAAATAAAAATCAATTTATGTTTTTTACTATTACAATTTTATAAAAACAAAACTGACCAAAATCGCTGTACAGCATTAAGGAAAGAAACACATTCAAAACTAAAAACAATATTTAGTTTTAATTGAGTTAATTAAAATCATAGAAAAATGTATATTCAACAAATAAAAATTCCATTTCAATTTATTGTATTTCATGTTAAAAAAATGAATTTGATTGTTTAACATTTGCATGGTGTAATTTGAAATTGAGGATTTTTTTTATTCAAGATATTAAAAAAAGGGACAATTATTTTGAACATCAATTTAAAAATCGAAATGAAAACTAAAAATGTATGAATTGAAAACGTAAAAGTTTGGTTTTAAAATAAAGACTTCCATTTAGCTGAAAAGGTCAGTAATATCCAATGTCTCCAAAGACACATTAATAATAATAATAGTTTGGCGCTACAGTCCTGTATAGAACTTCGGTTGAGCTCTCTCACCATTTTGAGCTGTGCGTGTTATATTTGTACTCAAAGTGGGCGGACCTATAGTTTATTGCCGAATCCGAATGGGGGGTGAGAGGTTTTCATAGACAACGGTTTTACTTTCGTAGGTTTGCCATTTACTGACGAGAGGTAGCGCGGTATAGAAAAATGTTTCTATGAAAAGATGTTGTTAGCCCCAGTCCAGACTTGAGCCGGGGACCTTTCGGCTCGCAGTCCAACGCACTAACCACTGAGCTTCCGCGGCTACGGGCTACACATTATGAAATATAAAATCAATTAAATCGACATTAACCCGAATCATCCAAGTGCGTCCATATTGTCACATATGTTACAAAAACACATGCAACGGTGAGAGCACAGCACAAACAAATCCAAACAAAGTTATTATTTTTTCTTAACTAATGTAGCTGAGTATGTAAACAAATTTCCAGTGAATCCTTTATCCTATTTTTAAAATTCAAACATTAATAAAATGAAGAAGAAAAATAATTTTATTTTTTAATCATCGGAAAATAATAAATAGTGCATATGATTGCTTTCGACTTTTATTATTTTAAATTTTACTTGGATTCTATTTTCAATACAGCGGTGTGAAAAATATATTTTTATACCCAGGGAAAAAACATTCTAAATCCGTTATCATTCATAGTAAATTCGTTATATGAAGTCAAAATTTTCATAGTAATATTTTAAAATTGTCAAATGTCAAAAATTTACTATGTTTAATTTGAATTTACTATGTGTAATAATGTTTTTTTGTTTACAATCTGCTGCATATCAATTTCTATGTTTAGGGTGTGTGCGAATTCGACTAAATTGCTGACTAAACTAAATTTTGTCGGTAATGCAGTGTTCGACTTTTCAATTTAGCAAATTTCAATTTAGACTAAATTGAACTAAATTGGATGACAGCAAACAGACAATTGATAATCGATCGATTATGGACTTTAACAATTACCTGTTACCGAATGGCGATCGAATGAAAAGCCCTTCAATTTAGTTTAGTCTGCAATTTAGTCGAATTCGCACACACCCTTAATAACATTTTGAATTCAAATACAAATGAATGGAAAGATTCACATTTAGAATTATTTTTATTTATTGTATTTTAATTCAAAACAAATATATTAGCATATATTCACACAATTTGACTACAATGCGACAGCTTCGACGTCGGAAAAGTCAACGTCGTCCTCCAATGAAATACATTATAACCTGGACTCAGCGAAGCTGCTGTCCATCGCGCAACTCCAACATCTGAAATGCGCAGGGGCGCAACCTGGAACTCTGTTGATGTAACGGTTAATCTTCGGTATGCCGGATAGTTCGGCTACTGTGGCTCGTAGAGGTGGCACAGTCAGTTAGCGAAAAATAAATTTAAAGATTTAATTTATTTAGTGACTCATTACCCGCAGTCGGACGTTGGACATTTTCCAAAAGCGACGATAATGTCAAAGAAAAAAATCGCTGCTAATCGCCTCGCAATGCAAGCGTCTTCAACACCTCTTTGGTATCCGCGGATGCTTTCGTATACTTTACTCGTCCTTACAGATTCGACTACCGTGTCTCCTTTACACTAATCACCGGTGGCGGCACCTGCGGTCATCAGTAATCCCAATAATATTGGAGACATCCGCCATAAGAAGTGTCGTGTTGCCGTCAGCTGGTACATGTAAAAATATAATTATTTAAATATATTTAATTAATTTTGTGATAGCTTACCCGTTAAATAATTTTTTTAAATGACAAAAGAAAAAAAAAAGACAGCCAATTTGGAGAAATTTTCTGTGAATGGTAGTTGGCAAAGAAAACGATGGATTTGACATACAATTTACTACGAAATATTAATGATCAAAACAATTCATAGTAAATTTACTAGAAACGCTAACAATTATAAAATGTTATTATGCATAGTAAAAATATATGAAACATAGTAAAATTGTCAATATACTTTTTCCCTGGGTGATTTTTGTCGACAGACAAAAGCGAAGTTTGTAGCACAAGCTGTATGTATTCTGGCAGTTTCCAAAGTATGCCGTGATTCTGCCATTCAAATTTCACAAAATTTTACAATCTGCTATACACTTCCTAAAATATAATATTTATTTTTCGAAAATGTTGTCTCGGGTAACTGCGCACTCCTATATATGAAGAATAAGCTATTTTTAGAACTGTTGTGGAATAAAAATAATTATTTTTATTATTTTAATATATCGAAATTGTGTTATTACAATATCGTCTTTTTTTCCATATTTTTAACATATTTTAAATTGGTCCTTCATTCCTTCTAAACAAATTTACATTAAACCCAAACATCACTCTTGGTTTAATGACACTGGCAGGATTGCAGTCAAGTCGAAAGAATGAAAGGCTTCGCATACAGACTAGGCAATACTCTACCACAGAGGTAGTTAAAATTTCTGGTCAAAAGAGTGAAGAATAAGACGAAAGCGCAATTTACTTTGAAGGCTTTGATCGAGGTTTTCTCCAGTGTCTTTCAATACGAGTAGCGATTGATGGTGTTATTTCAGAACAGCATTCAAACAATTCTTAAGTTTCTCAGAGTTCCGTAATATTTCCGATCCTATTTCTGGTATTTATCAATGACCTTCTGTCATTGACCCAAAACCCATTCCTTTGCAGATGTCAGTAAAGTTTGTCATTGAAACTCGTTCAACAAGGGTCTGAAAGCAAGCTTTAATGGTACAAATTCACAGAAAAAAAAATTACAAGAATGAATTTCTATCGAAAGTGAATTTTATGTTGCACTAACTCCTCTCAAATCAACTGTTCTGTTGCATACGATTTAATTGTAATAAGGTATATATTTTATTTTACAATTCTCTCTCGTCCCTCAATTGAAGTACTAAAAATTCCATCAATGAACAATTTTCATAATGAAAATTCATACAAATATCGCCCTCTGCAAAATATTACGCATAAAATGAGGTTTTTAGGAGCCCTCATAAATAAGACTCCTAAGTATCAAATTTCAAATTTTTTCTGAGCGTTAAAAAAAACCCTAGTTACTAGTCTTAATAATATGAATTAAAAATTTAAATATGAGATTTTTTTTTTAGCTCGTATAAGGTTAACGAAATTATTCAGGGGTTCTTTTATATTTTGTATTGGGAATTTTTAAATCATTAATTAATTAATTAATTAGTAACATTAATTAAAAATTTCATTTGATAGAAATTGGATCAATTAAATATTTTGTTAAATTAAAATAAAAATAATTTAATTCAATATATAAAATAAAATACATATTAAATAAGTATTTATACTTTTTGATATGCTTTGTAAAATTCTTTCAAACTAACGAATGTTTTACCGAAGTCAGTTTTCACAACTTCTACAGGTGGACCAATTAATTGAGTGAAACATAAAATTTAATATTCGCTTTTTACTGATTCAATATGCAACAAAATGAGCATCATAAGCTGTTTGTTCAAATTCTTGAAAGCAAAAAAAAATTGAGCCATTTAATGCTTTAATAACATAACATACACTAAATAATGCAATAAATCAAAAGTAACAAATAAAAGTAGTTAATACTATTAAAGATTTAGTTGTATTGAAATTATATTAAATTTATTCCTATTAATATTTTAATTAAAAAATGTGTAAATACAATTAATTAATTAGGAAATACATTCATAATTTTAATTGGAGTACAATTTTGATTGCTATTAATATCAATTGTTATATATACGTACAATATTTTTTCTGTGTACCAAGATTTCGAGAGTCATTTTGGGTTCTTTTAAGTGCTCATATATGAGCGCATAAAAATAGGATACTTTTAAGAGTCATCAAACACTTAAATGATTGATGGTAAAACTCATAACACTTATTAAAAGTGGTTTATAATAATCTTTTAAAAACATTACTTTCCGGGAATTGTCTTTGAAAATTTAGTGCGGTGTAAAATAAAAATATGCCTCAGGAAATATGCGGTTGTGAATTTAGTGCAAGTGATATTTTTTGACAATTAATTTTTTATTTTTAAACTGTTTTAATTTTTGTAATAATGATCTTCGTACGAGTGAACTGAAACCACTATTTAATATCAGAAACATTGCAATGCTTTTAAATTCAACTCTAGATCGATGATGCCAAATGCAAAGAGACCAGTCATATTGCCACCTACAACAAAGCGCTTCTCTATTTTGCCAAAAGCAAAATGATGACTGCATTTGAGACCTTGTCACCGCTGTTGGAAAAACGTGATGATCTGGACACAAGCACATCCGCGGCTGTCAGCATGCTTATGTTGAGTCTACTGCTTGCAACGAATCAAATTAATCGGGCGCAAGCACTGCTCGAATCTATACAAACACAATTGGGACTTAATATTGAAACATTAGTGTCTGATGGCAATTTTGCGCCAGACTCGCTCGTCGGCAAAGAAGGTTTCAGTCATCAGTTCAAAATTTTAGCATTGCTGACGCATGTGCTTAACAAAAAAGCAGTTGTGGTGCCCGAGGATGGTGTAAGTTAACTGAGGAGTGTCGCGTAAAAGAGATTGCTTGAAAAAATGTTTGATTTTGACATTAATCTTTAAAGTACTAATGTAATTAAACACCTACAAACGATTCTTAATATTAAAAAGCTATTTTTTTTTGTATTTCTTTTTAACGACACACCTCATTTGCAGTTTATTTATTATCGGTTTACATTACAATTTTAATTTGTTTCTTTCGCTTAGACTTTGGAAATGTCTGCCGTTAAAGCACATCAGTATTATATAATGAAAGATTTTCAAATGGCCGCCAAACAGCTAAGGAAAATGGGAGAAAGTAGTTGTACGCCAGAGTATGTCTATCAACTTTTTTATAGTTTTTTGTTGTAGTTGCTTATAAAATAAACTGTGTTTTTAGGTCACGAAGATATCTCGATACTTGTATTGCGAACAACATGGGCATCATACATTTACGTGTGCGAAATTATGCAATTGCCGCACAGTTTTTTCAAAATGCCATCAATTTTGAGAAAGTTATTGCATCCAATATACGACAGACAACGCTGCAACAACTTGGTCTTGTGCGCACACGTGAGATATTGTATAATCTGGGAATTGCAATGCTGCATTTGCGGCGACCCCAGGAGGCCTTTAAGTGTTTTCTGGTGCCGCTGAAAACGTATCACAGTAATCCACGTCTGTGGTTGCGTGTGGCGGAAACGTGCATTATGGACTACGAAATGGTATACAAAAGAAATGTTTTTTTTTTTTTTTACTATTTCTAAACACCAACAAAATTCTTTTTAGAAATGTGCAGAATTTAAAAAATATCCACACATGGCCAAAAATATTGCAAAACAGAAAATTATGTTCAAGTAAGTTTTGGGGGCTTTTTATGTCATTTACAACATTTCCTACTGAAATTGAGAAAATTCCAATTGAATGTGATATTGTTCCATTTCAAATTAAGAAAATATCAAATAAAATTGAGATTTTCCCTATGAAAATGAGAAAACACCAAATGAAATTGCGATTTTTCAGTTCCAATTATGAAAATAAATGAAATGTTGATTTTCCATATGAAATTGTGATTTTTCATTTGCAATTGAAAAAATTCCAAATGAAATTGGGATTCTTTATTTGAAATTGAGAAAATACCAAATGAAATCGGGATTCTTCATTTGAAATACCAAATAAAATTGATATTTTCCATATGAAAAAGAGAAAACACCAAATGAAATTGAGTTTTTTTCCAATTGAAAATGAAAAATTATCAAATGAAATTGAGATTTTTTCATTTGATAAAAAAGTGAAAATACAAAATGAAATTGAGATTTTTCTTTTGACATTGAAATAATACCAAACGAAATTGGGATTTTTCATTTGAAATTGATATTTTTCCATTTGTAAGTGAGAAAAATTCCAAATGAAATTGGGATTCTTTATTTGAAATTGAAAAAATACCCAATGAAATTGGGATTCTTCATTTGAAATACCAAATAAAATTGCTATTTTCCTTATGAAAATGAGAAAACACCAAATGAAATTGGTTTTTTTTCTATTTGAAAAATTACCAAATTAAATTGAGATTTTTTCATTTGATAAAAAAGAGAAAATACCAAATGAAATTTGGATTTTTCTTTTCATATTAAAATAATACCAAACGATATTGGGATTTTTCATTTGAAATTGATATTTTTCCATTTGTGAGTGAGAAAATTACAAATGAAATTGGAATTCTTTATTGGAAATTGAGAAAATATCAAATGAAATCGGTATTCTTCATTTGAAATACCAAATAAAATTTAGATTTTTCCATTTGAAAATGAAAAAGTACCAAATGAAAATGAGATTTTTTCATTTGATAAAAAGAATGAAATGAAAATACCAAAATAATTGGGATTCGTCATTAGAAATTGAGAAAAATACCAAATGAAATTGAGATTTTACATATGACATTGGAAAAATTCCAGATGAAATTGGGATTTTTAATTTGAAATTGATATTTTTCCAATTGTAAGTGAGAAAATTTCAATTAAAATTGAGATTTTTAAATTGAAAATTACAAATATTACAAATTGAATTGAGTAACAGTTTTTATAGTTCTCAAATATCAGTTGTAGATATTAAGATTTTTGTTTTAGCAGACTACACGATCAAACTGTGACACCCTCAGAGCCCTCTTTGGAATTTGCTGTCAACTGTTTGCGCAGTGCGCTTGCTTTAGTTACCATCTACATAAATGAGTTGAATTCGAGCACTAATCCATCGAATGCGGAGAAAGAAGCGCCTATGAAAGATGCCAACTTTTGCCATCCCTCAGTGCCAGTCACATCGGAGGCGCTCGGCAAAATGTTAGCTGCAATTTATGCGGCCTACAGCTATGTTTCCATACGCATCGGTGACTATGTGACAGCGCATGAGCTGGCACAAGAACTACTGAAACTGATAACACTATCTGATTCTCACAAGTATGTTTTAAAATATTTATTTAATCATTTATTGAATGTTTAACAAAATACTATTACTGTTTACAGAATGCTCGCACACATGTACATTGCAGAGTCGCTTACAAAAATGGACCGGCTACGCGAAGCCACGCCTCATTTGGATCCAACCTTTGTGACAACATTGAACGCCTTAGATTTCGAGACTAAGAATTGGCAGATTAAATCAGTTGATGCTGCACAAGCGGTAGTGCGTTATAATCTCGTCATTGTGTTGCTGTTACAGGGAAATTACGATTTGGCACGTAATATGCTGTACACCTGTACACATCCCAGTACTGCTCTCAAGGTAGCGACGTTGAAAAAGTATTTGGACGCCTAAACATTTAACATGTCTGTTGTTTAATTTAAAGTCTCATTATGTTATGTTATATTTCGAATGGAAATATGTGTATATAGGTTACAATATTTGCATACGGGTTGCGCTAAAGTGTATTTTTAGCGCTAGTTAATAAAAACAAACAAAACTAGTTTTCAATTTTTTCTTTTATTTTAGCGTGTTTTCTCTTTTGATTTCGGGATTTTATTTTGTTTTTGATTTATTTTTATATAAAACACAATAGAATTTATATTTGCTGTTGTGTTTAAATTCTAATTAAATGTTTGCTTTTATTTTTGATAACTTCATAATTTTTCTTTGCTTCTTTTTTTGCATGTGATTTTCTTTTGTTTTTCTTTGGAGTTTCTTTTATATAATATTGGGTCGTTTTGTTGTGTTTTTATTTAATTTTTTTTTTAATTTGCTTTTGTTTGGTCGTAGAAAAACAGAATTAATTACACTACACAACAAAATGAGAAAAAGCTTGCGCAGTAAATAACACTATTTTTGTATTGTGGTTGTTAATAGTGACGTGTTGTCCAAGACGCCGGGACTCTTTGTTTGTTGACACTAGGTACTTCGTCTTGTCCTCGTTCACCGTAAGACCCATTCGACGCGATTCCCTCTCTAAACTGGAGAATGCTGCACTGACTGCCGTACGCTCTGCCAAATGATGTCGATATCATCAGCGTACCCGAGCAGCATGGAACTCATGTTGAAGATGGTGCCATTGTGATGGAGTTGTGCAGCTCTTTCAATTTCTCCATTATTAGGTTGAAGAAGTCACACGATAGGGAATCGCCTTGTCTGAAACCTCGTTCGGTATTAAATGTATCGGTGAGGTTGTTCCCAATTCTCACTGAACAATGTGTGTCGCTCAGGGTCATCCTGCAAAGCCTTATAAGCTTCGCAGGTATACCGAACTCAGACATGGTGGCGTATAGGCGACTTCTTATCCGACGGTCGAAGGCAGCTTTGTAGTCGACGAAGGGGTGGTGGGTGTCGATCTGCCTCTCTTTGGTCTTTTCCAGGATTTGGCGCAATGTGAAAATCGGTTCTATGGTGGACTTACCAGGTCTGAAGCCGCACTGATAAGATTTTTAAAGAAAACTACGTAAAAATAAATCTATGGATACATTTTGAGGTCAGAAAAAATTCATATAAACCATAAGAATTGGGTGTAAGCTTAAAAAAATCCCATATTGTGTTTTTATACCCTACACCCATGGGTTACAGATTATACTATGTATATGAGGATATTTTACCGCCTCTAAGAAGGCGTTACCGGTAAAAAAAGTACATATTTTCTTGATCAGCATCACTTTTCGAGTCGATTTAGACATGTCCGTCTGTCTATCTGCATATACAGGATAACTTGATAAACACTATTCCGAATGCAACGAAATTTAATTTAAATATATTTTAGTGGAAAAGTAATTTGAAGTTCGAAAATGAGTCAAATTAGTCAACGTACTCAACTAAATACATCCCATACAAGATATGGGTTTAGTTTTTAGGATCCCATATCTCGTAAAGTATTCCAGATAAAGTTATAAAATTTAAAATTAGTTACAAACAATCATCTTTCAATACGTGCTCAAAAAATTGGCGTGATTGTCCCACATTTTTTATTTTTTTATTTTATGCCTTATTTATATCGCAATCAATTATAATGCTTTCACATAATTTATTTTATCCGCAAATGTTACCCATATATTTTATCCATTGAAAGCTCAATTTCTTCGAAAGACTGTGGACTAATTTTGAAATATTACAAACTGTGTATCATCGTACTTTCTCGATTTTTTTCCAGTTTTTTAAATGCATTTTTAATGAACATTTTTGTTGAAAAAATATTTTTTTCATTTTATTCCATCGAGTTCTCTTAAACTAGTAAATGAATTTAAAAATGTTGTGAGAAATGTTTATTGGATGTTTAAATACCTTTCATTTGATATAACTATTGATCATGTGAGTTATTATGAACGCGCGATATTTATTTTGAAAGCTCGATTCAAAAGTTATTGGCCGATATTTTGTAAACCTATCTAAAGAAACATTTTTAAACTATATCTTCAGAATAAGGGAGCCATTTTACATAATGACTGCGCAGAATGGCTGTTGTGTAGTGTTATCGTTAAAAACTAATTCGAATTATGGTCAAACTGTTTTGCATATTTTTTGAATATTTTGCATATATTTTCGATATATGCACGTATATTATCAGTGTTAGAACTGGCATATATTTCGAAAAAATTCTTCGGCATCTCACAAGATGAATTTATGATCTCGTGCCTATAATGTCTCTACTTATGAGTCATTATATGGTATGTTTCTAAAATACTCATGAAGACAACATTTCAAATGATACTTCTTCTAAATATGACTGTTTTATGTGTAATATTTGATGCGTTCCGAAAACAATCTAAAATGCGATATATTTATATCATTTTATTAAGTGCTCATAGAATAATATCGAATGGGTCAGTTTTCTTGCTCTAAATTCAGAGCGTTCCTATATTACTTAATTGGAAAGATTTCCGTCAATTTCATATGGCTTAAAATTTCTTAACTCTTACTCATCGTATTATAAATCATCAGAGGAGATATGACTCAGTTCTACATGTAATTGAATCGAACTTATTTAGCGAAAGTTATGAATTATCAATGTATTAAAGTGTAGTTCACCTCTTAACTACTTTCATTCTATTTAGGGACAGTTCATTCAAATGTGCTCTACAATAACACATCAGATTGGCCCCCCCAACTACTTTACGGTATACCTTGTTTTATTTTACTTTAGGCGATAATAGCAACCTGATTAGATAATCCCTATGTATTAAAAAAAAAAATACCAAATTTGGTATTTAAGAACACTGCGATGTTCATTGTGTTTTAGTGCAAATTAGCTATGCCAAGATGTCGAAATTAGTGCTGCTTATACTGGGTTTGCTGCCTCTGCTATCAACGGTTGCTTGCGTTAGCAATAATCCTTTTATCGATATACCCTTTAAGAAACTTAAAACCTCTGTAAGTACACTATATAAATTAAAGAAAAGTAAAGATTAACAAAATAAACCACACAAATAGGCACAACGCATTGAGGAACATGGTTATCCCGCCGAGTCACACTATGTCGAAACTGAAGATGGCTATGTTTTGAATGTCTTTCGCATTCCCTACTCACCGAAACTGAACAACAAAGATGCACCCAAACCGATTGTGTTTCTGCAACATGGACTCTTCAGCTGCTCCGATTGCTATCTGCTCAATGGACCAGACAATGCGATTGCCTACAATCTGGTCGATGCCGGTTTCGATGTGTGGCTGGGAAATGCGCGTGGCAATATCTACTCGCGTAACAATACAAAAATATCTCTGAATCATCCATACTTTTGGCAATTCAGTTGGCATGAAATAGCGGTCGTCGATATCGCCACAACGATCGATTATATCTTGGAACGTACTGGAGAGAAGTCACTGCATTATGTGGGTCATTCACAGGGTACCACTGTATACTTTGTGCTGATGTCCGAACGTCCTGAATATAATAATAAAATCAAAACAGCGCATATGCTGGCTCCCACCGCATTCATGGGTAACACCACAGACAGTTTGGTAGTCTCATTGGCGCCATATGTTGGAAATCCGGACTCCATTGGCGCCAAGCTACTGGGCACGCAACAGTTTGTACCCAGCAACCCACTAGTGCAACGTGTGCTTGATACCGCCTGTGGTGGTCAGCCGACTTTTCCAAAATACTGCTCTACGCTCTTTTTGATGTGGGCGGGCACCGAGCAAAGTAATCTCAATGTGGTAAGTTTACGTTTACTTTTTTTTATATTTTATATTACTGCATTAAATACTTTGCTCTTAGACGCTATTACCACAATTGGCTGAAACTCATCCAGCTGGCATATCGTCCAACCAAGGTCTGCACTATATTCAACTGTTTCTGTCGAATCTGTTTAGACGTTTTGATTATGGCTATAAAAAGAATATGAAGCTCTATAGCCAAGCTGAACCGCCACAGTACGATTTAAGCAAGATTACAGCCGATACGTATTTGTATTATGGCCTGGCCGATACGTCTGCCAATCCCAGTGATGTTTCGCGTTTGCCTTCGCTGCTGCCTAATCTAAAGCTTTTCCATCAAATTCCTGATCCGACATGGGGACATTTAGATTTTATATTTGCACTGCAAGTCAAGGAAGAGATCAATGATAAGGTTGTTAAATACTGTTTGGACTACGAGTCGTAAATAGATTTGGCCCATTGTTTATGGACTTCTTCTGATAACATTTAATATTAATAAAGTTATGCGAATACGCCACACTTAACATTGCGTGTATATTTTATTTAATCTTTAGTAACCAACTAAGATTATTTCAAACTTGTATAAAATTTCGATTTTGTTATCAGTACCAATACATTGCGATAAATTGGAATGTTTATTTTAAAAAAGTCGTATTATTACTTCCGAATGCTAAAACTTAATGAATCAATTCATGTTTATCATTCTAACGACATTTATTATAAATATATATTATTTATTATAAAGATGTCGATAACAGATCAGAGCGAGAAGTTCTGCTAAAAAAAATTAAAGAAAAATAAATCGTCCTTCGAAATATAATACATATAAAAATATTTTGAATTTTGAATGTTTTCTTTTTTCAAATTTCATCTATTCATGCAATATATATATACATATTTTTTTTTGTGCGATAAAACTAGAGCCACAGCACTCAGACAGGGTTATATTATTGTGCTGTGACCCAGTTCCCTGGTTTTTAATGATACTTCTTAGATTCATTATTGAATTTAAGAAGGCTATTGTGTGATAAAGAGTGAAGCTGATCCTTTCTCATCACGTCTGTGCCAAAGATCTGCCTTCTAATTCTAGAAAATGCTGGACAGTCACAGAGATAGTGCTCTATGGTGCCAGTTTCTTCGTAGCAGGCAGAACATAAGGCGCTTTCGGCCGGCCAGGCCGACTGCGTTCATATGTTTTTCACATGCGTTGTGTCCCGTTAGTCAGTTTTCTGCACTCCTTTCTGCTTAAGGAAAATAGAAACGAGGCCGATCTTTTGGTTATCGTCGGTGTCATGAGCTTGGAGAATCTGCATTTCGTCTCATTCAGCTATCTGCTCTTGATGCTCTTGAAGAGCTGATGCAGGTAGGCACAGGTCCTGATTTAAATGGATTATCCTCAGATCCAGCACGTGCTAGTTCGTTAGATGTTTCATTGCCCGAAATTTTTATACCCTACACTAAGAGTGAAAGGGTATATTCAGTTTGGTACGCCGTTTGTAACACCCAGAAGGAAGCATCTCCGGTATGGAAAAGTATATATATTCTTGATCAGCATGACCTCCTGAGTCGATTTAGCGATGTCCGTCTGTCTGTCCGTCTGTCTGTCTGTTGAAATCCCTACTACTTTTAAAATTGAAAAGCTAGATAAATGAAACTTATAACTTAGATTACTAATATACCTACGCTGTATTGGCGAGATCGGTCCATTGTGACCTATGATCCGATCACTTATGTTCAAATACCTCATATAAAATGTACATATAAAGATCAATTTTTATCTATACGTGCTTAGGAAAACTTTTTTGGTCAAATATATATTGATATCATGCTCAAATACATGATAATAATGTTTTCCGGCGAAAAGACTTGTGGTTCACAAAAAAAAAAAATCGAAATTCGGTATACCTACCCATTTGTAAATATGGGTATCAAATGAAAGAAAAATCTTCAGGGATGGAAAGTTTGTAGTTATTTTCAGGATTCGTATACCATGGTGACCTATATATCACTTTGAATGGTAACCACACATATGTGTAGGGTATTTATAGTCGGCTTAGACCGACTATAATTTTGATAATTCTAACTATCATAATTACACCTACTTTAAAATTTCCCATGTGATCTAACCTTCCCAACTGGTTGATCTTAGTAAGGGATGAGAGGCTAAAGTGAGGGAGGAAATATGGAGTAGTATCTTTGGATATTTGTTGGGGCAAAACAGACGCAGGGAGATTGTGCCACAAACGTATCGTGCGACTGAAGAAGTATTTAAGAACATACATTGAACGGGTTCGATTTGGAATAAATATATTAAATTAAATATATCTTAAGAAATTTCTTCTTATTACTGCATATATTTATTATGTACATTCTTTTAATTATAAAATTATTTCCAAATACAATCATGAGGCACTGCGTTGAAAACCTGAGTCTTTGGTTTACATATTGTACAAATTTAAATAAATAAATTAACATAATATTTTAGACTAGATCTTTATGTATTAAAGAGCGCACAATTCTATCAAAAATAAATTGTCGAACTCCCAGGCCACATATGAAATCAAAATGATTCCATTTTTTCCATGGTATTTTGTATACAGCATTTATATTTCGTAAACGTGGCAACAATTTCCAAATATCCTCCACGGACACAATGTAATCGTTTTCCGAATAATAAATCGTTATGGGTACAGTAACATTTTCCACACAATACTCGGGTGGTTCGATATTATTATAAAGTAGCATATTTTTCATGGCACCATAGTCGTACATGCGAAATTTCCCCGAGATATAGCCTTGAAAGTAGTGCATGATTTGTTTAAACGAACCACCTACTGGAAAATTTGCCATAATGTCTGGTATTAATGTCTGTGAAATAATGTTGAATTAATATTTTTATTTTTTTTTAAGAACCCTACAGCACTCACCTTATTTAGATATTTTGTATCATAGCCTACGGCAGGCCATAACCTGCTAACGCAAACTAGCGGTCGCTCATTTTCCAAACAAGCCATTGCAAGAAATCTTTTGACAAACTTATTTGTTGAAATCATTTCAACACCTTCCAGTAAGTTGGAAAAATAGTTTCTTGTGCCCAGCAGTGGTCCAACAACTTTCGCCAGCGTACCTTTGGTATGACTGACATAGGCCACCGGTGCCAATAGTGTGGCACTTTTAAATACCGCATTATATTGAGGCAGCAATGAGTTGAGTACTAAGAAAACTGTGCCACCCTGCGAAACGCCCACAAAGTGCATTTTATATACACCTGTCTCTTGGATAATGTAATCTATCATCGCCGGCATATCATAAATGCTCATTTCGTGCCAGCTAAAGTTCCAGAACTCTCTGTCCGATGGGGTGTACCAAATATTTCGCTTCGAATATATGTTACCTCTGTTATTGCCCAACCAGACATCGTACCCTTGATTCGAAAGCAAATAAGGCAGCGAATTTTCACGTCCATTAAGCAGCCAAGCATCGGAAGAGGCATAAATACCTGCCAGCATAAACACTACCGGTCTTCGCAAGTTAATCTCGCCATACTTGATGGGAATGCGATGCATTGTCAGGATGTAGCCATCTTTAGTTAGAATCGTGTGCTTTTCTACGGGGTAGCCGTCACGTCTTATTCTACGCACCTAAAATTAAAGCAGTATTAGTATTTAAAATAATTGCAAATTGAGGTTAAAAGCGATAATTCTAAAAACATTAGTCACAAATTACAATACATTTGACACGAAATACGTATTAAAAAAGGTAGAATTTAAATAATCTTCAAACGATAAGGTTAGGCACAGGACGCATAATAAGGAAACAAGGATCAGGATAGCTACTTCAAATAGCTAGATTACATTTTGAATCAGTCATTGATGTGGCAGTCATTACCATATTTTAAGTTAGATAAGTATGATCAGACTGAATTACATGACCACTCGGAATATTTTCACTCAATTTATTTCAAATTCCACTCAAAATTAAGGGAGACGTTCACTTTACCAGCCTTAGCGAAAAAAATGTCACCCCCTTTATTTAAAAAAAAAAGTACGCTCGGACCCCTGTTGACCTTGACGAAAAACTAGTACACCTACTTACAAGTACATATGGGGTCTCAAGGTAATTTCCTCACGATTACAAATCTGAATTTATTTTTCTGATCTGTCAATCGTAGCTGTCACTAGACCAATTTATGTTATTTTAAAAATGATGCTAAATATGTTAAATACCCAATGGGAAATATTTCGACCTAGTTTGAACGGTAACATTTTCTTCAATACATTTTCTACAAAATTCGAATTAGTTCATTTGTAAAGTAGCAGTTTCCACTTATGTAGTAATGCTGAAATAGAACTATCCTCCTTTACCCTAAGATTACTTAATAATGTGGAAATGGAACAGTTACTTGTTGATTATTTGTTTTTTCTAATGTGAATTGATTTTTAAATTATAAAAATTACCATTACTACTGCGTACAAAGTAATGTACAAATAGAACCACCCCCATTACTACTGCGCACAAAGTAATGCACAACTGGAACTACCCCCCATTACTACTGCGCACAAAATAATGCACAAATTGATCACCCCTCATTACTACTGCGTACAAAGTAATGTAGCAACCGAGCAACCTTCATTACGATTTCGTGAAAAGTAAAGCTCAAATGAAAGCACCCCTTGCGAATGCTTGGTTACAAAGTAGTGATGTATGGATAAACCCATATTACGATACTTTTAAATATTAATCTATATATGCATGAGGTAACATTCGGTTCCTTTTTACTTAGGGTGCACTGTGTAATCTACAGTGAATGCATACTTGGCCTAGGCCATGTCTGTGTAAAAGTAAACAGAATTCAGTATTGAGATTCGGACGCATTCCTTCAATTATTTTATTAATATAAATAAAACCTTAAACCAGTAAGGATTTAGCTTTACATAAATGTATTACTTTCAATGGGCTTGCCTCAGTATGTTACAATAGAGTCAAGTGAATATCACATAATAAAACCAGTTGGGAAGGTTAGATCACATGGGAAATTTTAAAGTAGGTGTAATTATGATAGTTAGGATTATCAAAATTATAGTCGGTCTAAGCCGACTATAAATACCCTACACATATGTGTGGTTACCATTCAAAGTGATATATAGGTCACCAGGGTATACGAATCCTGAAAATAACTACAAACATTCAATCGCTGAAGAATTTCCATTCATTTGATACCCATATTTACAAATGTGTAGGTGTACCGAATTTCGATTTTTTTTTTGTGAACCACAAGTCTTTTTGCCGGAAAACATTATTAAAATGTATTTGAGCATGATATCAATATATATTTGACCAAAAAAGTTTACCTAAGCACGTATACATAAAAATTGATCTTTATATGTACATTTTATATGAGGTATTTGAACATAAGTGGTCGGATCATAGGTCACAATGGACCGATCTCGCCAATTTTTTCGCACATACAGCGTAGGTATATTAGTAATCTAAGTTATAAGTTTCATTTATCTAGCTCTTCAATTTTAAAAGTCTTAGGGATTTCAACAGACAGACAGACAGACGGACGGACAGACAGACGGACAGACAGACAGACGGACAGACGGACATCGCTAAATCGACTCAGGAGGTCATGCTGATCAAGAATATATATACTTTTCCATACCGGAGATGCTTCCTTCTGGGTGTTACAAACGGCGTACCAAACTGAATATACCCTTTCACTCTTAGTGTAGGGTATAATTACATACTTTTAAAATTAAATAAAACATTTTTCTGCTTATGTCACATTAAAATTTATATTTTTTGCGTTTGACTGATTAGATTAATCCGAATGTTATATAGTTTATTTCAAAATATTAGCTGTAGTTTTCTCAATGGAATACAAAAGAAATCAAATCAAAGACTTAAACCTGTAAAACGTTAAAATCCAAAATATGTAGAAATCACGAGAAGTGCCATAAATTCGTTTTACGCAATAACTCAAAATCAATCTAAAAAAAACTGGGTACGAGGTCGTGATTAGAATCTTGAAGTCCATCGAAAAATCATATATTTTTTAACAATACAGTAAATCGAAAGAATATGTCTTGTTTTTCACGCGAAAACGAGCACACTTGTAATTTTACAACTTTAATAAATATTTACGCCGTCAATACTTCTTGCCACACTTTCTTTCAACTAATATTTTTTCAAGATAATACTTTAATCACTTTTGCAAACATCTCGTAGCATTTAGTATTTAATTTATAAACAGTCCATTACCTTTGAGTCACAATGTCAATAAATAAGAAATTTGAAAAACCGTTGATCACATTTATTAAATAAGGTTACTCATAAATAAATGCAGCAATACAATAAATACTTCTACTATGCAATATATGACCTTTTTATTTACGATTAATGTGTCAACCAACAATCTACATGCATTACTTCATAAGCTTTTTCATTCAATACCGGTTAATACTGTTAGGTTGTAAGTTAAGTTCGGTTAAGTGACAGTGACAATATGACACACAAGCGATTAAGTAAACGAAACACGTTTAGCAAATTACACAGCCCATAGGAAGAATAATCACAGAGTTAAACCACAATTAATTACACACTCGACTCGATCATGCAATCGTTCGTTTCGCATACCGCATCGGTAATAATTATTTCGCGCGGTTGTTGCGCAGACTCGATGGAGACAGCGTCAGACTGCTGCGCCAGCGAGAATCCTGTGCGGTTCAGGATCAGCAATAGCATTATAAACGAGCTGGCGCCGCCGCTGATTCCGTATACGACATGTGGTGCGAGTTTAAGCAGCATCGCGCTATGCTAAACTTTTAAACTGAAGAAAGAAGACAACCAACGAAATGAGAGAAACAGGTACAGGAAAGATTTTGTCCATTACTTCTGCTTCTTCCTTTGATTGTGCATCACTTTAAATTATTGGCGCATTATACAATAGCGGTCGGTTATTTAATAATTTTCACGACTGACGCACGATTTTTGTTTCCGATCGATTACCGATTTAAGCGACGAGGAAGGAGGATGCAAATGCAAACGTACGCACGCAACGAATGTGTTTTTTGTACTGTGTCGTTTGTTCGGTCGTTTGTTTGTTGTTACTGCGTCTGTCTCAGACCGAGACTGAGCCTTAGCTTCTTGGAAGCTTTGGTTTGGCTCTTTCCCCAACTAGGCACGTTGATCACGTTGCAGAGACACAACAGATACTTTTACCGACGACACATGAACGAGTATGAGAAGCGCGAGTACTTTTTCTTTATCGATTTGTACCAGGGATTGAACATTTTAGCTTTTTATTGCTAATAACGTTTAATATTTAAAAGAGTTACATCCCAAGAAACAAAACGTACCGTATACGTACGGTTAACGGTACAGCATATACGGAATCAGATTTCGTAAATGTACCGTATGACGGAGCCGTATACAGTACAGTGAACGGATAAAACGTGACATCGTTTTACGGTGTTCGAAACCGTTTTTCATACAGTAAGTACGGACCGTTAATCGACCGTATTTTTAAAATAAAACGGAGTGACCTCCGTAGTCTACGTATCGTTTCAGTGTCGTATACGGTCCGTATTTTTGTTTTAAAACGGAGTGGACTCCGTTGAGTGCATTGATAAACGTAACGTATACGGTACGTTACTATGCCGTAATTTTTTAAAAATACGGGTGGCATATTTTACGATATACTGCTAATTCTAATTGACGTAGTCAGTACCATAAGTTTTAATTTTTAATACATTTATTTGTAATTAAAATAAAGGATTTTTAAACAAATAAAAAAAATACAAAAAAGAATTGAAATAAAATTACATAAAATTCAATCTTCCCAAAAATTAAATTATTTTCAAATTTACCTCTTTTTCCACTATAAATAAAAATTCCACACATGGGAAATACACCACAGAAATGGCAACTAATGCACAAATGTTATATGTCCCACGGTCTGGCAACAATAATTACAAATGTCAATATTATTTACATTTCTTGATTTTAAATTCAATTTCAAATCGAAACGACGCATCTCCACATTTGAGCCCACAAGCATTCCGAAGTAGCCACCGTAGGATTTCCAAAATGCGGACAAAATTCCGAAAATGCATTCAGCAGCAGCTCGTCGCTTGTTTGATCCACCAGATCCTGGACCAACTTCGCTGGCATTGTTCATGATGCTGCCCAATGGGCTATGGCGACGCTCCTAAATGATGCTTCTGTTTTATGTAGGGTTCATTGTGTTGACGCAACCATCCAAGTCTCATTAACTCATTAACATACTTACACTTCTGCTGCACATCTTGATTTGATATGAACTAAAATTCAAACAAGGACAATAGAAAAACGTAAAGAAAACGGCATATAAACGGTGTATGAAGTCCGTACTTTACGGAGTACAAACGATATAAAAACTGTGTACTCCGTAGCAAACGGAGTATTAACGTATACGTCACTACGGAGACAAAACGACAGAAAAACGGTATGTTCGAATTACGGACAATATACGGCATTTAAACGGAGTGAAATATTTTAGCATGACGTAAATATTCCGTTTTCATTCAAGTATCGACGGATCCGTCTTCTACATTCCGTAAACGTACCGTTACAAACGGAATTGTGATTCCGTTTGCTTAGGGAGCTACGTTAAAATGTTTTTTGGGATGTACAAAGATACCTTAAGTAATATTTTAAAAAAATAACTTTATATATTCTCAAATTCCAGTAAGAATTGGAAAAAAAAAAAATAAAATTAGGCATATTTTTTTTATATTAAAAAAAGGGTACATTTATTTGAAATACAAATTTTCATTAGAAATTAATTTTTTAAGCGAAATTAAAACTTTTACTAGACATTTTAATTTCACCAAAAATATTAATACTAACATTTCATAAATCAATTTGATAAACGTGATCATTCAATTTCTAATTAATTGATTAATAACAATATTCAATAATCAACATCTTGATGAATTAATTAATCAGGATTGTGATTAATAAACATATTGATTTAATTATTAATCATCCTTTTGATTTGTTTGATAATCAACATTTTGATAAATCATTATTTTTGTTTAATCAAAAATCGAAACGAATCAAAAATCTTGATTAATCAATTATATCGTCACCGAAACAGATACCGTTATACGTTATCTTAAAGACGTTATTCTTTTCAGTTTCAATCCCTGATTTTCAGATACGACCGTAAGTTCGGTTTTTTGTTTTTTGTATGTTGACATAAGTCGGGCCATTGTTGAATTACTTTAACCTGTTGCTTAATTTGCCTTAACTCGTCGTTCGTCGTCGTCGTTGGTTGTTGGTTTGTGGAGGATGAGGATGTCTGTTTGGTTTATTTTGTTTGTTTGCCGGTCGATTGGTTTGTTTGCGTTGTAGGGTTTCTCTTGTCCAAAGCTTTGCCTACTTGTTGTAGATTTATTCGATTTATTGCAATACAAGCAGTTAATTATTGTGCTTTTTGATATAGGTACGTTTTATTTTTTATGGTTTTTGTTTTATGAAATTATTTGGCTGTCGTTCAGTCGGCATTTACATGAACATATTTATTAATACAACGCGTGCGTAATAATTTCACGCGCATATCGTGTTTACAACATTGGCATTATAACATACGTACCTACCTACCACATACTACATATATTATTCACTCACGTCCGTCTATATGTATGTCCGTCTGTCGTACGTTTCTATAAATACAGACACACAGACGCAGTTTTGGAGTTTGCATACGTACTTTTTGTGTATGACAGCCGCAGTTCAATATTCATTCCAAAACTGTCACGTCTGCGTGCATTTACGAAGTACTTTCAAGGTTTATGTTTCGAAAATGCACAGCAATAATTTATTAATCAAATGAACGCAATATGCAACAAATTGATTGATTCGAGTAATACGAGAGTTGATGACACTCGGGTAATATATTTGCAAAGGGAAAAATATTTAAATATTTTTATTTTAAATAAAGAGATTTCATGAATTGTGTTATGTGTGTTAAAATAAAAACACTCATTATAATATCGAACTCGACATTTATTTCTATTAGAATTCATAGCTGAGACAATTCGTCGCCAGACAATTTTTTACATTTGGTC
The DNA here is from genome assembly GCA_951804985.1 of Dryomyza anilis. Taxonomy (NCBI): domain Eukaryota; kingdom Metazoa; phylum Arthropoda; class Insecta; order Diptera; family Dryomyzidae; genus Dryomyza; species Dryomyza anilis. Next base: position 92,645,845 of record OX638132.1, on the reverse strand, counting down.
AATTATTTTTTTTCATACATGATGGTACTAGATTTATAAAATTCAAAAATATATAAACAACTTTGTAATTTCTTTGTTTTACGTAATAAATCAAAAATTTAGACAATATCTAAAATATGAGTATGGGATCTTAAATACCATCGGAATATCATACTAAAATATTATTTTGTTGTAAATTTATTTTTTACGAGATCAGAAATTTACGCTGTTGTTATGACTTAGAGAGCGGATTTATATGCAAAATGATATTCCGAAAATATGCAAAATATATGCAAAATATATGCATATTATGTGCAAAATAGGCAGGTTTTTTATATTAAAATAAGAGTAAAAATATGGAAAAAATATATTTGATCCTCATAATTTAAAAATAAAACATGTTTTTCTTTAAAGTTTAACACATATTATGAATGAAAAAGATAATAATACCAATGAAATAGAAATTATTTACTTTTATAGTCATAATCAATGTATTTTCTAAATTTTCGACTGTGAAATTTTCGACTGTCTTCTATGACTAAATATGAATTTAGGTGCAAAAAACGATCGGTCAGCATCACAAGACATTATAGGCACGAAATGATGGATTTAAAAAATCAAGTATGGCATTCGTTTTGATATCAGAACGAAAATATTACGAAATGCCGAAGAATTTACTCGATATATAAAGGGTTTTTCAATAAGAGCGCTACAAAAGTTTTTTTTTTAAATAAAACAAAAACGGTTTTGGATATCAATGAAATTCTTTATTCCTGTAAAAGTACGTTCGATGTATGGTAAAAGTACAATATGTATGGAACTCGATTTCTTTTGCATGGCCACCACAAGCACGCTTGCAGAAGTCCAGACGCTGAACCCAATTTTCGACAGTTTTCAAGCATAAATCGGCCGATACTGCTGCAATTTCACGTTCGATATTCGTACGAAGTTCATCAATCGTCGCTGGCTTGTTGGCATAGACCATAGACTTGACGTAGCCCCACAGGAAATAGTCCAACGGCGTCAAATCGCACGACATAGGCGGCCAATCGACTGGACCATTTCGTGAGATAACACGTTCTCCAAAGTTGGTTTCAAAAATTGTGGCATTCGCTGTGTAGCTTGTGGCGCCGTCCTGTTGGAACCATTTTCAAGTTGTTGCTCAGCCCAATTCACGAACATACGACGCTTCTGGTGGTCAAGCGCTTCAGTTCTTGCGTCAATTTGATTTCGTAAGGATGTAGGCCAAGATCTTTTCGCCAAATTCGCTACAAGGACGTCACAGAGATGGCCAACGCTTGAGAACGACGTGTGAGAGACACATTTGGGCTTTCTTTAACTGAAGCCTCAGCGGCAGCAATATTCTCGACACTATGGGCACTTCTTTGTCTCACTGACACGGGAACATTTTATACTGTGCCTGTGGATTCAAAATTTTCCACTAGACGCTCAATTGTTGATCTGCCAGGACGATTATGACGACCATAAATTGGACGTAGCGCTCTTAACGTTGAGGCCACTGACTCCGAATTTCGGTACTAAATTTTAATAATTTCGACTCGTTGTTGGTTCGTATATCTTTCCATCATGAAATATGGAACGAGAAATGTCAAAAGAGCGGCAAGAAATATGGCGTCATTTGCTGTCCCTGTCGCTCTACTTTTGTAGAGCGACCTGTTGAAAAACCCTTTATTTATGCCATTTCTTACACTGATATTGTCAGTTCTCACCCCGATATTGCCTGTTTTAAATGTGTATTCATTCCATATCGAAATTCTTTTAAAATTAGAATCAATATATGTACATTAGACTTGTATCAAACAATGTTCATAGAATTTGATTTAAAATGTCAAGTCCTAATAATTATTTTATAAGAAAATCGATAAGGAGAATTTGCAGTGAAATTCGAATTATGATGATCGAAGCAATTTTGAGAATAAATGGAGGCATCTGGAGGCTTCGAGTCGCTAAAACATTTTCAATATTGTTCTTTATAACGTCTACTAAAAATATAGGTATATTAAAAAAATTGTCTGATTTTTATCAATGAAATCATGTCAATGTTAAAATTGGTAACTCCAACTAAACTTTATCGAAGGACTTGGTCTGTCATATTTTAAAAGATGCGGCAAAACACATTGGAACTACTGCTTTTTTACTTTAAATTAATCTAATAATCTACATAAATCATTAAGCGCTCGAGTTTACAAAAAATTTGAATGATTTATGCAAAAATTATGCTACAAATATGCAAAAAATTTCAAAATTTACAAACTATATGCAAAATATATGAAAAATATATGCAAATTATATTCAAAATATGCAAAAAAATATGCAAAAAAAAATTAACCATAATTCAAATAAGTTTTTATCAATAATTAATTCTGTTTTTGTCCGACTTAAATTTAAGGCTTCGTTAAAATATGTTTATACAAGAACAAAAAAAATAATAATTTTAAAGTTTTTCTGTAGGTACTCTAATCTCATTTTTTAAAGCTAAGCTTAAAATAATATTTTCAATAAGCGTACATAATATTTGCATACACTAGAATTGACGTAAAAAACAAATACAATACCATTAAACAAAACTTGGTCTAAATGAAATTTCAATATGAACCTTTTTTTAGTTATACAAATATTTTGCAAGCACACATTAATTTCCATTTTTTTTCGAAAACACATTCCAAACTACTTACATTTGTTGTTAACAGACAATAGCCATTTAATTTATTTTAATATATTTTTGTTATAAATAAATATTTAAATAAGGCAAGCTAATGCTTTAGTTAATTTATAAACGCCATCGTCATTTGATATGTTGTAATGACATTAAACTCAGTTTAATTATTACATCTGGTAAACTTTAGAGATGTTTAGCTGTCGTTTTTCCAAAAAAACAAAACAAAACTAGTATTTTGTATATGATTATATCAGCTGGCTAACCCATATTTACGAAAAAGAATAATAAAAAAACAATTAACTGTATAATTTAAATGCAGTGAATTAAATTGCCAAAAAAAATATCACAGAGCTATACATGGTACCTTTTAGCTTTAAGCATAAAGAAATGTATGCTGATGATGACCAGATAATGTTGCCAAGATTGACACATTTTTATGAATGTATATTAAAACATTAAATGCATTTAAAGTGGTAACAAATATTCATATGTTGAATGTAAAATGCAAGTCATTGTTGAGATTTGAAATAAAATATTTTTTTTAGCATGATTTAAATGCACATAATGAAGAAATTAAAAACCATAGATCATATTATTTTAAAAATATACACTCCGCGCCACTTGAATAAGTTATTGAAATTAAAATTTTTAAAGCTCATATTTCGTCCTATTTATAATGCAGTAAAAACTTGTTATGCAGTTCGATAGATTTATTTATTACGCTTTCCCATCTCGAAAATCCAAAATGCATGTGCATTTTTAGACTACTTTAATTAAAAAAATAAAACAAACAAAAAAAATACAGTGAAATTTTGCCCCACATGAATAAGGACAGTTCAAATTAATTGTAATGGCACAGGACAGATGGATTTTTTTAAAATAGTAAATCAAACTAGAGATGGGCGCGTGCCTGATTTTGATGGTGACACGCACGAGCACGAGCACGAGCCCGACGAGCAAATGTACAGGCACGCACTAGAAGCACGATAAAATACGGGATTTTAAAAAACACGAAAAAAGCACGGAAAACTTGAAAAAGCTAGCAATACCGGAACCGTTTCGATTTTTGGAACCAGAATCGTTATTAAAAATGTGTTGAACCGGAACTGGAATCGGAACATATTTATTTTGTTCTGGTTGGAATAGGTACCGCTATTTAAAAAACATCGGAAATTAGAACCGGAACAGATATTATATCCCTGTCAGGGAACCAAAGAACTGGAATCGGAACCATTATTAAAAATGTATGGAACCGGAATCGAAACCCATTTAATTTGTTGATTGAAACCGGAATCGGAACCACAATTTTTAAAATCTTAAAACCCGAACCAGAACAGATATTCCAATAGGTTTTAGTCCCTGTAATAAATAATTCAAAAATTAAGTTTGATACTGTTTTATTCTCTTAAATCCATAAGTAAAACTAAAACAGATTTGTAGGAAAAGGTTAAAATACCACGAAATTTTTATTTTCTGAAGCTGAAAGTACGGGTTTTTTTTAAATTGGGGTAGAAACTATAAAAAAAATCTTTAATGGGCGCGTGCCTTATTTTGGAGGCACGGACACGCACGGACACGACAGCAACCAGCACGCACGAACTCAGATTTTCGGGCGTGACACGAAAAAAGCAAGGCACGCGCCCATCAAACTAATAACCAAAGTGGACGAAAATGTCATCGGAACGTAACATAGATAACCAAATGCTATGGATCTTTACGATATTTTAAAAATTAGAACTGACGAGAAAAAGTTAGTCATTTTGATCGTTCGTTTGAACTATGCTCTGCATAATAATAAAATATTTTCTTATTTATTATTAAATCCGAAATGCTAAAAAAATCATTCAAATAGAGTCTAACAAATTTCGAGTTTAGATTCAAACATCTTAAAAAGAAATCGGAATATTGATATTTGGTGGTTGTCTTGAGAATTGAAAGACAAATTTCGTTTACAGTTTTTAGAAAAGGAAGCTGTGAAAAAGGAATCTGTAAAGAGCCGTAAAGTTCATAGTGATTTTCATAAAAACGTTACGTATTTGAAAAAAACGGAGTATGCAGCAAAATCAGCAACCACGAATTATACAGAATTAATCCATGGAACAATTTTGTTTCTCGTTTTGATGAGTAGTGTAATCTATGGGGCTTTAGATTGAAATGGATATATTAAAAAGGATTGAAATGTATTTTCAGAACGATATCTTATATTGCTTATGTCATGTTTCGCAATTTAATTTCTATGGCTATAGCAATTAAGTATTTGAAAATAAAAACCGAATTTGAACGGCTTAATGTTTATTTTGTAAAAAAAGATTTGATATTTTTAAAACGATATCGATCGAAAGTTTGACTTGGACTTTACTTAAATTCAAGAACTGCACAAATATTTTATTCAAAAATGAAAAATTTATGATATCGTCTGGCTAATTATCCCCTATAAACATCGTATACATCACAATTTTGTCATTGTATGCGTCATAAATACTTCACAAACCCCTTAAGTTCCAATTTAGTGATGGTCATAAAACAAGTTAAAGCACGACCAATGCCAATTATGTTGTTCGTACAATAAAACATTTCGTAATGTTATTTTAATGCATTCAAGAGAAAAGGGAAAAGAAGGCACAACGTAGTAAAGTCAAGACGTCGTCTGACTCTGTGCATCAGGATCATATAATTTTATTTGGTTCTCGTTGCTCTCTTAAAAGTACATTACAGATGACGCCGTGTTTGTTGATTTGAATAGCATTCGTTCGTCAATGCGCTATAGTTTTGAAGTTTCATTCTTATCTCAGAAGAGTATAATAGCTATGCCTGCATCTGTGCGTCTTGATTTTTTTTTCTGTATTGTGTTCACAAATAACAGCTGCGCCCGTTTGTCAATGTATTGATCTGAAAAGACTAAGAAGAAGAAGAAAGAGGCACAGCGGCGATCGGTGATCACAGGCCGCTGGTTAGTTTCATCACCGCCGACAGCATATATATCGTACGTTCTTGTTCCCTACTCAAAACTCACAAAAGTAAAAGGGATTCAATTCGTTCGATGCAGTTACGAGTTACGCACGAGTCAAAGAAGTTCTTGCCTGTTGCTCTTTAATTCAGTTCTTTGCGAGTTTCGAGTGCGTTCGGTACTCTCGATCAGTTCCCGATACAGCATACATACAGACAGACGTTCATACACACGATACGCCTTAGTACAAAAGGGCATAAAAATACTTACAAAAATCTAATAATAAAACTCAAAATAGATGCACAAAACGCACTAAAACTTCAAAAAAATTGTTTAAAGTGTTTTCAATTCGGAGCATATTATATACAAAAGCTAAAATTTAAACATTCGATACTACTCGTTTTAATTTGGAACAACTTTTACTGTGGTAATATTTGTTTAATGGATGCACCACACGTCGAACATTATCTTGAGATTGATACGAGAAGATGCAGCAGCCGCTGCAACCGCATAAGAAACCGGTTATCATCTGTATGCCTACATAAGGGTGGTCTTTGGGCGATTTTGGTTTTGGCTTTGCAAATAACAGGTAAGCGATGCGATAACTGCGCTGGAACTGTTAGTTAGTTACCTGCAGATGGTTTATTTGAGTGAAATGTAGGCAGACGCATGTCTTTCTTTACTATGCGGGTTCGGGCTTAAGCATGCTGCGTACTGCATACTGCTTTTTTTGTGTTGTAAGACAATGTGACTCTCCTACTGCGTTGCTTCCTGGAAGAATTGGTATCATGTGTTTACTCGATTATGCCTTTAAAGCCGTCAATGTCTGTTTTTATATCGTGTGAAGAATCCTTTTGGAAGATTCTAAAAATAAAACTTCTTCATAGGAGACGAAGATCTGTACTTGAAAATGGAATTAGTCAATGAAAATGTGCTATTCAAGTTGAGTTTGAAATCAGAAGTGTTATACAGAAATAAGATATAGAACAATATAGAAAATTGATATAAATGCTTGAAATTTTAATGTTAAAGAAGTATCGAAAATTAACTAACAAATTAAATTTGTGTCAAAGAGGGTTTATACCGAGTCGCACAAAATCAACATTATCGATTAAATTGTTTATAAACATTTTATTTAATCGATTCCAATGTGCGCCAATTTTTGAATTCGTTTTCTGATTTTTTCAGTTCTCTGTGGTCAGTGGATTTTAAATTTAGTATAAACTTATAACACTACACGTCTGGGTTAGGCACTATGGGGCTACGAAAGTATTCAAAGGAATAACAATATACAGTAGCAAGCAAAACTGAGTGCATTTTTGTAAATCTTGCACTTCAAGGCGCATAATAATGACAATAACAAAGCGAATTGTAAAATTTTATTTTTTCGTTATTCCTTGTCCAATTATTAAAAAGAATTCGTATATATCGTATAAATAAAAGCAACAGATTTAGAAAGGTACAAAAATTGTCTAGAACATTTCAATTTTGAGCCCTAACAAAATTTTACATTTTTCATATATGGAAAACTCTCTTCTTTTTTATGGTAGGCGTTAAGGTGAATGTGTAAAATGTTCAGACAGTCCATCTTCCACAATATTCCATTAATTTTATGCAATGGTCCAACATACCACCACGTACAGCAACCCCATTGCTTTAAGATGAACAATTCAGTTGAAGGGAACATCCCAAGTAATCATTCCTACCAGTATCCAGCCAGTTTTACTGGTCACTGGTCTAGTAACTCGCAAGCAATGTCACGCACTTTTCGATCACAAACTAGACAGTAATGCTCTTCGGTTTCTAGACATTTTCCTACCAGTAACCGACCAGTTCTTGATTAGTTTTATAAGTAGTCCTGGCTTCAACTCTAGACTATAATTTTAACAGTCTTTGATTATAATTTATAAAACTGAAAGCTTTTCATTATATTATTAGACAGAAAGAGAAATGTGGAAAAATTCAAAAACCGTAAAATGTTTGGAATTCAATACAATGAATTATTTTAGAATATTCGAAAAATATAAAGAATACGAAAATGTGATATATAAAATAGTATTAGACATTGCATATATGTACTTAACATTATTTATTTGCATTTATAATTATTTTGGGTTATTCTTTAAATTAAACGGCATATAAATTTTGCTATTGCAAAGATGCACAAATAGATGATGTTAAAATAGATACTTTCAGTAATAATAATACGTGATAATGTTTATGTGACTCATCACGTTCGTCACACACCTCAATTTTTAGTATATTTCTATAGTTGTTTAGTTTTTACAAAAAAAATTACGAAAAATTAAAATTAATATATATTTATTTTTTTAGTTACGTGCGATGCATTTGTGCTCAAAGATGATTTCCAGGACATTACAACCGAATTCAGCAGTATGGACTTCACCACAGAAACTGTACTCATCGATACCACAACATATGTGACCGAAACAAATGAAAATAATTTAAAAATTGAAAATACATTTTTAGTAAATACAATTAAAAACACATTAAATGTACCAGAAAATATAACACACGCCATTGTTGATGATTCTCAAACGGTTAACATGTTAATTGCACATGATGAATTAAATGAAATTCCAATTGAAATCGTAGATGACAATTTGCAAAAATATCATATATCCGACATGGAACTAAATAATTCAGAGCCAAATTTGTATGACGATGAGAAAATTACAACCAATTTGGAGGAATCAATTCGGAATTCTGTAAGAAATGAAATACAAAATTCGAAAACTGTGAAATCATCACCACTTTTGGATATTTTACGAGATTTAACCGATGTGCGAGCTGCATCGCCAGTCACAATTGAACAATCAAATAGTAAGTTATTTAAAATGTTGTGTATTTTTCCAAATTTTAACATTTTAAACTTTTAGAAATGCTATTGGAAACATTTCCTGCGGAAATAAAGCAAACATTAATTGCAAAACCTTATGTCGTACCCACAAACACTCCGGTGGACACAGAATTTGAAGCGGAAGAACTACTCGATGTCAAAACCACTTTTAAATATTCACCAGAGCAAGGGAATGATATTGTTGTAGCTGGAGAAGAGCCGCAATTTGAAGAGACCGCCGTAACAACATCAGTCAATCAAGTAACATTAAATGAATCCCAATTCGAAGAAACGTCTGACAATCAAACAGATTTCACTGATTACCATCAAGATTTTCAAATAGTACAACAAAATGATAGCTATAATGCTTCAAAAAATGAGGTACTGAATACTGCAAATCCAACTCTGAACGCTGATCAAAATACGCTGGAAATATTAAATGATGATGAATTATATACAACCGAAAACGTTGAAACTGCAAATGTTCCTAGTGAAGAACATACTGAATTAGAAGAACCAGTTGATGATGACTCAATACTAAAAGTGGGCTTAGAAATTGTAGAAAACACTACCGATGTAGTGGAGTCCGAACTCACAAAAGAAATTATATTAGATACAGTAGAAAATGTAATGAAGACAGACATTGCTGATAACACTCAAATGCCAAACGAAGATATCACAGCACTTCCGGAACTTATGACAACAGATAAGTCTGACATAGAAAACGATATGGACAAAGACAATACATATGAAAACCATTATATTATAAAGAAACCAGGCGTTGAACGTGTAGATGAACTATTTCCTACTATTATCGAAGAGGAAGAACTGGAATTGAGCGATATTTCTACCGAGACCATAATAATTGAAACGACAATTGCAAATCTCATTGATATGGGCGTAGAACCTGTAACAAATGCATATAATTCGGAAGATATTTTGTTTACAACCAACAGTCCAATTGAAATTGAAAGGCATACAAATTACGAGTCCATAAATTTAGGAGTCATTGCCAATTCCGATTTGAATGCAGCTGTCAATTTTGAGTCTACTGCAGATGTTTTAAAGACCTTACAATCTGACGATGATGAACAAATGTTCAACATGAATCTTGCAGCTGAATTAGCTGGTAAAATGGGAAAAGCTTTATTATCACGTAGCAGTGACAATGAAGCATTTACAATTCGGCCGACTTTATTGATTGTTATATGCTCAGTGTCCGGTTTATTTGTTATACTGTCTATGGTCATTTATCTGGTATCGTTTCAACGACAGCACGGCACTCTCAATATTGAAATGCATGAACAAAAATGCGGCAAAGATAATTACGATGAAGATTATGAAAAGTGCATTATGCTAATTGAAGTGGATCTATCGAAACCATTATCTGTAGTAGGAGTTGCAGAAGAACGTGAACGATGTCTGCGAGGGAATTTTTAGGTAGTTACCTAGATTCATGTTTGACTGTGCACTTATGTAAATATATTATATAAATTTATATATTCTGTTAGTAATAGTTTGTTCATAGCATGATATGTACTATTTTTAAGAGATTTAATGTAAAACAATATGAGAAACAAAACAATGTTAAAAATGTCTTAAAATTGTAAATCTATTAATATTTGTTATGGATTGTTCATCTTCACAAAAACCAATGTTTTATCCAATCATCTGCATTGCAAAAAAAAAACAATATTATTTATAAATGTAAACAAATAAATTATTTGTGCGTATGCATAAATATTTGAGATTATTTTATTTTAGTTAATACTAAGAAATACATACGATTGACACAAAACCAATTAATGATGTTTTATTTATATAATAAACCCTTTAGCTCAAAATAAAAATGAATATACTTCATATAGATTGAAATAAAATAATAGTACATAAAAACCATAAGTGGCGATAAGCAAGAGTATGTCCATATGTAACCACGTATCTTGAATTTGGAAAATTGGTTTTATATGATTGAAGGACACCAAAGGACCTAGAATTTTGTACAACGAAATTCACTATTTTAAACTGTATTTGGAAAAAACAGAAAATAGATCCTTATTTTACATAAAATGAAGAAAATGAGTGGACTCTAACCTATGGTGACCTTGAACGATTAAAATTCATACTCACCTAGAATTGTTTTTAATCACTTTCAGCATATTAAGGAAAAACATATTGGAATAGTGAGCATTAAATTAAAAGTTTCGAATAGTTCAAATTAATCAAAAACTGACAGCACTTAAACAGAATTTTTTGGCGGCAAAAATAATATGAATTTTCGTGGTGAAATAGTCGCTTGCGAATTGAACATTGAATTGACGCATGTGTAATATGACCCCACTATTCCCATTGAAATGAGTTAGGGATGCATTTTATGACAATGAAAGTACCTAAAATTTCATACTTATTTTTACTACCAAATACTGTTATCAATAACATCTTATAAAGAAAAAAAAAAATTAAAAAAATATTTGAAAATACGAATATTTGTTGTAGCTATCTGAAAACATTTTCATATCTTTTTCATATAATAAATTAAAAGTTTTAGAATATATAGATTTTTTCTGTTTTCTGCTCCAAGTTTAGCTTCTACATTTAAGTTTTTTACCACGAGTATGATTAAATCTTTTTGCGATTCAATCGCAAAAACTTATGGATGTAATTTGATAATTTTGAATCACAATCATTGACATAAATTCATTAACATTTCTTTTATACACAATCTTATATCGAATAACATATATATACTTCGAATCGAATAACATATATATACTTTCACAAACTGATTCGAATACGTTTTCAGTGTTCCTTAAAAACCGTTTTCCAAAAGAATTTCGGAATATTATTCTGTGTTTCTGTACCAATAAGGGTACATGAACGGAACGAATTGTTTCATGGTTTGTGTCTATAAATAAATTATACAATCAAATTTTCAATATCCTATCTCTATTAGTTTACAAATTATGACTTTTGGCAAGCTAAACGTGCAAATTCGAATATTGTGAACTTTTCGGATTCGGCATTAAACTGTATGTCTCGAAAACACTAAGTTATTGCATTGATAGAACTAGTTTAATAGAACTAGTACTTATAATAGTTAAAGCAAATAATCGTTACATCCATGAACCTTATCCGCTTAATTTTACATTTTATTGGAAGATTATGGTGGATACCACAAATTTAAAACGTGATTTCCTAAAATTAAGCAAACTAATTCCCAGGTGAGGATATACACAACGAATACGTTTAAAAAAAAATATCATTTAAGAAATAATTTCATTTTCCAAAGTTTTTATTTAGAAAATCACACATCTTTTAAATATTTATTTGATACTTATTTACATTTTAGATTTATGGGCGCATATTCATAGAAAATTTAAAGTCGACTTTAAAAATAAATTCGATTTTTTTTGACAAATTTTGTATAGAATAAATTGTCAAAAAGCTGATTTTAAATTTAAAGTTGACTTTATAATGTCTGATTATGTGCCATGGTCTTTTGTTATTTGTGAACACTTTTAAAAATAGAGGCCTTTTTAAAATTTTAAATTCAAAATCGTTATAACATATTTTTCTCTGTCAAGATTTAATTTTTTGTAACATTACTATTTATTTTTTCGGGGCTACAGTACTAATTTAAAAAATGCAACATTCTACGGCAGTGTTGCATTTTCAGAAAATGAAAATCAAAAAACGAAAACGTACTTTTATAAAAAAAAGAAATGGTTTTGAAGCGTACCACACAGAAAAAAATATTGTACGTATATATAACAATTGATATTAATAGCAAACAAAATCGTATTCCAATTAAAAATATGAATGTATTTACTAATTAATTAATTGTATTTTCACATTTTTTTTAATTAAAATATTAATAGGAATTAATTTAATATAATTTCAATACAACTAAATCTTTAATAGTATTAACTACTTTTATTTGTTACTTTTGACAAATAAAAGCAACATTGTTTTTTTCTTCTGGATTTCATTTTGTTTTTTGTTTGTGCGTCTCGTGCGTCGGCGGCGTCGTTCTGTTTCTTCTAACATTATTTTCTTCTACGTTGCGATTTTAAAACAGGATATTACATTATTTAGTGTATGTTATGTTATTAAAGCATTTATGTTTGAGGTCAAGAATTTGAACAAACAGCTTATGATGCTCATTTTGTTGCATATTGAATCATTAAAAAGCGAATATCAAATTTTATGTTTGACTCAATTAATTGGCCCACCTGTAGAAGTTGTGAAAACTGACATCGGTAAAACATTCGTTAGGTTGAATGAATTTTACTTAGCATATCTAACAGTATAAATACTTATTTAATATTTATTTTATGTTATCTATTCGACAAATATTTTATTTAATTTAACAAAATATTTAATTGATCCAATTTCTATCGAATGAAATTTTTAATTGATGTTACTAATTAATTAATTAATGATTTAAAAATACCCAATAAAAAATATAATCAATATGACAAAAAAATTAATTAATGTTTCTCCAATTAACATATTCTCATTATTACGAATATGGGATTCAATGCTACTAAAAGTTACATCGGCTGAGTTTCAATTAAAAATTAATTGGATTGATTAACATTTTAGTTATATTTACACACTTTTTTTTCTGTGTGCATAATTTTCGAAACGATTGAAAAAAAAATTTTTTTTCAGGGCAGACGAAAAAATTTTGAAAATGTACACAATTTTCCCATCGAATCGTCCGATAAAGAAAGGTCACTCAAAATATCTTTCGTACTTTTAAACAATAACGTAGTACAAAATTAAAAAAAAAAAATAAAAGTACTTAGTACGAACTGCTAAGTATTTTGTACTTTTGCAACACTGTTATATGGTACCAAATAAGTTAAAAAATAAATACGCAACACTGGCAAAAGGCGTATTAAAAATGCGAAATAGAGTATACATAAAAATAAGAAAAACTCGCGAAACGAAAGAAAAAAAATTACAAATATTTTTTTGTAGTGAAAGCGAGTGCATCGCGCATTTAAGGAAAAAATATAAAATATTTTAAAGAATAAACAAAAAACCAAATTAAACCAAGTGAAATTAAAAAAATATTAATATTGAGATTTTAAAACGATAATTAACAATGACCAGTGTCGAACATCTATCCTCTTGTCGCGTACAGTTGGTCGGGTTGCCGCCGCGGCAGAGCGCAACAACGAACAGCTTCGTTCAGAGGGTGGTGGCGAGCGGCGGTTGTCCAAAATGTGACGCAGTTTCAACGCCACAAAGAATCAGGCGCAATCTGTTTGGTGCGCCAAAACCAGGTTCAGTGCGAGAGTTGCTCCTCGAAGAAACCTTAGAAAAACACGATCAGTTTAAGAGGCGATACAATTTTAACATATTGAGTCCAGAGTCAAGTAATGGTATTGAAACGAGTGCTAACATTAACAGCACCAGCACCACAGTCTACAGTGAAGTTAATAAGGATAATGTTGATGATGAGCGTAATCCTCTGCCAAACCTCATCACCAAGGAGTTGCGCGACTATCAGATCAAACTGGAGAAGACTGCAGCAGATACTGCTGCGACGGAGGCTTCTAATGAGAGTTGCACTGCATCTGCGGTTAAGCTGAAAAAAGTGGATCATGTGCGTAAAATTGCCACTTTGAAAATGGATATAAATGCTATTATTAATGCGGAGACTCCATATAACCGTGCCAGTGATCGGCAAAAACCGTACGGTCGACAGACTCTACTCACAGGTAAAAATTCACAATATATTTCAACGATTTTATCAAAATTATTTTCTAATTGCCTTTAATTTAATAGAGCTTCTAGTCAAATTGCGTCGTCGCAGATCTATTAAAATTGGTTCCATAGTATAGTAGAATTATCTTAACGGTAAGACCCTCCAACCAACCCTCAGACAAGTTTTTACTTTGCAAATTTAGTTTTTTTTCTAATTGGCTCTAGTTTAATTGAGAATCTAGTCATATTTTTATTATAATAAATTGTTACTTATTCTTGCTCAAATCATTATTTCGTAAAATACGAGGTTTACCTTCCAAAGACAGTGAAAAATGAACAAATTACAAATTTTAACGGCGCGGAGGAACAAACATTTCAATATTTAATTTATTACGAATTTAGAATGGCCTTTATCGTGTTAAAATCTGGAGTTGCTAATTTCTTTGGTAACCGATATAGTAAATATCGATTTTAGTATAAACTTTTTATGAACATAATTCTTTATTAATATTTAATAGTTTATAAAAACAAATATTTACAAATCAATTTTCACTAAACTAATTTAAAACAAATACATAATTTGTATTCTATATTTATTAATATTATTTAGTAATAGTATTTTTAACGTTAAAATAAAACAAAAAATATTAAATTTTTGATTTTTCTTAATTTCTAGAATATACCATTGGTAATTTTATATTTTAAAATTATAACTGATTTTATTTACTATTATAAAATATTTACACTTTGCGTGAAAATTTCTTGCGCCAACGAAATTTTACCGCCAAAAATCTTTGTCATCATCATGTTGTCGTTCCGTCGTAGAACTATTTATACACTTATCGCAAACACGACAACAATTTTGTGTTAGACAAAAAGTTTTCCCGCTAAAAATCGACAAAACCCCAAAAAATGCATCTAATGTCGCAGAGAACTAATTTTAAATGATGCAAACAAATGTGTATGCACACTGTCGAATATGCGTGTACTTTGTAAAAACGAATTATATATGTTTTATTCCAAAAATTATGTTACATAATAATCATAAAATTTGTATAAAATAAATCGGCGATGAGCCGTGTTTCTTATGCGATATTTTTGTTGTTTTTTGGATGTTGGCGCGCAGCTATCGGTAAACAAAACAACTTACGTCACACTTAAATGAGTATAGATTATCTTCAAATAGTATTTTTTTAGTTTATTTTTATATTTACAACTTCTACACTCTATATGCCATTTTTTCGTACATTAATTTTTGTATTCCTTGTTTTGAATACACTGTTTGGTTGCATTGCGCGCGGGGACAGCAGCCAGCGCCACACAAAGATCGGTGTGTGTACTGTACACGCTACATGCTAAACATGCCGTGCGCGCACCCACAATTGTGCGATGCGGCGGCGACGGCGGAGGTGATGGCAGCAGCCGCTGCTAACGCCTCACACACCGCTCGCTCTGGCTCTGCGCTCTGCACCACCCTTCCCGCCGCCCCGTTCTTCACCAGCACGACCTCGACTATCAACAAGATATGGTACGTAGCAGCGTATCGCGGGTCTGATAGTGTGTTGAAATTCTTCTGTGTTTCAGTGCAAGTTGTTTTTCTTGCTTTTTTCTGTTTTGCTGGTCGTCGTACGATTTCTGCTTTACGCGCTTTCGCTCGATCGCTCGCATCGCACATCACGTCCTACGCGGTTTTTGTTTATTATTATTTGTTTTTCTGAATATAATCTATACTATATAAATTATTTTAAAGCTTATGCACGACGAAACAAACAGGCGAACGCGAACACAAATTTCAGAGAATCGTTACACTTGTTGATGATATTTTTGGCGGGAAAAACTTATTGATCTCTTGGTAGTTTTGGGTGCTCTAAAACATACTAGGGTTCTCGGGGCACATGGTCATATTATTGGCCTCTAACACCAAACTTTTAGATTTTCTCAAAAACACAAATCAAGGGTTTAGTGCAATGAGTGGAAAATATAGTTTTTATGAGATCTATCAGTTTTATAGGTAGTTTTGGTTTAAAACACATTACTTTTAGATTTTTCTCAAATACACAACTGAAGTCTTTAGTGCAAAAAATAAAAAAAATAATGCCAATAGTTAGCTATGATCCTATGGATAGGTATCAGAAGAGTTGGCCTATAACACTGAACTTTTAGATTTTTCTCAATTTGAAGGGTCAGAAAGTTTATATGATTCTATGTAGGCACATAGTTCTAAATGTAACAGAAGTATTGACTTCACTTTTAGGGTTTTATCATATAGACATGCAATACATAAGGAGTTTGGTGCAAAATCGATGAAGTTCATAAATTTTATAATACTTTATTTTTAATAGTATTTAATAGTAGATTTTAAATAACAACGATATAACCACCAAAAGTAAAATGTAAAAAAACGAGAATTTGACATAATCCAGACGGTTTTTATTGATTTCCTACCTAATACAGTAATAAATTTGCGTCAAATCCTTCAATTGTTCTACATTTATTTGATGTACTAAAAATGGTGAATTTACATGTACTATGTACCGGTTTCGAAACACACTAAAAGTAACTGCTTTAAAAAAAAATTATGGGCCATGTTCCAGCTTTCGATCGAATTTCATATGGACATTTGAAAACAAAAACATGGTCCATAATTTTAATCGAAGCAGATACTTTTTGTGTGTTTCGAATGGTCCCATATCTAGAATTATGAATTTTCATTAAATATTTTTGTAACTCGATATATGTAAACTTTTTTTTTGTACAAAAAAAAAAGATATTGACGCATGTAAAATTTAAAATCAACTTTCAAATAAAATTATCTTTTTGGCATTCTATTCTATACGCCTTATTTATCGTTGTAGAAGTTAAACTCACCAAATACATTTTTTTAAAAAAATCATATTTATTGATTATTATAAAAACGAGTTTATTAAATGTTTAAGTTGAGACATTTCGGGAATATAAATACATGGAAGTTTGCCATATTTCAAAGAACTCTGAAGACTCGAAACTGTCTCTAACTAAACTGTGATAAAAAGATTGATATCAATTTTATCGTCTGAAATTTTTAAAATTTCTAAAATTTTATGAAAAGATACAATATTTAAAAGCATTTTTTTTTTAATTTTAATTTATTTATTTCATCTACCTGGCTGAACATTTATATTTATCCCTTAAAAGCTCCCTGGTACCACCACGAACCAACCGACTAAAATCAAAAATTCACTCAACGAATTTTATTTAAATTTTCCGTTGCGACTTTAAAAATCTTGATCCAAGCGCCACCATTTGCACCGATCATCGATTGAAACCAAACTCATTTGTCATCTGTATAATCAGTAGGGGGACTAAACTCGAAAAAACACAATTTCGTGAAATTTTGTACTATCAAAAATTATTTTTGTGCTAAATTCTAGAAAATATGAGCAACAAAAATATGTCCGTGCCCTTTGTACTCTCTAAAGGCTTTTTTAATTTTGGAGTTCGGATCCCACCAAACAGTTCCTTCAATGGACCAGGTTTTTTTTTCACATATTTCAGTAAAGTGTCACCTCTGAACGCAGTAGTTGAATAAAAGTTATTCAGAATCGCGAGTTTTATAAATATAATCTTTACACAAAATATGTAAAATTTCTTTCGAAAGCATCAAGAACATCTTCTAGTATAGCAAATTTACAAAAATTCTCAATAATCAAAATTTTATTTTTAATCTATAATGCAACATCCCAAAATTCTAACTTTATTTCACATATTACCCCAGTAATTCACACGTTATATCTTAAACCCCCATAAAAGATCACAGTATTTCAAATTGCTTCATATGTTTAACTACGTTTGGTTTATTTTTTGCTCTCTAAACCCATCATATTTACAATAAATATAAGCCACAGATAAATGTCGCGAATTATTCCTAATTTGTTATAAAATTCTTGCAAATGATTGCAATGCATATTTTAAATGAATATAAAATATTAATAAAAAATATTTTCTTTTTTTTAATTTTAGAGAGCTTTGGTCAGCGAAAGAATGTTCAGACAAATGCCGGCAACAGCAGGACGACTACGCTCACAATAGTTGCAGCACCAATTGCAAAGCAAGAAAACATAAAACAACCAGAACAAGAACAGCAGCAACAGCAACCACAACCCCAAACAGATGTGCCCGAATTGCCAACGACCGACGAGGACACAATTGCATCAACAACTATCGCTTCCAGTGCCACATTATTAGACTCTGTGCTAGAGAAGGCAAATGCACCTCCGCCTTCTCTGACAACATCTTCAGCGGATACCGCCAAACATCGAGTGTAATGGGATTTATTGCAAAACTGTGATAGTGCAAATTATTTTCTGTATACGTCTGGACGTCTACCGAAATGCTGCAATATTATTTCATTATGCGCACAGATTTTAATAATAATAATAATAATAAATTAGAAGTAAAACTGAGTAAAAGAACAATTAGAATTAAAATTCAAATTAACATTTGAAATTGTCTGTCACGCCTTGCCGCCTGCCCGAATGTTTTAGCTAAACGTCCATGAAGCTTTTGCGTTTGTTTTGCAAGTAATGCCCTGTACTTTAAGTTTAAAGTAAAAAAAGTCAATTTAAATCATATTGAGTCTGTTTTTTTTTGTAAATTTAAGTTGCAGATTTAAGTCTCGATACATTAGAAATGTATTTTATGCTCTAATTATGCACCATTTGATTTCACTGAAGATGAAATATTTTCAAAAGAATTAAAGTTTTATATGTGCCTTTAGCTGAAACATTATGCAGGCTATGCGTGCTTTCAAATGATCTCATTTACTTCCAAAACAAATATTAAACAAAAAAAAAAAACACACAAAAACGTAAAAAAAAAAACAAACAATTGGTTAATTAATTTTTATAAATTATTAATATTACGCAACTAATGTATTTTAAGTTAACTCTTATAAAATTAAAAACTAAACAGATCGACGAATGCTACAAACCCATTCTACAACATTATAAAAACAAAAACCTTTTTTCGAAAAAAAGCCTTGTATAAAAAGTACTTGTATATTTGTATTTTTTCTTTTCTTCAGTCATTAAATTAAACTTTTAATATAATTTAAAATTTTTTAATTTTGTATAATTTGGACAATTTGAATTGAATCATGAAACAATTAATATAGTTTTATGTATATATAAAAATATCACATGTGTGAATATTGGAAACAAAAAATTTACTTTTAACAAAACAATTCTCCTTAATTTGTATAAATTATAGTTTGTAAATGAGAAAAATTTTTATTGCAATACACAATATATGTAGAATATATTTTCAGAATTTTAAAAATGCATGCAGTTTTATTTTGAGGGCATACCTATGATTGGAGACGTTAATAATCAGCCTTATCATGAATTCCGGGAGAATTTCTATTCCCTCGAAATAATTCTCCGCCTGGGAATTGAATTCTCCTCTCAAGAATCTCCCCCGAATTCATATTCCCTCGGATTTATTTCGAAAATTCGAGGCATCAAAATTATTTTAAGTGTCAAAAAACGTAAACACAATATTTGTTTAATATCAGTGCTAATTTGTGTTAATATAAATTGCTGCAATTATTAAATAATTGCATATAATATGGGCTAAATGGTTTACTAGTATTCCAAGAGCCAGTGATCAGGACTACAGCCAGTAATCGGATATGGAGAGTGCTGCAATCAAAAGGTTTGCCATTGTCTGCCGAGGGGTAGGCGTATAGAAAAATAATTTTTATTTGACCGCTGACCTACAGATGTGCAAGTCCTCTTTGAATTTTAATTAGAATAATTATGTAGAGTGTATTAAGTGAATTTAAAATACATGATGTGCTAGTTTTTTTCGTAAAAATATAAGAAATGCTCATCTTTAATGTTTTTTTTTTTATAAACCAGTTCGGAAAGAAGATTTACCATTAAATAAAGATTACAGAATTGTGGAAATATTAAAAGTTGTATTCATTTGGTTATATATAGATATTTTTGATGGTTTTTAACCCATCAACATTTAATTAGGATCATTAATAAGCTTTTAATTTGTATATTCATATAATTAAATGATGAAATTCGTTTAATTCCCCTAGAAATATTGGCGAAAAAATTCGGGGGAATGTTCAGTTGTTCTCCTCATAAAATTTTGTTTATGATAAGTAGATTTTTCCCTCGGATTTTTTCGAATACGTATTTGAAAATATGACAATAAATCCGAGGGAATTGCTGTTCATGATAGATAGATTTTTCCCCCGGATTTTTTCCTTTATTCAAATTCGTTTAAGGATTGGAGTATTTCAAACAGGGGAATAAATTCGAGGGAATTGCTGTTCATGATAAGGCTGAATAATAGTTTTGCGCTACAGTTTTCAAGAACGTACACCGAGCTCTCACACCATTTGAGCTGTGCGTGTTATATTTTTCCTTAGCGTGTTATATTTGTCATTGGATCACATTTATAATTGGAATACGCGCAGGATTGGACAAACGAAGCGTTACATCTCCCATATAAACAAAACATTAAAAATGCTAAAACTCCAGACCTCCTAAGAGTATAAATGAAATTATTTATTATAGTATCACAAAGCACGAATTTTGAGATCCCGTCGGTCCATTGCTATTCGATCGGTTTTCTAAATTTCTTCACATTAATTTATTTTTATTTAATTTTGTAAATTAGGGACTGACCATTACTCCTTTTGAAAGTCGGTCCGTTGCTATTCGATCGGTTTCTAAATATCTCCACATTGATTTGTTTTCATTTAATATTGTAATTCAGGGACTGAGACTTGCTCCTTTTGAAATAATACAAATCTTTTGGCAGTCTACTGGTTACAGGTTAATTTTTTGGGAATCAACTCTTCTTTTTGGCATTGATGTATTCTTTTTAAAATACATTTTTATAAAATCGACATCATCGCGGTATACATTATCCTCTAGTTCTGAAAATTATCAACAATAATAAATCAACAACACACATAGTCTCTGACTAATGCCCTAAAATGTTTATTTTATGAATATCTAATTGCTTTCCGAAACGCTCTAATTAAAAAATATTAAGATAGACATCGATAGGGTACTTAAATTAATTAATGAAAGCAAACAATTGTGATTATTATGGTAAACGTCGCTTATACACTTGTTGACGGTACTCTAAAACCTTCAGTCTACATTATAGCTTCCACGACATCCGTAATTATGAATACCTTAGCGTGTAGATATCTAAAAATGTTTTACTATGCGTGCCTTTTTTTCGGTGTAATACATTGTCGCCTAGACCTGACCGCATTCAAGGTCATACCGATAGAACGTTCTAAGAAAATACCAGCCCGAATATTTCGTGTCATAATAATTATAACCTATTGGGGAGTTTTGCCAAATATGTTTCTTCAATATATGGAAATTACCGAAAGCTATCTGTTTATTTTCACCAGTCTACAAACGATGTCCGTTACAATATTTGCCGTATTATCTTTTATATTGCAAACGAGGGGCGAAAAAAAGGTTCTTCATGTCATCAATAAATTCTTAAAACTATATCAAATAATAAGTGCATTAACTAGAAACGATTATGTTTTCCATAATAAATTTGTGCTTTTCCTGCTTATAAAATGCTTTACCACAATATTTGGATTTTTGAACGAGGTGCCTTCCTTGTTGCATGTACATCACATACTCGATCTCGGACAATGGGCTTCACAAGGCTTTGGCATTTATATGTGGATGGGTTCAATGCTTACGTTGGACGCATGTTTTTTGGGATTCTTAGTGATTGCTGTATTTTTTGAACGACTGGGTGAAAATCTCCTACAGATGTTGCAACATATCGAAGGCTATAGTGAGACTTGTAATCCTGACATTAGTCACTATATGCGTATGCAAGTGCTCTGTGAATACGCAGATCGTCTGGATGATATCGGTGCATTATATTCGCAAATATTTAGTCTTTCACGTCAATTCAATCGAATATTCCAATGGCAGATTCTTTACTATATCTATTATAATTTTATGGTGATACTATTGTTGCTGCATCAATGCATTTGGATGTATATGAAACGGGATGAAATTAGTTTAGTGGGCATTTTGCAGGTAGGTTTTAAAGCGCTAAATCTAGCAATGCTAATTTTTTGTGCGGACTTCACGATGCGTTCTTCAAGTATGCCATATCTGCTTAACTTGGATCTGGTTTGCTCCGATGTCGATTTGCGTTGGGATACAAGTGTAAGTCGGATTATGCTGTGTCTGATATGTATATAATTTATGTTATCTTTTTTTGATTAGGTTGAGTCTTTTTTGATTAATCTCAATACGGAAAATTTGAAAATGAATGTATTGGGCTTCTTCACAATGAGCAATGAGTTCATGTTGGTCGTGCTGTCGGCCATTGTGTCATACTTGTTCATTCTATTGCAATTTGAATTAAATGAAGAATGGAAATAAATTAATTTCAAATCGGATAGAAAACATAATCGATATCCAGTTAAAATCGTTTTATTTTTAAAATCGAAATCGTTATAAAAATGAAAAACAGTTTTATATTTTTTCAAAATATTTAACTATTTTTAAATATTATTAATATTTTTAGATTTATTGTTAGGAGTTTTCTTCACCGAGTGATACATATCCGAGTAATACACATAATTCTGGCATGAATCTTGAATACTAATCACACGTGATTTATTAAGGATTAAGCAATTTTCTGCTGAGTTTATACTGGAAAAAATAAATAACAAGTGTATTTATAGTTTTTGGAAAACAGCCTTCGTAAAGTTTTTTTTTATATCTTTATTCTGAAAATTAACTGAAAATGTACTGAAATTTCGCTAACAATTGTCTTAATAACTTTTCAAGACATTAAAACAGAGTATACATAAAAAATCAGCGCTAACAAATTATCCAGTGATGATGGAAAATATATAATTGGATGATCTAGGACAAGTTAATTATCTACAAGGAACCAGCCATACTTTCTAAAACCAGATAATTTCGACGTAAGGTATGGTCATAAGAAAGCGAAACACGCCTCAGCACAATTTTTCAAACGCGGTTTATAAGATTTTATTTATTTTGCGTATTTTGTGAAATACTGAAACGCATCGTTAATTATCTAATTGATTGTATCTTATCAGTGCGGCTTTAACAAGTCCACCATAGACCAGAATTGCCTTCGATATTAATTTCTTTGGAATATACCTTTTCTAAAGAAACATTTTTTTATAAAGTAATTTTTAAACAAATTATTAATGAAAATGACTGAGAATTTCAAATTATGTGGTTTTTAAAATGAATTTCTTAAAATAACATCATTAAAATTAAAAATCTTAACGGTTATATGTAAAGTTTCCATGAAAATAAATATATTTACATTTTTGAAATAAACTAAATAATTTCATGTTGGCAGTGCTACGCTTCTCCACTTTAGCCAACATGCGGCAGCCGAATTTCACAATGATGATAATGAATACCGAAAATCGAAGTTGATTCCGAAAAAAATTGCGAATAGCTACGGATAAAATTTAATAATCAGAAAGTTCATTGGTAAACAAAAGATCTTTTAAATATTTATTGAGTGCTGCTGACGCATTGCAAATTAAATGCGTACGAAATGTTTTAAGTGGCAGTGTTAATGGAAACGAAACTAGTGTTGTGAACAAGGTGCTTTTTACAGGATACATTTTCATCATAGACTACCGCGCCTTAGAGAGCCTGGCAAGTTCAATACTATATAGGTAGTAGTAATGAGGTGGTCGGGGTCGTGCCAGGATACACCCAAAGCCAGTCAGTCAGAGTGTTCAGAGAAATGTCAATGCCAAATAATTTTTTCATAAAATCCAATTGAAAAATTAGGGTGTTGCTTATTATATTCACTAGATTTTCGAAGACGATATCCTTTTGTGTTTTATAAAAAGGCCAATAAATCAAATACTTTGTAATTGTTTAAATTGTTTGTACCTGTAGCACTATTCGCACTATTCAAGAAATGACTACAATACAAACATATATTTATTCTAATCAACGAGCTTGAGTAATTAAAAAAAGTCAAGTGAATAATTGATGATGATACGCCCAAATTGTAGTGTTTGTATATAGCCAAATTATGTTGCATAGCGAAGTAGTTAAAACTCAGTAATTACATTTTCAAAATTTCAATTATGGTTTTGCACAAATTATTATTGAGCAGACAATTTCTTATCTTTAGAATCAATATTTTTATCATCTGATGAGTACATGTTAATCTATCAAATGACATTTTAACTTTTTACTTTAATATTTAACTTTAATATTAATCAATTAACTTTCAAAAATAAAGGTTATGCAAAAATAGTGTTTGCTTAGCTTTACTTATACAACGATTATTTTATTTATAGTGTTTACACAGACATTTTTTATAACTAAAGGTACTATTTCTTATCTGTTTTTAAAAAAGCTCAAGGTCATTATAATAAAAAAAAATAAAAAAAATACGAAATAACGTTAAAAGAATTGAGGGACAATAATAAATTATACAGCAAAGTTCAAATATTTCAAAAGAATTCAATCCGTTCAAATTCTGTGAAATAGAATCCGTTTTTATTTTGTCCATATTGTGCATTTTTATACTTTAAAGTCTTCATAAAAAATATATATAGCGTATTTATTATAAATTGGTAATTTATTATTTTAAACAGTATGAAATTGCCTGAAATTGGTCGATTTTGAATATAATTTGCAATTTTTTACTGTATTTCTAATATGTATTTTAATTTTATTATTTTTTAGATTTATAAAATAAAATACAGTCGTCACTCGAAATATATATTACAAGTAACTAAAACTACAACTAATTTAAAATAACTTTTGGACGACACACGCTTTTAGAGGCATTTACAATGGCTGAGGATGAAATATTATTCGATGATGTCTATGAACTTTGTGAAGTTATTGGCAAGTATGTTGTAATAAATATATAAAATAATATACATTTTAAATATTGACATTTTTTCTTCAAGGGGACCATTTTCTATTGTACGACGTTGTATACATAGAGAGTCTAATCAACAGTTTGCCGTCAAAATAGTTGATGTTGCAAAATTTACAGCTAGTCCGGGATTAAGTACCGCTGGTAAGGTTTAAACATTTTTATTAAATAGTATAGAGTAATTTTGAACCTTTGTATAGTGTCGCCCAAAACATCAATTTGAACATGAGCAGTATACCTACATGTTTAGCTACTGATCTTCCACGATAAAACGAACATTTTAAATCAAGTAAAGGATTAGACATATACGATATATCAAAACAAACGTTTGAATCTAAGTACTTTCAAATATTTATTTCTTGAAGTATTTGAAAAATCAGTTCTTCAAAATAATCCACATTCATCATTTTTAATAGGGTCTACAAATTAAAATTGTCTCCAATTTTTTAAAAAATTCGAATATTCAGATTTTATAAAAGGTGTCATCAACTTTACATGATACGTGGGTCCTTTTTTTTGAAATATACTAACGAATTCGTTTAAAAATATAATAAAAATCAGCAGACACTATTTAATGTTTAGACTCGCAAAATTTTTTAAATCATAGTTTTTTTTTTAATTGCCTATAAATAAAATAATTTCAATTCAATCTGTGGCAATATTTTTGAACTTTTCAGGAGAGCATTTTTAAAATTTACAACTGTTTCCAAAAATTATGTTTGAAAATATTTTAAAAATTATTTTGGAAAATTAAAGATAAACTTAAATAAAATAAATATCTGCAAAATTGTTTAGTTAAAACGTTTTTTTCTATATATTTAATAACAAGTAGATATGCTTTTACGTTTTCTGCTCGTATCTCAGCAACTATAGGTGGGATCAGTATCAAAATTTGACACAAAATAAATTCGTATATCAGGATTACGATGGTATTTATAACTCAGTTTGAGCATATCTCGAGTTATGTTGTTAATTCATATTGCCACAGAAAAAGAACTAAACAAAGAGAACTAAACAGAGCTATTTATTCTATTTTGTTGGCAACTAATTGAACATGCTAATCTTATGAATAGATTTAAATTTATTGGAGTTTCATTTAGTAGAATTTTTGTATTTTGTACCATTAAATAAAGATTGGCAAATACTAGCAACTGAATTTTTTGGTATCAATTAAGCAGATGTTCCTTATAAAATGGACTATTAAATTACAGTGATGTCTCGTGGTTGCTATATTCTGTAACCTATTCAGAAAACCAACATATAAAAATTTGGTGTTGCTACTTTGAAACATTCTTGCGACCACAGAAATAAATAAATCATTTTGTTATTTGGCTCTTAATAATCTGAACAGCTTTGTTAAATAATAAAGTGCAATAATGTTAGCCGCGGTAGCCGCGGTAGCTCAGTGGTTAGTGCGTTGGACTGCGAGCTGAAAGGTCCCCGGTTCAAGCCTGGACTGGGGCTAACAACATCTTTTCATAGAAACATTTTTCTATACCGCGCTACCTCGTCAGTAAATGGCAAACCTACGAGAGTAAAACATTGCCTATGAAAAAGCTCTCACCCGCCGTTCGGATTCGGCAATAAACTGTAGGTCCCACCACTTTGAGTACAAATATGAGCTCGGCCGAAGTTCTATACAGGACTGTAGCGCCAAACTATTATTATTATAATAATGTTTTTTAATTTAAAAAAAAAAAATTAATTTTATATACATAAAGAACAGGGAGGGAACAGAAAAATATATTTTTGTAAATGGTTAAATTCTTCAAGAAATACTTTTATTTGTGAAGAATATGTATACAATTATTTTCCCTGATGTTTGGCGTACAAATTGGCGTTTTAATTTTTTCTGATAATGTTTCTAAAAATTTACGTTTGAACGGCTACACGAAAAATCGGAAACGCTGTAAAAAGCCGATGTATTTAAAAAATATTGAATTAATTTGTACTATAAAAATATGCGCCAGGTAACAAGTGGGCAAAAGGCGATCAAATACAGCAGCTTTTTAACAGTAAATCAACAGATTTTCGGCTAATTTATACCGACAAATGCGGAGTTTCTGTCAACACATGACTGTTTTTTGTAATATGTCTAATCGACAGACGACCGCCAATGGCAGTATATCGTATGATGAAAGCAGATAATGACAGCTAAATCTTTGAACATACTGCCTTTCAAAACTCAAGTTTAATTGGGCCTTTTTCATAGATATCCTTTCTAATTTTTTTTAAACATTTAAAAAAAAGAATAATTCCGTTTTACATTAATACCAACTAAAACGTTGTCCTTTGTCGATTGTAAATTGCTTAAAGTCGAACTTTAATATTTAAATACAAATTTCAATAATCCTTCGACAAATGCCTTGCGATATTCTGCGGAAAATCTGCTACAAGCCAGCATATTTCAAATATAATTCCAAAAACATTTCCTAAATCCGCTGTAGCATGTACAAACTTTTTTAAAATGCTGATTGCCTGCGTAAAGATTATGTAAAATCTGCACAAACCTTGTGTAAAAACTGCAGTTGTTTTTGATAAACTACATGCTGTGCGCAGCCAAGAAACTGCCGATAAACTAACTACTAGCAAAACAAACATTCAAAATACTGCCGAATATTTTATCGCGCGAATTCTTAAATTATTTTTGTTAAAATTTACTATAAAATAAATTCTATATAATTGCAGATTTAAAACGAGAGGCCACAATATGTCACATGCTAAAACATCCACATATTGTAGAGCTGCTTGAAACGTATAGCTCTGAGGGCATGTTGTATATGGTATTCGAATTGTGCGTATAAATGCTAAATGCTTAAATACGTTGAAATGTCTAATAAAATAAACACAATCTCAATTACAGTATGGAAGGCTCTGATCTGTGCTTTGAGGTTGTGCGTCGTGCTGTTGCAGGCTTTGTTTACAGCGAAGCTGTTGCCTGGTATGTTTCATCATTGCTGCCCAATCGAATTTGATTTTATTTAAAGAACCTGCTACCTTATATGTTTTAACATTTAGTCACTACATGCGCCAAATACTGGAGGCACTAAGATATTGCCATGAGAACGATATATTGCACCGGGATGTGCGGCCGGCCTGTGCGCTCCTAGCAACAGTTGACAATTCTGCGCCCGTTAAGTTAGGCGGTTTTGGTTCGGCTATACAGTTGCCTGGCGCCAGAGAAACAATTGAAACACATGGTAAAATTGATTAAAATTAATTAAATTTGTTAATTTTTAATTTTATATCAATTGTGTTGTGTACTAGGACGTGTTGGTTGTCCACATTATATGGCGCCCGAGGTTGTCACACGCCGTCTGTATGGCAAGGGCTGCGATGTATGGGGTGCAGGCGTTATGCTGCATGTGCTGCTTTCGGGACGTTTGCCGTTTCTGGGCTCAGGCGTGCGATTACAGAACTCCATCGCACGTGGACGTCTATCGGTTGGTGTTGTCTACTAATTTTGTGATATATGTAACATATGCTTTTTGCAGTTTGAGGCGCCCGAATGGAAATCAATTTCAACAACTGCCAAAGATCTAGTCATGAAAATGCTAGCATCAAATCCACATCACAGACTCTCGATAACCGAAGTACTAGAGCATCCTTGGATGAGGGTAATTTTGAAGTTTTTTCTATAGTGTAGCATTTGCGTTAATGTTCCTTTAATATTGCTGCAGGACAGAGATAAACTACAGCGTCAGCATTTGGCCGAAACGGTAGAAGAATTGAAACGTTACAATGCGCGACGAAAACTAAAAGGTGCTGTGCAGGCTATTGCCGGTGGTACGCCGATGGATCCTATATTTGGTACTGATACAGATTTGGGTAAGCATTTTATGTTTTATTATATAAAAAGTTCTTACATTTTTTATCTTACACTATTAGCAGCTACCGGCACTGCTTCAGAAGTATTAAACGAGTGGGCAGATGAAGATGCTGGCATTGAAGCTGTTCAGCGAATTCTCGATAGTCTCGATGACATTTATGCGCTACAGGATGCGCACACAGATCCTGATGTACTGCGTGATATGCTTCGCGACGATAGATTACATCAATTTTTACAAGTATGTTGTATATAAAATATTTAAATGTTTCATCATTAATATATAATTTGTGTTTTTTTTTAGTTATTTGATCGAATCAGCTCCACAGTTATGTCGCCATCGCGTGCACCCACAGGAGATGCTGTCACACGAAGTCGTGATGTAATCGAGAGTTTAGCATCTACGTCGGGAAATACAATTGTGCGTGACGAACTCATGGTATTATTAGCAGCGCCACACTTACAGGTTAGTTTAATTTGGAATTTTATAATACATCATTTATTTATGACAGTAAGTAACAAATGCTCTTTATTTAAAACAAATGGATTTATTAGTTTTTAAGAACGAGAATATCTGATATTCGATATCTATAAAATTAGAAGCAGTATCTCGTAAAAAACGGTTTTTTCATATTTGGCGGTTACTATGTTATTCAAATTTTCCTTAACCATGTCAAAAGAAGTTAAATTCCAAAATGTTAACATTAATTGAATGTTTGCCACTGAGTAAAAACATTTTTTCGTTCAACTTTAAAATTTTATCGTTCAGAAATTATGAGAGACTCCATTGAGATTATTTATTTAATCGACGGGGATATCGCATTAGTTTTAAAACTTTTTTTTTGCCTTTTAAAATAGTGGGGCGTATATGTAATAATGATTTCTAACTTTTTCAAAGTTAAATATATTTTTTATTGCTCCACTCGACCTAAGTTCTCTTCTCCACAGGACTGTAGCGCCAAACCAATATTTATTATAACTTTGTTGTTGTTCGGAAATCAAATACAGAATAGATTTTTTTTCCATCTTGTTGGAAGGTTGCCAATGTCCAGCCAGTTCCGAAAAAGGGCGAGGCCACGAACCCCGCTAATTATCGACCCATTGCAATATGCTCTGCGCTCTCCAAGGTAATGGAAAGCGTAAAAAACTTCCACCTTGTGAACTATCTAGAGCGCAACGAATTACTTAGTGACCGACAAGATGGCTTCCGTAGGACCAGATCCACCGGTGATTTGATGGCGGTGCTCTCCGAAAAATCGAATAATTGTATTCACCTTTTCGGGGAGAGTAAGGTTGTTGCTCTTGATATTTCCAAGGCTTTTGATCGAGTGTGGCATGAAGCCCTCGTATCAAAACTAATTGCATATGGTGTCGGTAATTCTTTTACTCGATGGATATCGAGTTTTCTCCAGGGTCGTTCAATACGAGTTGCGATTCTGAAGTCCCGCAGGGTTCCGTCCTATTCCCGTCCCTATTTCTGGTTTTTATCAATGACCTTCTGTCATCCACCCAGAACCCAATCCATTCCTTTGCAGATGACAGTAACATTTGTCATTCATATTCGTTCAATAAGCGCCCAAACTCTTTGGAGATTGAGAGTAAAAGGCGTTCAATGAATGACACACTCAATAATGACCTGAAAACAATCTCCAAGTGGGGTCTTGCAAATAGAGTTGATTTTAATGCAAGCAAGACCCAATGTTGTCTGTTATCTCACAAAAGAATGGATTCACCCGTCCCTCCCCTCAATATGGATGCTGTGGATATTACGCAGTCAGCTTCTATTGACGTTCTGGGCATATCAATTCAATGTGACCTCCGTTGAAATGATCACATATTTGATGTGTCGAAAGAAGCGGCCAAGTGCCTCGGTTTTCTGAAACGGTGCAAGACATACTTCACTCCGGCTGACTTACGCAATGTCTACATTACCTATATACGGCCTAAAATGGAATTTAATTCGCACATTTGGGCAGGGACCTCAAAATCCTCCTTGGAGTTCCTGGACCGAATACAACAACGTGCGATATATTTAATAGGGGATGATAATATTTCATCATCTATTGTTTCTCTTGAGCATCGAAGGACCGTCGGGTGTGTAAGCCTGTTTTATAGGTATTCCTATGGTAAGTGTTCTAGGGAAATACATGACCTGATCCCACCAGGTCGTGTGTTCTCTCGTTCTACTCGGGCATCGAACCAAGCCCACCTCTTCGTAGTCCACTCGGCTCTCAATAGGCGTTTTTTTTTATTAGTTCAGAGCAAATGGAGTAGAGCACAAACTGTCAAAATTTGTGCTTCGTGTTTTTTTATTTGGTCGGAGCAGTCAGTGCTTTAAATTCGTGTTTTTTATTGACACAGAGCGCTCTCTGAACGTGCTCAACGTGCACTGAATGTCCATCCCTGCCATTTCTTTTTTTTTGCAAATGACAGATGAAAACTGAAACTAAAAAGTGATAAAATTAAAAAATGAACAAAAAAGTACCATAGTAAGATATAAAGTATATTATTCAGTAATCTGTAGTGATCATTAGTGTTAAATAGTTTTATGAACATTTGCAAAAAAATTAGAAATGACAAATGTTACTAGAGGGCTGCCCTACTCAAAGTGTAACAAAATTAACACAGAAAAAACAGAGTAGCTCGGCGAATGCACTGTTCAGTGAAGAATCAGTCTGCACTGGCTACACTGAACGTACTGCACTGAACTAATAAAAAAAAACGCCTAATAGAACCCCGCATTACAGAGAGAATTCGTTCTTCAGTCGCACGATACGTTTGTGGAACAATCTCCCTGCGTCTGTTTTTCCCGACATTTTTAATATTGGGAAATTTAAAGCAAACATCCACCGACACTACTCTATCTTTCCCCCTCCTTTTAACCTATCATCCCTTCTTACGATCAACACTGTGCTTTGCATGAATAGGGGGCATCCCCTGAGCGTTGGTTAATCTGTAAAAAAAAATATATATATATATATATTTTTTTTTTTGGATATGAAATTAATATTTTTAGATAACTTTCCTAGTTGACGAATCACTTTTCGTTTCTATTGATTTTGGTTTTATTGGCTATTTTTGCTAAGTGTTTTGCAATGCATTTTTTATACTACTGTGATGTTTTTGATCAATTGATCTATATTAGACATATTAATCAGAATTTGGATACTTTATATAAAGATTTTTGTAATCAATAATTTCAAATTTCAAAATGTATTTAGTAAGTTTTACTTTTCCAATTAATATTCCATTTAACATCGCCACCAAAGTGTAGGGTATTTCATATTGGGCCCGACAAGCTTTAAGTCCCGTTTATGTGACTTAACTTTCACCACTCGTTTAAAATTGTTTTTAAGAGTCTATTTATTCCATGGTTCGTGATCTGATTTTGACATTAACAAAATAAAATTTGTGTTTCTTGATTTTTGGATAATTAAAAATCATTAAAATATTAATGACTCATTTTACACACATCCTTACAATAGACTACATTTCATATTTGCTTCAGTTTCCAATAATTTAGCATGTCTGTATTTATTCTTGAGTCCGTTTCCAGATTAATTTGTTGTGCATATAATTTATAGTCTTTAATAAATAAGAATATAGGGATGTGCAATTAATCGATTAATCAAATTGCTTGATTAATCAAATTACTGATTGATTAATTGATTAATCAAGATTTTCGATTAATCAGAACATTGTGTAATCATTTGATCAGGATTCTGATTAATCAGAATTGCGATTAATTGATTAATCAGCATTTTGATTAATCGAATTTCTGATGAATTAATTTCTTCTTCGCGAAATATTTAAAAATACTTTACTATATGGTTCTTGAACATTTCAAACACTTCCTTTTATTTTTTAATTATTTTAAAAATAAATTTTCACTTTATTTAAGTTGACAAAATGTTCAAATGCTGTTGAATAAAATTATTTTATTTTCAATTAATCAAAATTTTGATTAATCAGGGTTCTGATTAATCAATATTTTGATTAATCGCACAGCCCTAGTTAAATATAATGATTTTTTACATTAAATAAATTGGGTCCTTACCATTGAATAATGTGGATGTTCACACAAAAAGCATTCGACCATTTTGAGCAAACTCGCAGAATGATGTAGAAACAAACATCATTCGTGTTTTAGTTTTTGTATGCCACACAGGGAGACGTTTATTATATGAGGAAGCAAAAGTATTTATACTGTATAAAACAATAATATTGAAATCCTATTAATATAATAAATCTCTTTGTTGGTTTGTTTGTTTGTTTATTTGTTTGTTTGTTCCGCTTCGCCGTCTAAACGACGACAGATTCGGTAGGGTCTGGAAGGAATGATAGGCTATATATGGGCGGGATTGGACAAAGGGCGTGGCACCTCCGATACAGCCTAAACTTTCAAAACGATATAACTTGGCATTTACTGCAGCTACAAACATGAAACAAAAAACTCAAATACAAAAATTCACCACACTAAAACTCACCACACTAAAATTCACCACATTAAAACTCACCTCACTAAAACTCACCACACTAAAATTCACCACACTAAAATTCACCTCACTAAAATTCACACCACTACAACTAACCACACTCAAATTCACCACACTAAAACTCACCACAATTAAATTCACCACACTAAAATTCACTACAATTAAATTCACCAAACTATACACACCACAATGATACTCACCACACCAAAATTCACCACACTAAAATTCACCACATTAAAATTTACCATACTTAAATTCACCACACCAAAACTCCACACTGAAATTCACTACACTTAAACTCACCACACTATACACACCACAATGATACTCACTACACCAAAATTCATCACACCGAAACTCACCACACTAAAACTTCTTCTGGAACAACTCTACGGGGCAGAATTCTGCGGGAAAGGATTCCACCGGGAAGAATTCTACCGGGAAGAATTCTAAAGGGAAGAATTCTACGGGAAAGCGTTCTATGGAGAAGAATTTACGGGGAAGATTTCTACTGGGAAAATTCTACGGGGAAGCACAGTCTGAGAAAGAATTGTCTGTCAGAAAAGATGTTTTTAGCGGAGAATTATTTTTGTTTTATTTACTACATTTATAAAACCAATAAAAAACGTCCATAGCGAAGCATGGGTCCCTGATATAATTAATAAAAATGTTTTTTATATTAATAAAATTACTCCATATCCTTGCATTCACAAAATCTTTGCGCGATTCGTGCACGGGTCCAGCTAGTATTTAAATAAATGATACTGCATTTTTCGAATATTATTAAATTAATTAAAAAACTTTTGAATTAATATGAAAAAACTATTAATACATGAACGATGAAATGATTGGTCATACCGTTAAGTACTTATTCGAACATTTTCTTCATAGTGTGGTTACAACTCTCTGCTTGTCATCATTCATATGCGTGAAATTTATCAAATTCGTTGCTATGAATTATCTTCTAGTGGCATAAACCTTAATAGTGTCAATTAATAATATTAAATTTGAAAGTGATAAATTTCAATTGAAAGTGTTGCATTTTAAATGTCACAAAACTTTATATTAAAAATGTACACTTTAAATTTTAAACTGCACTATTATACTCGTTGTATAAATTTATTTTTCATATTAACTTTGCATTGACTCTTACTTAATTATGTAGTCGACGTAATGTCTAAACCCCTACACTAGCGTAATGTATAAAATAATATTATACAAAATAAATAAAATACAACAAAAATTATTCATAAATATATGCATAATAAGAACGTTGTCGTAATTATTTGTTATGCAACGTTGTGCTATGTCCAGCACTCTGTAAATGAAGAAAGAACCTTGATGTGAGATTTTGTCCTCGCCCTCATAACAGTCATTCTCATTGAATAATGAAATATGTTAGAAATAATTTATAAAATTCGATTTATTTAGGTTTATATTAAAAAATAAATATCAAATATATAAAGCTGTCAAATTATTTAAATTGATATATATTATAATTTGTGTTGTCCAATAAGTGGGAACACGTGTGAAAAATTCGCATTGCCTTAAAATTAAAAATTTAACATTGGGCTCTCAAAGCATTACAACCTGCTACAAATTTGCAACAACAAAGCCTGCTGAAAGTTCCAAAATATGCGCCGCGTTGTGCTGTGATTTATTAAGCACAATATGTATTACATAATTCACAGCACCAGTGCACAGTGGGCCAAAAACATTTGCATTTTATTTCAAATTTTAAAAATTAATATACGAATTACAAAAAAAAGAATGTTATCTATGATTATAATCTACCTTCCTAAGGTAAAACTAATTCGTCAGAAAAGGTCTTAAATTCCAGTGACATCATTTTTTTTACTCTACACTAATAGTGAAAGGGTATATTCAGTTTGGTATGCAGGTTTTAACACCCAGAAGGAAACATTTCCGTTCTGGAAAAGTATATAATTCTTGATCAGCATGACATGCTCGATTAAGTGATGTCCAGCGTCCGTAGTCTGTCTGTTGAAATCACGATTACAGAAAAACTAGAGCTAGAGCAATGAAACTCCTCATTTAGATTATTTACGCTGTCTGAAAAAGAAAATGGGCATGACCGGTTCATTGTGACCTGTGAACCGATCACTTATGTTCAAATACCCAATAAAAAAAACTTAAATCTACAGGTGAATTTTACATAATACCGGCTTAAGTGAATTTTTTTGGTCAAATATATATTTTCTTAGTTTAAAACCTTCCTTCCTAACCTTCCTTATTTGGTTTTTCCATATCAAAAGAACAAAAAAAATTCTGTAACCAGTAGAACAAAATTATTACTCAATTATTTACTAAGTAATCGATATCTACACTCTACGAAAGAAATGTTTATAAAAT
This sequence comes from Dryomyza anilis, assembly GCA_951804985.1. Taxonomy (NCBI): domain Eukaryota; kingdom Metazoa; phylum Arthropoda; class Insecta; order Diptera; family Dryomyzidae; genus Dryomyza; species Dryomyza anilis. Next base: position 92,610,016 of record OX638132.1, on the reverse strand, counting down.
ACTTGTGAGAAGCTATCGGTTACTTCTGGTAAATACATATTGGCTGCCAGAAATACTTATTGTTAGTCTTTAATAATAATGGCTTATTGCAAACAATTACACAATTCTAGTATTTGAAACAATATCTAATTTCTTAAAAACATTTAAAATGTTTCCCAAGAACACTTTTTATAAGTCATTTCAATTATTACTCCCAAACACTAATTTGTTACCAGTAAATAATGAAAGTGTTTAAGATAAGTAACAAATACATGATATTTCTTTGGGGCGAACACTAAGTGTTTCCCAGAACGCAATCTATTTTAAAAGTGTTTGCCCTAAATACTAATATAATAATAATAGTTTGGCGCTACAGTCCTGTACAGAACTTCGGCCGAGCTCTCTCACCATTTTGATCTGTGCGTGTTATATTTGTACTCAAAGTGGTGGGACCTACAGTTTATTGCTGAATCCGAACGGCGGGTGAGATCTTTTCATAGGCAATGTTTTACTCTCGTAGGTTTGCCATTTACTGACGAGAGGTAGCGCGGTATAGAAAAATGTTTCTATGAAAAAGATGTTGTTAGCCCCAGTCCAGGCTTGAACCGGGGACCTCTCGACTCGCAGTCCAACGCTCTAACCACTGAGCTACCGCGGCTACATACTAATAGCTTCTCGAAAATAATGCTACATTGAAACTGTTTGCCACAAAAATCGTACAGCTTGTCACAACAATTGAACTTATCCGTGTCATGCAACACTAGCACGAATAATCGTGGATAAGCTTCTTGTGTCGAATAAGAAGCAAAATGTTCTTATTGTGCGACATCAAATCATTTGACGATTTCATCAGTTTAGACGACTTTTTAAGACGCGTCCAATGTATGAAACATAATGCATCGATGTATTGTAGTGTTTCATTAATGTCAGTCGAAATAAAAGATTTATTTTCGACAGTCGCTCGTTTACGCTACTTGTCGAATTGTCTACCCTGGAATTCTGCATTATTAAACATGTCGCGTAAATAAGTGGGCTGCCGCAATAAAAAAAAAAAAAATTGACTGAATTTGGCGAACACTTCAAATATTTGTGAGAAATATTTTTTGTGTTTGTGGGAAACACTTCAAATATTTGTGGGAAACAGTTTTCGTATTTGTGGGTAACACTTTTCGTGTTTGTGGGAAACACTGCAATTATTTGTGGGAAACACTACTGATTATTTGTGAGAAACACTTCGATTATTTCCTATAAATGAGCTTTCAAACACTTTAGTGTTTGTTTGAGAAAGTGGAAACGATATTTTTTGTGTGTAAGTATAAATTTCACTTTTAATTATTTTATTTAAAAATATTTATTTTTTTACTAAATTCCAATAATAATTCGAATATCCATAAATATCGATATTTCAGTATAAATTCGATTTGAAAAAATAAAAAAAGATTTTACATAGTAAGATATTTCAGAATTTATCAATAAAATGTCGTCCTTACATTAAAAACTTGTACAACCATTATTCGAATGTTCAGTAAACAACCAATATTTCGATAAAAATTAAATTTTGCATATTACTAATTTCGAAATTTATACGGTATTCCGGATTAGAAACCCCCTAGTACCAATGTAGTCGTCTCATACCACACGACGACAAGGTTTGCCTTGCAATCGTGGTTTTTTGTTGTTCTTGATGTTTTTTTTTTTGGACAGAGTATGGAGTGCACCGCATGAATATCATGGGTGTAAAAAAAGAGTTGAGGTGCGGTGACGACACCATTCGTTGCTGGTCCCAGCTATGTATGCTGCTGTGTATGCAGTGTGGATTATGTTCGGAAGCAGAGTTTGAGTTTTACACGAATGCGAAACGACGTTGTTTAGTTTGCGAACGAACAATCCACCAGAGTCCTGTAGCAAAGCAAGCAAGCAGTTGTAACTGAAGCTGAAGCGTTATTTAGTTTGATTTATTTGACATTCGTTAAGTCACGTGTAAAAAAGACTGCTAATGATATGCACGAGTGTATTTATGTTTGGATGACAATGATAATAATGATGACAACGACGACTACGACGACAACGATTACTATGACGTTGGTGAAGTGAAACAAATGCTTTGTAGTGTTTATCTTCAAATGATGTTGATTGTTGCTTAACTATTTCGGTTACAGTGCTGTGCTACTGCTGACCTTATGGCACACAGTGTTTATCAACTTTTAAGTTGTTGGCGTTTTGTTTTTCTTCGTCTTTTTCTACTGATTTCGTTGGACAGTGTGTAAATAATTGGAACGTTCTTCAGCAGGTGCATTTGTGTCGACAGAAGGCCACGACAAAAATTGTCCTAAATTTGAAAAATTTTCAAATCAGTGCAGCGCGTGTCACATAAATGTGTTGTCGATTGTGGAGATAAAAAGTGCTATCTATTTCGTAAAATTGGCGGCAAAAATTGTGATTTATTTGCAACTTGATGATGTGCGAAGTTGAAGTGTTTTAAAAGTGACCTATAATAAATATTGAATAAAATAATACAAAAAGAAAAAAAGTGAACAATATGGAGGATTTTGCAGAAATTTGGATGGACGAACTGTCGGAAAATGAGTCCTCAACCGTTTCGGTGGTTTTGCAATGGATTGGCTTGGAGACGGCTGTGCAGCTGCCAGCCTATATAACGCGTTACTATAATAATTTGCATTTTCAGGTGGGTAAAATGAAGAAAAACAATTTCAAGGTTATTTTTAAACTAAGAAAAGTCATTATAAATTGGACAATATTAATATAATTGATAGTTTTTTTTTTGGTTTAAATTATGAATATAAATACTATAAAGCTCTATGGCAAAAATTTAAAACATATTTAAGAATTGTTTAGTTTGTGTGCATTCAAAACTATTTTTGTGTGTCATATAATCAAATATATTTGTTGATTTCTAGAATATGCTGAGGCAGTTTTGGTGACAAAAAAATAATTGTTTGAACATAGAGGTTGAGTTCGTTCTAACCATATATTATATGCTCAACCGCAGTGAAATAAATTCAATAGTCTATATTATAGGTTGTGTGATGCATTTCTTGGCACGATGCTTGCATCTGTAAACAAGGCCAAATAATAGGCATGCATGGGCATTGCGCAACGAAGAACGAACAACATTCAACGTACAACGAACGAATGTGTTATACGATGGCACGACGTTTGCTCTCTATCGCTCTGTCACGCGGTGCATTCGCGTAGAGTTCGTTCCACAGATTCATGGCTCATGGATGCGACAAATACCACCCACAATTTGCCAACACAAGCAACTCTTGAAATTTTAAAACTTTCTCCAGAGAGAGATAGAGAGAGATAATGGAGTATTAGAAAGAGAGTGAGTGACGCAGCAGATACAGACTTGAAACTGCCAGAGCAACGCTTGCTGTAGCAGATTGCGAGAGAAATGCGCATGCATCCTGTATTTGCGTTGCTTGACCGTTGCGTTGCCAGTGTAGCGCATGCCTACTGTAGAGCTTTACAGCATCCACCACCCACTACACACTACACACTCTGTACACTGTACACCGTACACTGGAGGCTGTGTTCTGTTGAAGGCTTTGTCTCTTTTTGACAAGGGCTGCTTTTTGGCGTCTTCTCATTTGTACCGCGAAATTGCTTGGATGGTTGGAGATTGGAGGTTGTGTGTGTTTTTTTTTCGTTGTTTGCTTCGATAGATGATGTGGGATAGCATGGTTTGTGGTAGCTATATTGAAAGGTGAAACATTTTTGCTTTTGCTCTCCACTTCTAGAGTTTTGCAGCTTGTTGTTTGTTCTGTGAATGCCTAATTTGGCACATTTTGCTGCTCTGTGATATTCAGTATAACGCGAGCCCTTGACATGAAAGGGTCCTTTGCATTTTCATAAAGAGCTTCTTTCTCTTCTTATTTTCTAATTGTTGTTGTTGTTGTAAATATAAGCAATCAATTACAAATACATTTTATAATAGTCGGGCCGCAGTATAAACGATGAAAGGCCCAGTTCTGCTGGTACTGCTCTTAAATATTAATACACTTGTGACATCATTTTGAACTGGAAAGTTGCAATTATTGAAAAAAAGAAAAGAAAATTTTGAAAAATTTTTGTGTGAAAAATGTCGATTTTGCTTTTACGCATCACCAGCAGAGGGTAAAAATTTTATGTATGTGGGCACAATATACGCTGACTGCTGGACTAAATACAGAAGAGCAACAACCAACGAACCAACCAACCAACCACAGACGTTGAAAATTTCGCGAAAAAGGTGTTGCTACTATTGAAAACTGTTACAAAAATTATTAAAATTTAATTTTCAAGTTTTAATAAACGGTGTAGAATAAAAAAAAATGATATATACTGCAATATGTGCTGGTGAAATATAATTTATTGATTTTACGCGAACGTCGACTCGAAAGCATAGGGAAGAAGCAGTATTGCAGTAAGTACCTATAGTTCCAAGTTTTTCCTACATTTACAAAGGTTGCGCCCTCTTTTTTTGTTGTTCCTATGATTCGTATAATTATATTTTGAGTTGTTTAATGTATAATTTGCATTTGAAACAAAGTTTTTTTTTTTGAGTATTAATTTGCATAGAGACTTTTCGTAGAGATTATTTTTTTTTCTACTTTGGTTTTTTCAAATGCTACAATTTTTGGAGAGCAAAATTACACAGATACACAGATACTGTGCGGGGTGCTATTGAAGACATTGAATTCTGCGTGCTCACTGCATTATGCTCAATGAAGGAATTTAATTGATTTTTCAACAAGTACCAATTCTTTCTTGCAGCGCTCAAGTAGTTGAATTTTCTTTTTTTTTTTGTAATTTTATTTGAGCTGCCTTTGCATGGTTTTCATTTGTAGAGTTCGTTTTTATTATTTTGGCATAAAAACTAAAGCGCAGCCTTTTTACTGTACACATTGCTTTTACTAATTAGTTTTTCTTTTATACATTTTTTTTACAGAATTCTCCCGTAAACAAAATCCAATTAAATAATTCCAATTAAACTAATCAAACTGTAAAATATTGTAAAACGCATATATAATCAAAATCAACTAAACAACTAGCACAATAATTTCCAAACTCTAACTAAACACAAAAAAAAAAAATACGTTGCCAAAAAAATAAGAAACAAATTTAGCAAACTTATAAAATCAATAATATTTACTATATAGCATATTGTAGACGGTGAAAATCAAACCTTTTTAAATAATTCTAAAGTTACGATTGTTGTTATTATTGTTGTAGTAGACTGTTAAACGAAAATCGAAAAATCTAGTAAGATTTACATGAGTTAGCAACCCCATCATAGCTGTGATTCTGATATAATTTAAGCAAAGGACGCACAAAACGAAATCGAAAGAACAAAAAAAAAAAAAACTCCCGACTCAAGGTCAAATCTGAATTTATCTATATATGTATTCTTCAATGCGAGCCTGCAAATTATTACTGCCGCAGTAATAAACATCATAACCAACTTAAAATCGTACTAAGGATGCTGATGCTGCTGGCCGCCCACTTAGCTTTGTGCGTCTTCCGGACCCCATGCCTCTGTCTTAGCGCACAACCGACCAAAGAAGTCTTTCTGCCGCGGCGGAGCGCTTAGTGTTCGTAACGTGTACTGTGTGTGTGCGCGGCCGGACACCCGGTGCAAAAGTGCTGAAGCTGAACATATCAGGCGTCGCACGTTCGCCATTGTTTGGAGCACAAATAGCACAAGAAACTAAATAAAAATTTACTCACGGCAATCATCTCCACCGCCACCGCACAGATTGCAATGCTCTGGTAGCCAAGATAGTTTTGCCGTGGATCACTATTGCGGAGGCGATTCACATACAGCGAATAGCATTCTTGGATCATCAGCAGCAGGAGGAGGCGGTGGTTGTGGTCAATGGTCGTCGTCAGCGGGCACAGGAGCAGGCTCAGTAGGAGGTGGCGGAGGAGGAGGAGCAGCAGTAGGAGCCGCCTGTTCGTTAGGAAATTGCGGAGGTCCCATGTGCATCCAGCATGGATCGGCGGGTGCTTCACTGGCAGCGCCACCACCTCCCTCACAATCGATGTCAATGATGTCCGGTGGAGGAGGCGACGGAGTAGGAGTGGGAGTGATGGGATCAGGTGGCGGCAGATTAGTAGGCGGAGGTATCATGAACGGCGGACTGTTGGGCTCACACATGTCCCTCGGAGGTATTGTTATTGGTGGTGGAGGCGGTGGTGGTTGTGACACAATGCGTTCTGGAGGTGGCGGTCATTGCAGAAGCATGAGCGGCATAAGCAATCTGAGCATAGGGCCGCCTCCGCTGCCTTTGCCTCCACCCCCCATGTTTAATCCTTGTAGTTCAAATAGTTATAATTCAGTGCCACTAGCAGGGCCCTCATCCTCTCGCTGGGGTCCACGAACATCATGCCCTGTACATAGTCCTTTTCGAGTGCGTGTGCCGAATGGTTCAATTTGTTCCGGACATCAGGTAATTACAAAATTTAAAAAAAAAATAAAAAATGTGACCGTTAATTGATGAAAATATTACTACATATAAACACATCGAAAATGGGGTACTGAGGTACCCGATCAAAGTGATTACTCAAATATTTAGAAAAAATAAAAATCAATTACATTATCAACTATATATAGTTTTATTTATTGAAAAAAGTTAAATAAGTGAAATTGTAAACGTATTTTAAGAATTTTAATTTTATAAAAATTTAAATGTTATAAATCTCCTAAATTAATCTATTCCTCTTATTTCGTAAAACGAAAAACGATGCCAGAAATTCCAGTGATAGATTTGGTTGTATTTTACGAAATAAAAACGATATGAACTAGTTAAAAGAAAAAAACTGCCTCCGGAATTTTTAAAAAATTTATATTCTGTTCGTTTTACGAAATAAGGGGGAACACGTTTTTGGTAGCATTCGTATTATATGATAAGTCGAATATAATGTTTCAAAAGATTCAGTATTTCATAAACTTAATCAATACCATAATCATAATATTGGAAAAGTCAAAACACTCTGAATAGTTCGTACACCAGAAAAACAAAACTTTAAAATCACTTAAACTTCGGTGCAAAACAGTTGATAATTAAAAGTGTGCATGTATGAAAATCAGCCGTATTTGAAAACTTTAAATTTCAAAGTGTTTACTTTAAATTCTAAATAAATTTTATATTTTTATGTGACACTTTAAATTTTTAAGTTGGACTTTTACTTCTGTCAAATTTAATTTTTTGTTAGAATACAAAAATTTTCTCAAGGAGCGTCATATTGTATGGCCATTGCCTGCGTATATTAATGAGAAAGAGACAGGTTTTATTTTTGTTATTGATCTTTGGGTAATTCTTAACATCCCTATGGACTATTTTCCGATGATATACATTGAATTTTAAAGTGATAATTTCAAATTAAAGTGTTGCACTTTAAATTGTCATATCTTTGAATTGATAGCGTAAGCTTTAAAATTTAAAGGTCACTTTTTTTCTCGGTGTATAAAATATGAATATTTCATTAGTATTATGAATTTTTCATAAGTATGTTGAATTCAGTAATTATTTGAATTTTAATAAACAAAATCATCTAAAGGGTTTTTCAACAGGGACGCTACAAAAGTAGAGCGTCAGGGACAGTAAACGACGCCATATTTCTTACCGCTCTTTTGAAATTTCTCTTCAGTAAGGTTTGCCATTTCATGATGGAAAGATATATCAGCCAACAACGAGTCGAAATTATTAAAATTTACTACCGAAATTCGGTAGTAAAAATTCGAAAAATCATCTTCAGCTGAATGGCTTCGTCCATAAACAAAATATGCGTTATTGGTCAGACAGCAATCCACACGTACTCCATGAGTCATCATTGAATCCCGAGAAAATTACGGTTTGGTGCGTCTTATGGGCCGGCGGCGTCATTGGGCCGTACTTCTTCCGTGATGATCAAGACCGACACGTTACTTTGAATGGGAATCGCTGCCGTTCAATTAATTTTATATATGAGATATATGAGTATATTTCTTCCCTGTTTGTTTAAGCAAGTTTTAAAATAATTTTTGTGAATTTTAATGTCGCTTATTAAGTTTTACACACAAAATTATAACATTTTACTTAAATGCAAAACATACTTTTGGGCCTGGTGACTTTGGAAGAATCCTAAATACAAAGAAAATAGTTTTTTTTTTTTAAATGTAGCATTTCATGTTACTGAAATGATCGCTTCAATTTATTTTAAAAATTGATTTTACATTTCTGTGGCAATATGAAATAAAAGCATGTCTATTTTTTGAACTTTTCAGGAGAGCATTTTTAAGCTTTACAACTGATTCCGAAAATTATTTTTAAAAATATTTTAAAAATTATATTTGCAAATTTATTAACAACTTAAATAAAATAAATGTCAGCAAAATGTTTTTGTTATAATTTTTTTTGAAAGTTTGTTTTTTATAAAAGTGAATATTTAATAACAAGTAGATATGCTTTTTCGTTTTTTGCTTGTATCTCAGCAACGATAGGAAGATCAGTCTCAAAATTTGACACAAAATGAATTCGAATATGAGGATTTAAATGGTATTATTAACTCAGTTTAAGCATATCTCGAGTTATGTTGATATTTCATATTGTCACAGATTTAATAACAGAGTTTGTTTAATATTTGAAATTCTTTTATTTAGTTTATGTTCAAAATTAATTATTTTTTTATTTTTCTTTCTAATTTATCCTCAACACGAATAATAAATATATTTTTTTAAATCATAAATAATTATTTATGAATTACAAATATGTTGAACCGATATGGGTGGTATCTATTTCAAGAAAACCTTTGTGGCAACTTAATTGGTAGCTACACAATTGCCATTAAAGTGTTTGTTCCAAATCATGCGAAATATACTGATTTGCCACCCAATAAATTTAATAATTTGCCACTATATTGTCACCTCATAACAACAAAGTTAACTGCGCTCATTATCGTATATGTTCCATTATCGGAATGTATGACTTATATATCACAGCATTGTGACATATTATGGCGAATGTTCCATACATGTTCTTTGCCACCGCTTTGCAACTCAAAATTACTACTTTGCAACACTGGTTTCAGAGGTAACTTAAAAGCTACACATTTGCCACACAAGTTTGTGGCAATTGTTGAGCCGTGGTTACTTGGGATAATGTTTAACTCTCCAACATCATTTGAGTTAAGAAATATTTTTATTTCTTTCTATTCCAGTTAAAATTCACATAAACTTACTCAAAAAACGTTTAATGGCGTATAACACTAAATTTTTTGAATAAAAATTCAAATTTGAAACATTCATTCAGTTATTTTTTCTTATTTTAAATTTTGTTGAAAATATTTCTTTATATTGAAAATAAAATTCGCGAATTCAAATTTCATTTGAAAACTCTTGTAAACCTACTAGAATATTTTATGTAATTCTTATTAAAAATATTTAAAAACTGTATTTTTTTTAACGAAGTTCAAATGTAAAACCATCTCGTGTTGAATTCATTTAAAAATTATTATTTGTCTTGAAAAGTCAAATTTAATAACTTTAACTTATTTTATATAATTCTTTTATGGAATAATGTACTGACGGAATTACGTACGACTGACGGAATTACGTACATTTCAAAATTTTGTCTGTTATCGATTATTTAAATTCTGATATTAACAAATACAATTAGCTATAAAAATTATTTAATTCACTTCTAGTTGACAAACATAGTTTTAAAATTCAGCTGTTCTTATTTTGTGAATTTTAAATTGAACTTTTGTAGGGTGACTGAATTAGGTACGTTTACACGTTACTACATATTTAATATTATTTATTTCTTTTGGCATTGTAAAATATGTATTACAAATAACAGTATAACCCAATAATTTCAAAAATAATGTACAAAACATTTAATTGTAATTTTAATAATAATTTTAAATTACCATTTGATGCTTAAACCATATATATTTTCTTTGTTTCATTGCAGGTAAGCAAATACGATTCCGCAACTAGTATAACACAAATGTGTGAAAGACACGTAAGACTTTATAAGTATCAAAATATTATCCTGTATAATTTTTATTTTTAATTATAAAATTAAATTAAGGTTAATTATATGACAAAACAGGTCATCTCAGTTACTGGGACATAGTCATACAGCAAATATTGTGCATTAGATCAATGTTAACTGTAAGACTGTGTCTTGGTTTTTGAGAAAACACATCGTGAATATTGAATTATACCTAATATTTGGATTTTTATTTATGAAAAGATTTTTTAAAGTGTATGTTTTAAAGTTATGTACCTTAAATTAAGAGGTTTTTAATGGATCCAAAATGGGTTTTAAATTTTTTTAACTTTTGTATTATATTGGGTTCAGTACCTTTTAGTTTTGTAACAGAAAACTTGAATAAAATGTAACTAGAAATGTTTAATATAAATTTAAAGTAAATTTTAGAATATGTACGTTGCGAAATAATTTTTCTATTTACATTTAAGAATCTATATATTAAAATTTATATATGAACAATCGATAACGTTAGAGTTTTGAACGAAATTGGATTAATTTAGAATAAAAAGTTGAATTCAAACAATTTTGAATACGTTTCTGATAACAAGAAATTGTTTGTCGAACAATCTTTAAAAAATAAAATTTATGATAAAACCAATTTCAAATATCCAACGATCTTGTTACAGATCCGAATATCTAATTTAGAAATTTTAAAAATTGTTAATTTTTAGAAATACTCTTACGATCGAAATTCAAGTATTTTACCACAAAAAATAAATTAAGTTCGTTCAAGAGATTGAATTTGTTTTAAGTTTATTTAATTTAATGAATTCTGGAACAGCAAAAACAAATTTGATCGTATTAAAATTAGAATATAATTTCAATCGAATATAATTTCAAATTGTTTAGAAAATTTAGTAATTTACTTTATCAAATTAGATCTAATTTAATTCATGAAAACATTATTTGTAATTTAAAATCTATTCGTTTTCCAACAAGAAATTCCCCCGGATTTTTGAATCGTATTCTATACACGAACCTATAACTATATTCTATACTTGAACCTCTGTTCTCTATTTTATGTACTAACATGCATTAGTCGTTTCTTTCAGGCGCTGCTACACACACACGATGTGGTCGCTCGGGAGGTGTACGGCGAGGAGGCACTGCGAGTGACACCGCCACCATTGGGCACCTACATCAATGGTGATGAAATCGATAATGCGGACAGCGGTGAGATGCAGCACGTGACCCGAGTGCGTTTGGTGCAATTTCAAAAGAACACGGATGAACCAATGGTATGATATACTATTAATACTATATAGTACAATACCAGTACCATAAATGCCATTTATTTCGAAAAAAAAGGGTATCACACTCAAAATGACCGAAGACGGTAGATGTATTGTGGCTAGAATAATGCATGGCGGGATGATACATCGCCAGGCTACTTTGCATGTGGGCGATGAAATTCGCGAAATCAATGGCCAACCAGTGCAGCATCAATCGGTTGGCCAATTGCAACGTATGCTGGTTAGCACTCATTTTTTTGTTCACACATTTACATTATGAATTTAAAATTTTAACTGTTTATGCAGCGAGAAGCTCGTGGTTCGGTTACCTTTAAAATAGTTCCTTCGTATAGAAGTGCTCCTCCACCTTGCGAGGTAAGTTTTTTAAAACTTCAATTTTCCTTTGTTTTTATTATAAGTTTGGTTTATTATTTTGCATTACGTGTTTTTTTGAATTTTTATTTCATTTAATGTACCTATTCTATAAAAATAAATGATATTTAACTGTTTTGCATATTCATAACCTCCTTTCATTTCATTTTAAATTCTCACATGTAGCTATTCAGGATTAGACCTGCTCCTGTACTAGTAAGTAATAACAAGTGTAGACTACATGTAATATAGGTCTTTCCTTTAAAAAATATAAAAATAAATATTAAGTAGTACATTTACATTTTGATATCCTTCATTTGCGACGTCACAATCTGATGAGTTTAATGTTTAGCCTAATTTTATATATGTATTTTAGATTTAGCTATTGGAATTTAGTAAAAGTATAAAAAGTACCATTCAATTTATTAACTAATGTTTAAAAAAATAGCAGATTAATTTGAAGAGAATGCAAGTGCTTCTTTTTTTAAGAAGTCACAATAAATTAATTTATATGAATTTGACCTTTATGAAATAAAGAATCAAATTAGTTAATTCATCATAAATTTATTTATTTTTATTGAACCTTAAAGAAATATGAAATGTTTTCGAAAAAGAATCAAATAGTATACGGATCGACTTTCCCCACCGAATTTAAATTGTTTCAATAAAACCATGCGATGTTATGGAATGTGAGAGTCGATATAATCAATATGTAAACACTTTTATAACTTTTAAACGTATCGTAAAATTTCTGCGTAATTGATCTTAAAGTCTTAATAACTTCAAATCGGGGAGATCAATGTCTGTATAGTTTATACTGAATTTTTAGCCACTAGTATGGTACATAAAATATCCAACTGGGCAGATTAAAGAATTCAACGGTTAAAGGAAAATATTCCTCATATCTTCATGTCATTTAAATGGAACTTACTGATTCCTTGGACTGTTGTTGTAAAAATCAAAAAATCATCCAACGTTTGAAGAAAGTTTTTCTTAAAAACTTCATAACTTTTAAAGGGAGTGTCCCAGAGTTCGCATTTAAAATATTCAAAAATCTTATTAATGTATTTTAAAAGTATCTGATACTTTGTACATACATATTACATGAAAAGATAACAATGTCTGCATAGCGCATATTTTGAAATTCAGCATCAAGCGACATTAAAATCTGTGATGAAAAAAAGTATCGAGTTGATTAAGTTCAGCTCTTAGATATTTTCAATTCTATTACAAACATTCATAGTGAAAATATTCGTTAAAAAATGCAGCGATGCCTGAAATTGAATTTAAATAGGGTAATTTCAATTTTAGTTTTATCTAGAAAAGTAGAAAGTTATTTGAATTATCAAATTTTTGATTAATATAAAATTTGATTAATCAACTTTTAAATTATCAAATTTAGATGTAATTTTTTAAATGTAATTTTTAAAATTTGATTTATCAAATTTAAATTATTTTGAATTATCAAATTTTTGATTATTACAAATTTTGATTAATCAAATTTTGAATTATTAATTTGTAATTTTTATAGTTTTATTTATCAAATTTGATTCTAGATTAGTAAAGCAATTCTAAACACATTTTGAATTGTCAAATTTGACATTATAAGATTTGGAGTTATTTTGAATCATAAAATTTTTGAGTATCACATATTTTGATTAATCAAATTTTGATTTATCAAATTTGGAATTATTAATTTGTAATTTTCAAAGTTTGATTTATCAAATTTGAATTCTAGATTAGAGAACCAATTTTGAATTATCAAATTTGGCATTATAAGATTTGGAGTCATTTTGAATTATCAAAATTTTGATTATTACAAATTTTGAATTATCAAATTTAGAATTATTAATTTGTAATTTTTAAAGTTTGATTTATCAAATTTGAATTCTAGATTAGGGAACCAATTTTGAATTATCAAATTTGGCATTATAGGATTTGGAGTTATTTTGAATTATCAAATTTTTGACTATTACAAATTTTGATTAATCACATTTTGAATTATCAAATTTAGAATTATTAATTTGTAATTTTTAAAGTTTGATTTATCAAATTTGAATTCTAGATTAGGGAACCAATTTTGAACCAATTTTGAATTATCAAATTTGGCGTTATAAGATTTGGAGTTATTTTGAATTATCAAATTTTTGATCAATCAAATTTTGAATTATCAAATTTAGAATTATTAATTTGTAATTTTTAAAGTTTGATTTATCAAATTTGAATTCTAGATTATGGAACCTATTCTGAACCAATTTTGAAGCATTTATAGGCATTATAAGATTTAGAGTTATTTTGAATTATAAAATGTTTGATTATTAGAAATTTTGATTAATCTAATTTAGAATTATTAATTTGTAATTTTCAAAGTTCGATTTATCAAATTTGTAAATAAAATTTTGGATTATCACATTTGCGATTATCAAATTTGGTATTATCAAATGGGAATTAACTAATTTGTTATTATAAAATTTGGAATTTTATAATTTCAAATTGGAATCAAATACAATTTACACTTGTCGAATTTGCAATTGAATCAAATTTCGATTAAATGTTGACTTACCAAAATTAGAATTTAGTCGATTTTGGACCAGAGATTTCCTAGTTGAAATATAAAGAATAAACAATAAGCTGCAATTACCGATCATGACTTGAATAAATATTTAAAAATTTATAAACAATATTTGCAGATTTTCGTACGAGCGCAATTCGACTACAATCCCTTGGATGATGAACTCATTCCATGTGCTCAAGCTGGAATAGCCTTTCAGACTGGTGATATTTTACAGGTAATTATAAAATAAGCTAATAAAAGAAATCTTAAACATAACTTAATACTTTATCTATTGCCATACAGATTATTAGCAAAGATGACCATCACTGGTGGCAGGCTAGACTTGATACTGCAGGCGGATCAGCTGGTTTGATACCATCGCCCGAGCTGCAGGAGTGGCGCATAGCATGTCAGACAGTCGACAAAACAAAACAAGAACAAGGTATGTGGTATATTATGAAATGATAGAGAATTTTATTGAATTGAATTGTACGGGGAACGTTGGATGTATTTCGCTTGGAAAAAAGTATTTGTGAAAAAGCTAAAATAAAAAAAAAAATGACAATGAAAATTCTAAAATATTTCGCAATATATGTTGTAAAGTACAGAATAAATATTATATATATTAAATAAACATATAATGCGAACAATTCGCTAGAATGTATTGGTAGAAGTTGATTTCACTACAAAAAAAAAAACAAATGTGTGCATTTGCCTATCATTTTAAAATCTACTCAAATTTTAATGTATTTTAATTTTTTCGTTTTGTTTTATGTCATGTTCATGCTTGTAAAATGTCTACATATTTTCTTACATTATTTTTAATTTCATTGGTGTATTCATTTAACATGTTATATTTTATTGTCAGTAATTTTAAATTGGATTCACTGCCATTTAAATTGGTTTTATCCTATAGTACTCACTAAAACTACCAAACTACTGTAATAAGAGAACAGTATTCATTTGTACTTTTAAACGTTTCATTTGCATTGTTAAATTTTTGTTTGTTGGTTTGTTTAACTGAACTTTTGTCAATTGTTATTTCTGATTTAAAACAAACATAACAAACCAACCGACTACTACGTAACAAATATCTATAACTATATATAAAAAGGAGAACCTGGACCTGGCTGTTCAGCACATGCCAATGGGTGTGATGGATCCACAGGTAGCTACTCAAATCACTCACTCACTTCGCATTAAAGTAATGAAAAAGAAATAACCTAGTGTTTCGTTTTTTTTTTTTACTATCACACAATCTGCTTTTGTTGAAATTTGTTTTACATCTAACTAACTAAGCACATTCACTACCATGTTTACACATGCATTATTTTTATGTCACTCACTTGCTTTCGATAGCATTTAGAACCAAAAAAAAAAAATCTAGCACCGATCCTCACCGATCATCAATCAATATGAAGTTAAATGCTTTAGTAGCTGCGTTCGTGTAAATTAAATTGAAAAATATTCTAAGGTATAAAAGAAATACAAAAATTTGTATACCCCACCCTGACTCCCCCCGATCATTTTGCGTAGTAATTTTTGAAATTTTAATTTTTATAATTCATTAATTTATGTTTGTAGTATTGTGGTTGATATGAATGTTATAGCTATAGTTTTTGAATTGCGTCTATTAGTAAAGCGAAAATTACTAAACTATATGGGCTTTAATGGGGTACAACAGATTGCAACTATACACCGAAAAAATACTGTATTAAAATGACAGAAAAATGTCTTTAAAATACATATATATTTAATTTACATTTAAAAGCAAATGTTTTTGTTTTTACTACATTGATGTAGTTGTTTTTGTATGGAAAACTATTTTACTATATTTTTATAAATTTTACTATATCATAGTTTTTGCATTTATTTAAATGTCCGTACATATTTGGATGCATTACTACTTCGGCATTTATTTTACTACATTCTGTATTTATTAAACCTAAAGTAAAATATAAAAAGTACTACTATATCCAGACAAAATTATTGGCAGTTTAGAAATATTTCTTCGCAAGATTTCAACCAGACAAAAGCGTAGTTTTTATGAAAATCAGCCTATTTTGTGCTAATTACCAAAATATGCCGTGAATCTGCTAATAACATTCACAAAATGTGACAACATGCTATACACTTCCTATATTTCAGATATCGGTATTTTTGCCGAAAATATGTCCGAAATATTTCTGAAAAATGACAGACATTTTGTCTCGAGATACTTTAATTTTTACTACATGCTGTATTCATTAAAATGTCATAAAAATGTAGTAAACATACTAAATTTGCATTTTTCAGTACATTATGTATTTATTTAACGGCCATTGATTTGTTGCAACTGGCTTTCGTTTGTATTTGCATAATTTTGCAGCACGTTACGAACTTCAAATAATTGAAAAATTCAGAAAACAAATACATGCTACAGTTTCTGCAGTATGTATTTAATACATTATGTAGTAAAAACATGTCAAATAAATACAAATATATTTAAAAAAAAAATTAAAATGCAGTAGATTTAATTTTTTTAAAATTAAATACATTAATGTAGTTACTTTTACTACATTAATTTTTTCGATGTATAGTTTGAAATTTTTCAAAAATTACAAAATTCAATTATTTATTTGTATTAAGTTTGGTAAAATATTTGAAAATTCTGCATTTAACTAAATTTAAAAGTGCATAAATCGAAGAGCCTGCATGTTTCTCGAATATTTAAGTGTCTTTCTCTGCGGTCGCTGCATGTTGGGTATTAACTTTGTTATTTTTGATGGTGTTAGCTATAAGAAACGATTTACGGTCCATTGTAATTTCAATTGTTTTCGTTTCTTTTTTGTCTTTTTCTAATTTTTGTTATAGTGAATTGCTCTATATTTGGTCGAAAAAAGAAGCAGTGTCGCGACAAATACTTGGCCAAACACAATGCAATATTCGATAATCTAGATTTGGTAACGTACGAAGAAGTTGTCAAAGTGCCGGGTAAGTCGTAACAACGAAGTTATGACTTTTAGACGTGATTATTGTTAATTTTTTTGTTTTGATTTTGACAGTCGGTGATCCTAGTTTTCAGCGCAAGACACTTGTGCTGCTGGGCGCACATGGTGTGGGTCGTCGTCATATCAAAAACACCCTCATATCCAAGCATCCGGATAAGTACGCTTATCCTATTCCACGTAAGTAATCCCAATGTGATGTGCAAAATCGTAACTTTTAACTGATTCTTTATTTTGCTACAGACACAACGAGACCTGCAAAACCGGAGGAGGAAAATGGTCGCAGCTATTACTTTGTCACTCATGACGAAATGATGGCGGACATAGCAGCGAACGAGTATCTAGAATATGGTAATTAAAGCGAAATCTGTTAATTTATTTTAAGTGTCCGTCATTCTTTCTCTGTACTCCGTAGGCACACACGAAGATGCTATGTACGGCACTAAGCTCGATACTATACGGCGCATTTTAACCGAGGGAAAAATGGCTATATTGGATGTGGAACCACAGGCTTTAAAAATCTTGCGCACGGCTGAATTTACACCATATGTTGTTTTTATAGCCGCACCAACATTGACAAATATAACTGATGTAAGTTTTATTTGGAATTTTTATATTAAAGGAATTTTACTGTACACTGTATCAAAAAAATGTCAAAACGTACAGAATGTTGAAAACGAAAATGTGAAAAATATCAAAACTCGAAAATCTCGTTAAATTTTGCCACTTAAAATGGACAAAATTGATTAGTAAATTGTATAGACAATCCGAGGGCAATTTAGACAGGGTCGAGGCAATTTAGAAACACTTTTTTGACATATTTCAAACAGACAAAGGCGGAGTTTGTATCACAAGCTGTTTAATTTCTGTCCGTTCACAAAATATGCCGTGAATCTGCCAATATAATTCCACAAAATTTTGCAACTTGCTATACACTTCCCAAAATAATCCATTTATCTGTTTGTTTGCCCGAAATATTCCTGCAAAATGCAAAAAAATGTTGTCTCAACAAAATTGGTATGCTCAAAGCTGATTAGAAACATGTTTTCGAACGATTTTAAGCAGTTAAAGACGGAGTTTGTATCAAAAAATGTCTGTTTTCTGCCTTTGAAATTCTATAAAGTTTGATAATCTCCCGATACAAAATTTCTTACATTTTTTAGGAATATTTCAGGCATATTTCCGACAAACACATAGATAAATGCAATATTTGGAGAAGTGTACAGCAGTTTGTAAAGTTTTGTGGAATTTTAATGGAAGATTGACGGCATACTTGGGGAATGGGCAGAAAATAGACAGCTGTTGATTCAAACTCCGCCTTTGTCTGTTTGAAATAAGTCGAAAATATGTTTCTAAAACATTCGACACTGCCAAAAATTTTGACTGGGGACTTTTCTCACAAACGTCCTTTTATATGTGTGTTTGGCGGTCTTTAATTAGTAAAATGAGCTAGTCAAATAATTGATAGTTAAATGATCTGCTAATTAAATTGTAGTTATTAATGATCTAATAAAAGATCTGGTAAAATTAACTGGTAAAGATGATCATTTTAAACCACCTAGTAAACTGATCTTCAGTCGAATTCTGATCGGGAATTCATTTGAAAAATAAATTTTTGTCCCAGATCGAATACAAAAACATTCGTTTATAAATATTCATATGAAATTCGATTAGAATGCGATCGATTAATAGAACATATATTTTTTTTTTAATAAACAACTTTTATAAATATTTTTCTTAATCATCCACAGTACGACGGCAGTTTGGAACGTCTCACTAAGGAATCGGATATGCTGCGCCAGCTATATGGCCATTTCTTCGATTTAACTATAATGAACAACGACATCAACGAGACCATCAACACGCTGGAGAGTTCGATTGAACGCGTCAACTCAACACCACAATGGGTGCCGGTGTCCTGGCTGTACTGACAAGACAGTGAGCTGGAGTGCCCCGACTGCCTGGAGGGCTGCGACTGTGATTGCGAACAGTTTGCGACCGATGCGCAATATCCATACAATACAGGAGTCTTTTGAACGAAGACAATGTATCACTGATATTTATAAATATATATTAACACTCACACACACATTCATTCATGCATACATACAGACAGACTTACATACATACACACACAATACATATATTTATATAACGCATACATACTACATATAGAACCTACTGACAAAAAACGGGGGGTCTTCAAATTACACGAAGCTTTCGCAACGAAGCGCGCACGTGCTACGCAACTTTAAATGAGAGTTAGCTGAAAGAGAGAGTGGCAGAGAATATGAGAAATAGCGGTGAATTTTGTTGTGTATGGAAATGTTCAAGTCAATGGTACTGGCAAAGAGACAGACGAAGACATTCCAAGCAGATACTGCGATTCGACGTTATGTTGTAATAATTTATTATTATTTTTATTATTATTATTATTAATATTATTGCTTAAAATTGTTATTTATATATTACGCTTATGTAACATACGCGCCAACACTAACTACTGCTGTAATTCTTAAACTTTGTTCGCAAAAAAAAATTAAATCAAAACTTTGCCATTCACATTTCACAACAATTATCTCACTCGATTCAATATTACAGCAGCGAACACAATAAAATACATGAGATGAAACAAAATTAATCAACAAAATCACCTAAAAAAAACACAAAGAACGAGGCACACTTTTAAAAAAAATATTTAACAAAAACTTATTATAAATATTAAATACAAACATAAGATATCAATTTCCGCTAAGGAAATAATATTAGATAAATATAAAAAATAAGAACAACAACAAAAAACTAGAGTGAGCACTAAAATACCTTCATGCAAGAATAAAACAAACAACAACAAAAAAGGTTAAAATCGATATCGAGCAAGGTTTTTCATTATGTCTTACGGAAGTTGATCTTAACTCAGGATGATTTATTTATTAATTTTTTTCGTGCAAAGAGCAAATGAATGATTGACTACTTAAGCTAGTAGTAACTACTATGTAACTACTTTGTAGCAACTATATAGCGTTATAAAAACTATATAGAAATTATTAGTGGGACCTTTCTTTGGTGCAGAATGACCGCAACAAGGTATAATAAGTCAGAGAGATAAAACAAAAAAAAAAACAATAAAAATGTATATTTTCATTAGAATTTGTTATATTTTAAATTATTTAAACTTAATTTAGTTTATTGTTGTAACTTAAATTGATTTGTATTAAAATAGAATGTGAGCTAAACTATAAAAAGACTAGGTACTTTAGAAATAGAAAAATGAAAATGTTCCCATGCACATTCCATACATTATTTTTATAAAATACGAAAGTGCGCTTTTTGATTGCATACTCAGTTTTTTATTAACAATATTTTTTATTTAAATGTAATTGTTATAAGCAACTTTTTAAATTTGATAATTACAAAACTTTATAGAAGTATATTTCAGAAAATAGAACAGATTATAGAAAGTTTGTAATTTTGATAGTTTATTTGAACTCTGTGCTATATTAATATAAAACATTTTTTTAGATTTAATTGCTAAAAAATAATTCAATATTAGTCTCTAAAAAAAATTCATAATTTTGAGTTCAGATTAAAATATCTTGAAAACTAATTGGGATATTGTAATGCCTTTTAATATTAAAATTGATCTGTACAATTTAGGGTAAAATCAGGTATACAGTTTTTTTGGAAAACTACTTTTTTAAAGTTCAATAATATTTAAAAAAAAAAAAGTAGGTGAAATTCAGCTATAATTTTGATTGCAAATATTTTGAAAACTATATGGAATATTTTTATAATTTGTAATATTAAAATTAGTTTGTGCAATTTAAAGTAAAATTTGGTTTAAAGTTTTTTCAAAAACTGCTTTTATAAGTTCAAAAATATTTTTTAACAAAAAAAGTAGGGGAAATTTAGCAATAATTTCGATTGAATATTTATTGAAAACTATTTGGAATATTGTTACAATGTTTTATATTAAAATTAGTTTGTGCAATTTAAAGTCTAATTGTGTTTAAAGTTTTTTTTTTGATAAACTACTTTTTTAAAGTTCAGTAATATTTTTTAGAAAAAAAGTAGGTGAAATTAAGCTATAATTTCGATTGCATATATTTTGAAAACTGTTTTAAATATTGTTATAATTTTGTATATTAAAATTAGTTTGTGCAATTTAAAGTAAAATTTGGTTTAAAGTTTTTTGAAAAACTAATTTTTAAAATTCAATAATATTTTTTAGCCAAAAAAAAGTAGGGTAAATTTAAATATGATTTCGATTGCAAATATTTTGAAAACTATTTGGAATATTGTTATTATTTTATATATTAAAATTAGTTTGTGCAATTAAAAGTAAAATTTTGTTAGTGCTTTTGGAAAAACTACTTTTTTAAAGTTCAATAATATTTTTTAGCCAAAAAAAAAGTATGGGAAATTTAGCAATAATTTCGATTGCAAATATATCGAAAATTATTGGGAATATTGTTATTATGTTTTATATTAAAATTAGTTTGTGCAATTAAAAGTAAAATTTTGTTAGTGTTTTTTGGAAAAACTACTTTTTTAAAGTTCAATAATATTTTTTAGCCAAAAAAAAAGTATGGGAAATTTAGCAATAATTTCGATTGCAAATATAGCGAAAATTATTGGGAATATTGTTATAATGTTTTATATTAAAATTAGTTTGTGCAATTTAAAGTCAAATTGTGTTTAAAGTTTTTTTTTTGATAAACTACTTTTTTAAAGTTCACAATATTTTTTAGCAAAAAAAGTAGTTATAATTTCGATTGAAAATATTTTTAAAACTATATGGACTATTATTTTATTTTTCTTTATTAAAATTAAATTGTGCAATTTAAATTAAAACTGCGTTTATGAAAAACTACTTTTTTAAAGTTCATCAATATTTTGTGCTGAAAATGACCTATAATTTCGATTTGCAAAACGTTGCGTCATGGGATAAAACTGAGTATGGAATAAAAATAAGCCAACACGATTTGTATAGAAATGATATAAGGAATGTTTATAGGAAAAAATCAATTGAATAGTATAATTAAAAATTGTAACTATTTTGGAAAGTAAGACGTTCGATCATTAAATTTCGTAATCAACAGACCAAAACAGACTTAATTCGAAATTTATTTAACAACTCAAAAATACTATATGTTAGTTCAGTTCGATGCCATCGGTATTGTGCCAAAGTTATTACAAACTTGAGCATTACTTAACCCAACACCAGACTTTTCATTGCAGAAACCAAACCAGTTGAATTTAAAACATACGTAGACGAGATATTGGCTATATATACATGCTAGATGTATAATATTTATATATGCCAAAACAAGTAAAACACACAAAATACTACCAGATGCCAAATGTTAAAATTGGTAAAATGAAAAACAACATAAAATATATAGAACGAAGCAGCAGTAATAGGTCGTAAAATAGAACGTAACGTGTAGACAGTGGCTGGTGGAAAAGCGCACAGTTTAGTTGAGTAATTTTTTGTATTTGAGAAATTGATGGTGTTGACCTAGAATATTATTAATATATATACATTAAAGATAATAAAATAAAATCGAATTAAACGAGATCGAGAATTAATTGTTGTTAAAACTATTAATAAGACATTTACTTTAACTAAACACACAAATATAAAATATTAAAAAAAATAAAAATCCTAGACACGATCATAGGAATTCAAACAAAAAACAATACACAATACACCCAAATATAAAACAACACTCACTGATTAAAGAATTTGAAATGCAAGTAATCTAAACCACACACTCTGTTCCCTTAAATATATAAATTCCCGAGCTTATTTTAAATATTACTGCAACACTAAATTTAAGAGTCAGTCAAGTCTATGGTTTCAAATCTGTTGAGATATATTTAAAACAAAATGAAAACACAAAATACATGATGTATTTGGCATGGTTTTAGATTAAATACTGTCATCACCATGAATATTCTAACGGTAGTTCTAACTATTCTAACTCACTTGTCAATTCAAGTCAACTACAAGGCGGCGCATACAAAAAAAAATAAAACAAATTTAACATTTGCCAAATTTACAGTCATCAAGTCATTCAGTTAGTCAGTCAGTCACTCAGTTACTCAGTCAGTCACAAACTCACTGCAAACTTGTACCACATCTTATAGATCTATACTACTATGTAGTGGCTTTCGGCCAACATACGCTACGATATGGTATGATCTGATATGAATTAAATTGATGATCATATGAAACACATAAACCAGAAATATCAGAAATGCTTGAATACGGGTTTATTTAAGGCATAAAGTCGTTTATTTGACTACGACATAATTTACTAATTCAAGCGGTTGGCGAACTAATTTGAAAAAAAAAAATAAACTACACAAATGGTATTATTTAACCCTCATACTTTTAGCAAATAATATAATAAAGTTTGAGAATTGTATTGTTAATAGTATTACCGATCACAACACACTTTAACGGATCGGATTCAATTCTGAAGATCGACACAAAGTCTTCAAATCAAATATAATAATAGTAAATACATGAAAAATAAATAAAATTGTTACACACACACAACTTTATAAAAAGCTAATACGAAATTCCAAGAAGAAAAATAAAAAAAAAAAAACTATAAAAAAACCACATTAATATGTACTCATATTATATATATATATATTTATTTAGAATAAAATTAAAGAAATCAGCAAAACACAAAATGAATACAAGAAAAATTAAAAACAATGAAGACATTCAAATAAAATTGGAACAAAAGTTAATTTGAGTTTTATTTCGTTTCAGAGCCAAGTTCTAAGAATTTTCAATGGTTTTTTTTATTATTATTATTATTTGTTTGCAGTAAATCGTGAAGGTTGCAAAAAGTACTTGAACGGTTTTGCAAAGGGCTTCTTGCTATAAAGTACAATCTTTTTATTTAAATAAAGTTCTATACTCAACTTTAAAATATGTGCTTTATATAAAGATGTAGTAATAATGTCACCTGTATTGTTTTACGAAATATGCCTGCATTATTACTATCGTAATATTACTTAAGATGTTGGTTTATCTATTTGTTAAAGATTACTATGTCATATACTATCGTTGTCTGGTATAACGATTGTGTCAATGTGCAAGAGACATTTTCTGAGAAGTCACTTTACTTAAAACTCATCAAACTTTATACTAAAGAAAATATTATCTCAGGTAATAACTTGAAAAACTCAGAAACGTCGGCGTCTTCTCACGACGTCTCTGGCCGCACACCAATGAGAAACGTGTAAAAAGCTTGATAGATAATAATAGCTCATAGGTGTCCTGACAAAACATTGTGCAATTTTCATAATGGCATATATAAAGTGTTTTTCAATAAGAGCGCTGCAAAAGTTTTTTTCATGGGTTTTTCAACAGGGACGCTACAAAAGTAGAGCGACAGGGACAGCAAACGACGCCATATTTCTTGCCGCTCTTTTGACATTTCTCTTCAGTAAGGTTTGCCATTTCATGATGGAAAGATATACGAGCCAACAACGAGTCGAAATTATTAAAAATTACTACCGAAATTCGAATTCGTATATCTTTCCATCATGAAAATGATTTCATTTAATGAATTGCAATTTTATGTTTTTAATGTTCAATATGATCTTCTTAAACATCAAATTTACACACAAAAATTTGTCTTCATTTACACATATACATTAGACTGATTCCAATTTCTATGAAAAATCTAGAACTATTTTTCCTTTCGCTCCGCGTCGACTTTCTGAAACTAGGACCTCTAAAACTGAGAAGAAGCTTTTAAAACCCAAAAAAAAGTGATCCTGTGATACCTAAAAATATGAGAGTTACATAACATGTTAAAGATAATTGTATGTGCAATAATACAAAAATGTTGTCTTAAACTAATTAGAATAAAATTAGAAAAATTTCGGACGTTAAAATCACTATAGTAAAAAAAAGTTTTTCGTGTTTGGCAAGTCTTGAAATTTTAACGGTTAACTAAAAAATTATGGTTTAAAAAATCATAATTTCAGTATGTGATTTTAAATTAAATAAAAAAATAAAATTGAGTGATATCTGTTTATACATGGAGTAATAATAATTTTGTTGAAAATAGTCGTTAAAAGCTCAAAAAAGACCTTTAAGCTCTTTGCGCAATATCACAGGTTCACTTTTTTTGGGTTTAAAAAGCTTCTTCTCAGTTTTAGAGGTCCTAGTTTCAGAAATTTGACGCGGAGCGAAACATTTTAAGATTTTCTGTTTTTGAATCAGTCTAATATATGTACATATATATATACATTATTGTGAGAAAACTAATACTTATTTTACAAAATAAATTAATTGATGGACATTTTTTTTATGAATATTAAAAAAAAAATTATATTTCGAAAAAATAAATTTCAAAAAAAAGTTTTTCAAACAAAAATTCTACGAAAAAATATTTTTTTTCGTAAAAAAAAAATTTCCAAAAAAAAATCAATAGTTTCAGAGATATGAGCTTTCAAAGATAGAAAAAAATTCCATTTCATACTAAAATATTCTTGCATATCCTCTCAAATTCTTAATATTGTATTTAGGCTTTTATAAAATACACCTTCTGAAGAAAATTTTTCTTCCGGTTTTCTCCGGTTTGCAATAAAATTGTAGTTGCTAGCATTTTCGTTAGAATTTTTTTTGTTTTATTTTAAGTGTTCAGTGTTTCTTATTGTAACTCAACACACACCAATTATACAAAGGTTATATTTACACAAATTAATATCCCTAGTGTGTAAAATAATATAAAAATACCATAATTTCATTAATTTCGATTCCACATTTCGTAAAATTTCACGTAATATTAATATTATGCCTAGTTTATAATTGTATATCAATTAAACTTATCCTTCATTCGCACTTATTTCCGATCACTATGAATGTGGTAAAAAATAAAAAAAAATATCCCGATACCGCACAGTGTTTGAAATTAGAGTTTGCATCTTTAATGATTATGGAGATAAAAATCAGTAAATTTGAAACATTTTTCATGAAAAATCTTTCAAAAATTGTTAAAAATCCAAAAGTTTTCCGATTTTTAAAATTATTTTGTTTGTGAAAAGCTTACATTGAGATCTAAAACAAAAAAAATTGCTTACATGAGAAAATTTCTTGATTAGTTTTAAAGATATAGACTGGAAATAGATTTTTTTTTTTAATTTTTGAAGACTTTATTTTACATATTTATACATACATTGTACATTTTATCATGAAATTAAAATAGGACTTTTATAAACAGTTAATACATAAATCATAAACTAAAAACTGTTTTTAACTGTTTTTGTGGTTTAGTAAATATAAAATTGTAAAGTCGAAATTTTTTTTTATTTTCCATTTTTTAATTTTTTTTATTTGGAAAATTCGACTTTTACGAAAAGTTATGTACACCAGAATCCAATTTTGTATTTCGTTTGGGAAATTATGCAAAACTAACATTGAATTCGATTGAACATATCTAAATAATAGTTTACCCTATCATCATGAAACTTTTGCCGATTAAATACTAACTTTATATACTTCGAACTTATAAAAAATAATTTGGTAATACATATATTTTACAGGTAGATATAACGGTTTTATGACAAGTCCTTTTAAAAAATTTATATTTCCAATAATAATGCCCTGCACGACAAGCAAAAAATAAGTAAGGTTAAAAATGTTTAGAACTAATTTATCTATCAAATTGCATATCTAAATTTTTACGTTGAGCTTTGAAAACTTTCCTTGCAGGTGTGCAAAATCAAAATAAAATGAAAATGAAGTAGGTGTAATTATGATAGTTAGTATTATCAAAATTATAGTCGGTCTAAGCCGACTATAAATACCCTACACATATGTGTGGTTACCATTCAAAGTGATATATAGGTCACCAGGGTATACGAATCCTGAAAATAACTACAAACTTTCCATCCCTGAAGAAATTTCTTTCATTTGATACCCATATTTACAAATGGGTAGGTGTACCAAATTTCGATTTTTTTTTTTGGGAACCACAAGTCATTTCGTGGGAAAACATTTTTTCATTTATTTGAGCATAATGTCAATATATATTTGACCAAAAAAGTTTACCTAAGCACGTATACAGTAAAATTGATTCGAAGATGTAAATTTTATTTGAGGTATTTGAACATAAGTGGTCGGTTCTCAGGTCACAATAGACCGATTATGCCAATTTGTTCAGACAGCTTAGATATATAAGTAATCTAAATCTAAAGTTTCATTGCTCTAGCTCTTCAACTTTTTCTGTAATCGTGATTTCAACAGACAGACAGAAGGACAGACGGACAGACAGACGGATATCGCTAAATCGACTCAGGGGGTCATGCTGATCAAGAATATATATACTTTTCCATACCGGATATGCTTTTTTCAGGGTGTTACAAACGGCGTACCAAACTGAATATACCCTTTCACTCTTAGTGTAGGTTATAAAATATGACATAAGTGTTTGGTATCATTGAAAAGAAAAGATTTCAAGGAATATATGTGGCGAATATAAAAACAATTTGTATATAGTTTCTGAACATCTTTTGTTTGAAATAGAAGAAAAATAAAAAAATAAAAAATTAGAAAATAAAAGTTAAAATTGAATATATCTAAATAAGTATTAACCTTATCATCATGAAACTTTTACCGAATATACAATAGTTTTATGTTCTTATGCTTTATTAAAACATTTTTAGGAATATATTTATTATAAAGTGAGATATACCGGTTTTAATCAAAGTTCCTTCAAAAAATGAGTATGTTTGGAAATGCTGCCCTGCTCAAATACTTTGCGGGGCAAAAAATTAGTAAGGGTCAAAAATACGTAGAAATAACATTTCCTTAAAACTGCTTACTTAAAATTCAAAAAACAATTCTATAAACTTGAAATTTGACCAGTGTTGCCAGATTGGTTAAATATATTTTGGATAAATTTTATCATTTAAAAGATTCTCAGTAATGTTATCTATCAAAAAAATATAATGTTACTGAAGAAAAAAAATACTTACGGAGATTTCTGTAAAAGTCAAATTTTCCAAAAAAAAAAAAAAAAAAATGGAAAATATAAAAAAATTTCGACTTTACAATTTTATATTTACTAAAACACTTGAGATATTTTAGAACGGTTTTCAGTTTATGATTTATGTGTTAATTGTTTATAAAAGTTCCATACACATATTTTGAGTTCATGATAAAATGTACAATCTATGTAAAGTAAAGTCTTCAAAAATTTAAAAAAAAATCATGTTCAAGTCGATATCTTTAAAACTAAACAAGATATTTTCACATGTAAGCACATTTTTTTTTGATCTCTATGTAAGCTTTCCATAAACAAAAGAATTTTAAAAATCGGATAACTTTTGGATTTTTTAAAGTTTTTGAAAGATTTTTTATGAAAAAATTTTCAACTTTAGTGATTTTTATCTCCATAACTATTAAAGATACAAACTCCAATTTCAAAACTTAAGTTCTCTCAAGTTCTCTCTGTACAATACTTTTTTTTATTTTTAAAATCGGTTGAATGGTTCCGACAATACTGAATTTCACCCGATTTAAGAGCGTTTGGGCACACTGTGCAACGTCGAATTGAATAATTAAGTAACACGTTGGAAATTTTTGGATTTGAAATTTAAACCGTGTTAGTTTTCGTTAAAGACGTCGACATAATGTTTAATATTTAACGAAGAATCCGAAATACCAGGTGAAAGGTTTTTCAGGGCAATGTTTACTCTCGGTGGTTAGCCATTGTCTGCCGAGAGGAAGCTCAGTATATAAAAACATTTGAATGACACTTTTTGGCTCGCATTACAGCACACTAACCACTGATCCACCGACACTACTGAAAATAACAGAAAACTTTTAAACATAAATTTGTACTTCTAAGTAGATTTACCGAATTTTGAATTTCTTTAGTGGCAACACAAGTTATTTTTATATAGTTGATCATGAAGTAAATGAGGCTTAAACAAATGAAATGTCCTCGTAGATATTTACAAAAGAGGGCGGATCGCAGGTCAAAATTAACCGATTACATTAATTTTCAATACGCGGCAGGCTAGGTATACAAGTATTCTATAATCTGAGTTGCATTGATTTAGCTCTTCTGGTATTCTTGTAAACGTGATTTCAATAGACGGACAGACATGCGAACAGAGATGATAAATCGATTCGGGAAGTGACGCTGATCAAAAATATAAGTATTATAAACGGTGTTAAAAAATATCAAAAAAATGTACAATGGTTTAACAAACTTCATGATAAATTAAAATTTTGGGAAAAGTAGATATTCTATCTTGAACCAAACGAAACTTCTAATTTGAAACAACGTTCAACATGTTGCAGCAACATGTTGTGTCGGAGCAATTGTCAACATATTTCTGCACTTGCAT
Source organism: Dryomyza anilis (assembly GCA_951804985.1). Taxonomy (NCBI): domain Eukaryota; kingdom Metazoa; phylum Arthropoda; class Insecta; order Diptera; family Dryomyzidae; genus Dryomyza; species Dryomyza anilis. The sequence goes on along the minus strand of OX638132.1, from coordinate 92,580,456 downwards.
TCAACCAACAACCAAGTCCGTCCAGCCATTCGATCGACAAAGCCTTTTGTAGTGTTCATTGAGCAGTCGTGCGGCAAACAGCATTGAGTTAAGTCGTCTTGTGAGTTTCGTTCGCGTTCGTTCGGTGTGTCTGGTATTTCTAATCGGACTTAGAAGAGACAAAAAAATAAGCAAAGCTTGAAACACATCTCAATATTTGTGTGTTCTACTGATTTTCTTTTGCTCGGGCATATTTTAAACTAATAAACGATAATCGTAATTATTGCAAACAAAAGGTGGCGGCAACTGAAAATGCCAGCTCTTGCCAAACACTGCAAATTGCGGCTTTATGAGAAATCTTAATAAAAAATATATACAATATATAAATCGTGGTTGTACGGTGCCGGACGAAACGGTACGGTTTTGAAGCAATCGCGCCGTACGAACTTCTGTCTGTCTGTCTTATCGCTGTGCTGCTGTGCTCTGTGTGTTCTAAGCGGAAGCGTAGTCGAGTCGAAACAAAACAACGGGCATAATTCATAATTATAGAAAAATTACTTTAAAAAAACCAAATAATTATCGCATTTCGAAAGCAAAAGGTCGAGGCTTCGGGCACTAAATCGAAAGCGACCACGTAAATCGCATCCTCTGCGAGAATAGTGAAAATACACGCGATTCGATTCAATTCGACACAATCCGATCCGATCCGTGCCGGGCTCTTTGCAACGAGAACGTAAGTGACCTTTAACATTGTCTGTGTGGTTGGTCTTGGTGCTATTGATTTTATTGACTACGTACAACAATTAATTATGATTGTGCTGATCTGAATGTACGTTCGTCATTTCGTATTTCGTACGGACTTCATTTGCTTTGGTACAACTCAAAATGATCATCGCCTGGTCGTATCCGTGTCCGTCTATCTATGTGTGTGTGTGTTTTGTATTTCTGTGTGTGTACAACACAAAAAGTGATAAGGCAAACCAGTCAACTTGTTGTACGGAGCCGTCGCAGCACTCACCGCAAAAGACGTTTATGCGGTATTGCGCTCGTTGCTGTTGTTGTTTCTGCTGCTGCTGCTATTGATACCATCGCGCATAGCATTGAAGATCGCAATATTTGCGTTTTTTTTATTCTATACACAGCACAGAAGACGTACGCAGCATTAGGAATTCTTGTGTCATTGAGGTGTTTAGTTACTCAGATACATGTCGTAGATACTCTGTTACATGTCTAGATACTCACCTAGTTCTAGTAGATGTTTAGAGACAATATTTTGTTGCTATTCTATAAGTAATGAACTGAAAATTGTGAGTTATGCTGTAATTCAATTTAAGTTGCATAGTTAATGGTTGTAGATACTCAGTTATACATCGTAGATACTAAGTTACGTACATTTTGACATTGTAGATACATAGTAGCAATTTACAGAAATGTCTTAGCTACTTTAATACGAGTTTATGATAAAATAATAGACTTCTTAGATACTTAGATACATGTCGTGGATTATAAAATACAAGTTTAATTGGGAACAATGATACTCAGTTTCAGGTCGTAGATGTTCAGTTACAGGTCGCAGATAATCAGTTACAAATCGTAGATACTTATTTTGGGGTATAGATACTCTCATAATGTAGATACATAGCAAAATACACTACTTATATCAAGTTAAAGTTGCATTAGAAAACAAAATGCTGAAATGTAGATTTAAATACTCGGTTACATTTTCTAGATACTCATTTGCATATCGTAGATACTCAGTTGCATATCGTAGATACTCAGTTGCATATCGTAGATACTCAGTTACAGATTTGTATACTCACTTTGACATTATATATACTAAGACATACATCACTGAAAACCCTTAGATACTTAGTTGAAAGGTTTCAACCAGCAGATACACATATTTGATCCACATATATATTTCTTAGAAACTCAACTACAAAATGAATTAGAAATTTTGCTGAAATGGTTGTTTTGCTATATTATTACAGGTCTAGATACTCACTTCGATATTGTTGATACTTTGATACACCTCTCAGTAATATTTAAATACTTGAATACAAGGTTAGTAACAGCAAATAGATCTAAATATCTCTTTATGTAGAAATGTAATAGATAATAAAGTTATAATTAAAATGAAATGGTTGTTTAGATACTCAGTTACATATCGTAGATACTTTTTAGATACCTATATACTCACTTCGATAACACTGTGAGCACACATTTTACCACCAGAGATGAAAGTTGAGAACTCGGCCGAAGTCCTATACAGGACTGTAGCGCCAAACTATTATTATTATTATGAAAGCTACATATTCTTATGGATTTGGACATTCTAAGGACAATGGCGTTTTCAGTTTTTTTTCCTACACGTCCCGTTTCAAGGATATTTGATAAAAACGAAAAACCACTTTTTGAGGATTCTATTGGTTGGTAAGTGTTGATTATAATATCAAACTTATTTTTATTTTATTCAAAACATGCAGAACAGAACATTTTAACTGGAACTGAGATATGAAGCAAAAAGTACTCATTTTTGGTCTAAAAAAAGCCGATTAATTCGCAGGTGTGCATCATTCATGTTCTTTACATTATAAATTAGCAAATCTCATAGATTTTAATCCTTTTTTATAAAAAAAAAACCTAAACGTCAAAATTGGGCATTCGAGTTAAAAAAAGTTAATTATTTTTTTTTAATTAAAATTATTTATAATAATAAATTCGTAGAAATATTATTAACTCGTATTTCTTTACTCTTTTACAATATTTTTGTGGTAAGTAAGATAGTTGGGTCAAATTTATCAATTCATTGGACCCAATGACACCAGTTATGGGAGAAAAAAAATGCCAAAAATGGGCCTTTTTTTGGCCCAAAAATTAGTCCCTTTTGCTTCATATCTCAGGTCCTGTTAAAGGAATTTTGAAAATTGTTATGAACACATAATTTGTGTTCTGCTATGTATGATTTGGATAAAATAAAAATAAGTCTGACTTTATATTCAACGCTTGCCAACCAATAGAATCCTCAAAAACGTGGTTTTTCGTTTTTGTCGAATATCGTTGAAACTGGACGTGTGGTGAAAAACTCGATAATCATTATTCTTAGAATGTCCAAATCCATAAAAATAAGTAACTTTCATTTCTAGTGTCGAAAATTTTTGTAAAATGTGCGCACAGTGTAATGCACCTGACTTGAAAATCTTAGATCAGCAGATTTACTTTAAAGATCCTCTCATATATGTCGTAATTTTAACCAAATACAGGTTGTATTAGGAATTATGCTGAAATGTTTGTTTCTATACTCAGTTATATGTCAGAGATACTCTGTTACAGGTCATGGATACTCAGCTACATCTTTAGATAACCACTTAGATACTTATCTATAGATAAATATTTTCGAGCAGCAAATGTACTTATTATATCCCTAGATAAATAGAATTAACTACAGCTACCAATATGAATTGTGCTGACATGAAGATGTAGATACACATATAGTTATTTAAAATACTCAGATACACGTCTTAGATATTTAATTTCATTTCTTGAAACTCACTTTGGCAACGTAGATACTTAGATGCATCTTTTAGAGCAACCAATTGGTTTCGTTCTCGAGAAATAATCAAAAATAACCAGTGACTTCAGCTTAGTTACTGAGATATACAACTTATATACATTTTAATTATTTATTAACTATTTTGTATTTATGTATATATCATAGATATGTAGATACACATTTTAGTAGCTTCGTAAAACATAATTCCTCTTCAGATACATGTTTTAGACACTCAAATACACAAAGATACTTGTTATAAAAAACATATTTTGACATTCATATTTTAATACATAGATGCGTGTCTCAAATACTAGATGCAGTGACAAGATACTTCGTAAATAACCCGTTAAAAATCACAGCTTAAAGATACGAAGTTATTAGTTCTAGATATACAGCTTGTTGATCACGTTTTAAAAAACACCAATATACATCGTCAAATACACAAAAACACATGTAGAATAAGTAATAATTTTGTCATTATGTTTTAGATACTAAGATACACGTCTTAGATACTCCAATACACGTTAGGCATATCTAACAGATACAAATGCAAACTACTTATGCTACTTGCATGCAAATCAATTGTGTTCCGTTTCTTATTACCAAACAACCACCACTGTTTTTTTTTTTTTTTTTTTTTTTTGGTTGGCCATTTGGTAAGAGGAGAGGCATTGAACCGCGTCGCTGCTGCGTCTGCGACGGTTTTGTTTACATTTCAAGGGAATACAACGAGAAACGCGCTGCTGCTAGCCGTCAATAAGCCAAGTTGAGGTGTTGAATGTTGAATATCGTCTTACACAAGGTTAATTGCGACGAGTGACGATGACGTTTGTGCGTTCGTTCGTTCGTTGGTTGCTTGATTCTTCAGCGGCGCAGACGTAAAACATACTCGCGCCTCATGTTGAGATATTGCGCGATCGATGGCGGTAGCGGCGGCTGACGGAAGGGCGGGCTAGCGTCGCATCATATTTTCTCAGCCAAAACAGATGCGCCGCTGCTGCTGGTGCGGCTGTCTGTTGATACACTGACTTTGTTTTGGATTTGGATTTATATATGTTTATTACACGCAGAAAATATTTGTCTACTCATTGACAATGAGTAAACTAAACTTAAATTAATGTTTACGTATTTATTGACCATAACATTCAATATTATGAACACTAACACATAATAAACTTAATATTTTCCGCAAATTGAAATTTTTGTGACCTTTGATGTATGGTTTACATTGAGATAGATAATAATAGTTTGGCACAGCAGCTCGCACGAAGCTACACAGAGAATAAACTAATTAAGTAGGCAATGTTTCCAAAATGTGTTACCACTATCTAAAAATACATTATTTTAATGAAAAACACTTGCATAATAGAGACATAGCATGAGCAGATGCAAGAACCCTAGTAGAAATATACCCTACTAGGGTATACATGATAATGTCCAGATCATGATTGTCATGTAACGGATCGGGTTATGACAAGGAAAAAATGCAATGATCAGTTCCCTGTAATGACCCTATTCTACTAGGGAACAGGACAAGCCAAAGTATTCTTGTTCTCGCTGTTTTTGCTCTTGTTTTTGCGTATTTTGCTCTTGGGTGCATCTTGTTCTTGCCTCGGCCGGTCCAACTTCTTGTTCTTGCTTTTCTTGTAAATTTTAAAGGCCAAAAACTGTTATACCAAAGTATTATGATCTATTAGATGGAAAATATCAGCGGCGGCCTATTGAAAAGATTATTCCCTTTTCGTCTAAGAAGTCAAGGGGTTAAAAAGAAGGAAAATAACTAATATTTTTTTCAAAAATAAATTAATTGATGACATTTTTTAAACGAATTTAAAAAAAAAAGTCGAAAAATTTTTTTTTTTTCAAAAAAATAATTTCCCAAAAAAAGCTGTCCGAAAAAAAAAAATTTTTTTGAAATTTTTTTTTAAAATATATATATATTTTTTTTAAATATAACTTTTTAGTAATAAAAAGTAGTAATTAAAAATAAATATTTTATAAAACATTTTACTAATTTATGCACGTCTAGCCAAGCATTATATAAGAAATAACATACATGAACTCCATGAGAATTGAGAAGTATGTCAAAAATGAATGAAAAAATAAATATTTTGATCGAAATTTGGATTGATGTACTGCATTCTTCAATATGATGTACATTTATGTTGTATTTTTTGTTCATTAATATGAACGTATTCTTCACATTCAGTTCATCATATTGGAGAACACTTTTTCGGTCATTCATCAAATTGATAATGAATTCATAACATTGCTGTTTTCTGGTTATCAATATTATGAATCGTTCTTCTATGCACAGAAAAAAATTCATCAATATGATGAATTTATTCTTAAATATTATAAATTTTTCTACCAACTAACAGATTCATCATATTGATACCACCGTTCATTAAAAAAAATATTGATGAATGCATCATTATATATAGTTACTAATGCCCGTAACTTCAACGAGTAGATATCTATTGGTGTTCGTACCGAACAGATATCTCTTACCTATCCGGTGTTTTTACTCCTTAACTATGAGTTGAAGTTACGAAATTTTGCTTACACGATAGATAACTAGGCACCAGTAGATACCTATTCGTTGAAGTTACGGGCATAAAAGAGATAATTTACTCCACAGTGCAAGAGTAAATGTGACGCAAGACAATTCAGCGCACTAAGCAATGTGTTAGAAAGAGACAAAAGATCATTCAGCGCACTGAGACAATGTGCGAGAAAGAGATCGAAAATCAGCGCAATAGAAACACATAAGTGTGAATGAGATGCCAATAGCATGCGTCATTCACGAAACGAGTAGAAGGTTGATCGAAATATGTCGAAGCTTGTCGAAACGTGTCGAACTGATGCATGCAGTATATAAGGGCGCCGCATCTGAAGCACAGCACTTCATTTGTGATTGGAAAGGTGTCGAGTACGTCTCGTGTGGGAACAATGTCAAGTTAGAAAGTGAACATGCAGCAGTTGTTAGAATTTGTTATTAGTAAAGTTGTTTATTAAAGTGAATTAATAACGTTAATTGTTATAATTTAAACCAAACATAAGAGTGTGTTTATTTTGTACACAATCCAGATATACGAACTTATAGAACAGTTTTCCGTAGACTGAATTTTTGTAACAATATATATTAACTTATTCATACTATCGATCTTCATAGAGAAGAACAAAATATTCAAAACATTGAATTTCAATCGTCATATTGGTGAATTTGTTCAAAACATTTATGAATATAATATTCAATATGATGAATATTGTTGAACTAATATTTTTTTTCTAAATAAATAAAGTAATGAAAATTTTTTACGAATTTTTCAAAAAAAAAAATTTCTGTTTTCGAAAAAAATATTGGTTTTTCAAAATTTTTTTTTTCAATATGAATTAAATATGTTGTATTTTGTGTGTTTTTTTTTTTTTAATATGACGAAACGTATTCTTCACATACAATTCATCATTATTATGATCGCATTCATAACATTCAATATCCTACATGGTTTGAGGAACGAAATTGATGAATATGATGATTTTTTATTGTTTAGTATACCAAATATATTGGATTTTGTCATGTTTGCAAACCAGTTTTAGACGAGGTATCCTATTAATATAATAAATCTGTTTGTTCGTTTGTACGTTTGTACGTTTGTACGTTTGTACGTTTGTACGTTTGTACGTTTGTCCGTTTGTACGTTTGTTCCGCTTCTCCGTCTAAACGGCTGATCCGATTTCCTTGAAATTTTTACCACAGATGCGGTATGGTCTGGAAGGAATGATAGGCTATATATGGGCGGGATTGGACAAAGAGGCGTGGCACCTCCCATACAACCTAAACTTTCAATACGATATAACTCGGCACTTTCACCAGCTACGAACATGAAACAAAAAACTCAAATACACAAAAAAATTTAAAAACAAAAAAACAAAAGCACAAAACAAAACAAAATCAAAAATACAAAAGCAAAAGCAATCACGTTTGTTCCGCTTCTCCGTCTAAACGGCTGATCCGATTTTCTTGAAATTTTTACCACAGATGCGGTATGGTCTGGAAGGAATGATAGGCTATATATGGGCGGGATTGGACAAAGAGGCGTGGCACCTCCCATACAACCTAAACTTTCAATACGATATAACTCGGCACTTTCACCAGCTACGAACATGAAACAAAAAACTCAAATACACAAAAAAAATTAAAAACAAAAAACCAAAAGCACAAAACAAAACAAAACAAAAGCAAAAATACAAAAACAAAAGCAATCACGTTTGTTCCGCTTCTCCGTCTAAACGGCTGATCCGATTGTCTTGAAATTTTTACCACAGATGCGGTATGGTCTGGAAGGAATGATAGGCTATATATGGGCGGGATTGGGCAAAGAGGCGTGGCACCTCCCATGCAACCTAAACACGATATAACTCGGCACTTTCACCAGCAACGAACATGAAACAAAAAACTCAAATACAAAAAAAAAATAAAAACAAAAAAGCACAACACAAAACAAAAGCAAAAATACAAAAACAAAACCAATCACATAAAACCACAATCCAAACTAAATGAAAAACAAAAAAAGGAAAGAAAAAGAAAAACAAACTCACCACACTAAAACTAACCAAACTAAAACTCACCACACTAAAATTCACCCTTAAATTAACCACACTAAAACCCACCACACTATAATTCACCACACTAAAACTCACCACACTAAAATTCACCACACTAAAACTCACCACACTAAAACTCACCACACTAAAACTCACCACTTAAAAACTCACCACACTAAAACTCACCACACTAAAACTCACCAAGCAAAAACTCACCACACTAAAACTCACCACACTAAAACTCACCACACTAAAACTCACCACACTTAAACTCACCACACTAAAACCCACCACACTAAAATTTCACCACACTAAAACTCACCACACAAAAATTCACCACACTAAAACTCACCACACTAAAATTTCTCCACATTAAAACTCATCACACTAAAACTCACCACACTAAAACTCATTATACCCAAAAGTCGCCACACTCAAACTCACCGCACTAAAATTCACAACACTAAAACTCACCACATTTAAACTCACCATACCAAAACTCACCACACTAAAACTTACCACACTAAAACTCACCACACTTAAACTCACCACACTAAAACTCACCACACCAAAATTCAACACACTAAAATTGAACACACTAAAACTCACCACACTAAAATTTCACCACACTAAAACTCACCACACTAAAACTCACTACACTAAAATTTCACCACATTAAAATTCACCACTTTTAAACTCACCACATTAAAACTCACTACACTCAAATTTCGATACACTAAAACTTACCACACTAAAACTCACCGCACTAAAATTCACCACACTAAAACCCACCGCACTATAATTAACCACACTAAAACTCACCACCCTAAAATTCACTACACTAAAACTCACCACAATAAAATTCATCATATTAAAATTCATCACACTAAAACTCACCACAATAAAATTCACCACACTAAAACCCACCACACTATAATTGACCACACTAAAACTCACCACACTTAAAAACACCACAGTTAAACTCACCACACTCAAATTCACCACACTAAAACTCACCACACTAAAACTCACCACACCAAAACTAACCACAATTAAACTCACCACTCCAAAATTCACCACATCTAAACTCACTACACCGAAACTTACTACATTAAAACCCACCACTCTAAAACTTCTACTGGGAAAAACTCTACGGGGAAGAATTCTACGGGAAAGAATTCTACCGGGAACAATTCTACCGGGATGAATTCTACGTTGAGAATTCTACGGGAAAGCGTTCTATGTGGATTTTACGGGAAGATTTCTACTGAGAATAATTCTGCGGAGAAGCGCAGTCTGAGAAAAAATTGTCTTTGAGAAAAGTTGTTTTGGCGGAGAATTATTTGGTTATCACATTTATAAAACGAATAAAAAAATTTCAACAGCTAAGCACGGGCCCCTCATATCAATAATAAAAAAATGTTTTTTATATTAATAAAATCGCTCCATATCTTTGAATTCAGAAAATCTTGGCACGAGTCGTGCACGGGTCCAGCTAGTAATGAATATAATGAAATTTCTAAGAAATTTCTCGCAGTGCATCTAGATGCTAAATATAAATGTTTTGTAAAATTCTACATATAGCATCACATTTTATGAAAGTCCTAGAAATTATTTTGAGTGTACCAGCCACTGGACTGGGCCAACAACAAGTCGACCGTTCGCAGGCAGCTCGTAATTTGATATCGCGTTCTGAATTTCCACAGCGTTCTCAATAGTAGCTGCTGCATTTTTATACAACAAAAATAAATTTGTTAGTTTTAACAACCTGCTGTTGTGTTGTTTTTGTTGTAATTACTACTAATATAAAACATTTTTTTTTGTTGTCGTTGCTAATTGTTGCCTGGCAGCCGAACCGGTTATGGCCATAACAACCGAATCTTTACTATCGTTGCATTGTTGTTTTTTTTCTATTCGTTTGTATTGTGCCAAAGGTTTTTGAGATGTTATCATTATCTGGCTATATAGCCCCCGTTTAACAATTAGTTACTGCTGCTGCGCACAACGTTCGACACTTGTCCGGCCACCGGTCACCGGCAACCGGAAGTTGTCGCTCTTAGCCATTTGGCAATTAAAGCCACATTATTTATGAAGGCTCTGCGATGCGCAAAGAATGACGCGGCGGCGGCGTCACAGTTGGCGACGCTGTTTAACAACTACATATTTTATTATTTTTTAACATGTTTCCATTTTCGGCTGTTGATCTCGATTACCAAAAAAAAAAAACAAATATGCGATGCTATTTGTTGGTGTCAAGTGCAAACATGGGTTCAAGTTCATTTTTTTTTCATTTTCTGACTTTTTATTTAGTATATTTAAGCATATTTTTGAAGTATTTTTTTTGAGTATATTTTTTGAGCATATTATTTTAGTATCTTTTTTATGCATTTTATTTTTTGAGCTGTTTATTTTTTGAGTATTTTTTTATTTATGTTAACTACCTTTTTTAGGTACCTGTCCATCAATGGGAAACATGGGTTCAAGTTCATTTGTTGACGTTTTTTTTTGTATATTTTTGGAGAAACTTAGTTTAGTATCTTTTTGTTGATTCATACAGCAATTACAATTAAAATAAAATCTGCTTAAAATACACGAAATTATCCATGTATTTTACAAAAATTCGTGAAATTTATCCACAAAACATTTCGTAAAATACACAAAAGAACTTTTGTAAATTAATGATAAAATTACGTATATTAATTATTTATTATTTTACGAAACTATTCGAACATGATACGAAAGATTCATAGTTTATTGAATATATGTGTACCTATTTACTAATACGAATACTTTCGTAAAATGTACGAATACTTTCGCATTCATACATTTTATGAAACATACACACAGAAAACTGATTTGTTGCGGCAACCAACTAAATTGCCCTACCGAATTATTCGGTTGCGGGAACTTGCTGATTGGAAGGTTGTACCAGCCTCCTAGTCAGCAAGAATATGATTGTGCCAACCTCCTAGTCAGCAAGCATGAGGTTGTGTCAACCTCCTATTCAGCAGACATGAGGTTGTTTAAACCTTCAAGTCAGCAAGCATGCCGAAACCTCCAATTGAAATTTTATTTTAAGAATATTTAATTATATAGAAAACTTATTTATGTAAAGTTTTTTATATGTATTTTTGATGCGTAAATATGTCACGCACATAATTTAAAAAAATATATCTATTAATTCATGTTCCCTGAAATATAATAACAGTATGAAGACACATTTAATATTTTATTTCATCATAATTAAACAAAATAAAAAACTATTTATTATGCCACATATTGTCACATATTTTTATTATATTTCACTAGCTAAACAGCAATTAGTATTGAATTCATTCATGATATTATTATTATTTATATATTTAATGAATTTCCTATTGTTTGCCACTTGTGAAAATGTTTGATGTTTATTTATTTCTGCATGTATCTATAATTTTTGAAAAGAAACTGGCAACCGAACTGCTGATAGACATGAGGTTTGCCGTTTGTCATTTATTTTGTTGATACAATAACGTACTCAGTTGCCGTAACAAATGCACACCCGTCAAATTTTGGCAGAATGAAAAATGCAATCATGAGGTTACGACAACCGAACGTGCAGTTGCGCGGACTAACATTTCGGTTAGAGTAAAAAATGGTACGTTCATTTTAATGACATGAGTTTACAACAAATGCATTTCGGTTGCAACACTGAAACGTTGATTCAATTAACCTCATGCCAAAAGAGGATTTTTCTGTGTGTATGAATATTTTAAGAATCATTCGTAAATACACGAACTCTTTGTTCAAAAAAAAAACTGACGATGATCATAAAAGATGATATATTATGCACTGATCTGATACCAATTAAAATAAAATGCAGCTCCAAGTTTCTATTTGACGCAGCGGATTTCTGTTTTTACTAATTATTCTTAAAAAACACGTAAATTCACAAAAGTTTAGTAATTTATTCGTGAAATGTAAAACTCATTTGTAAAATATGATATTTTTTCGTAAAAAAGATGTAATAGAAAATAATACAACGAAAGTTTCGTAATTTAAACGGAATATTCGTAATTTTGTTGTGGTTTTAATTTTACGAATATTTATTCGTAATATAAACGAATCGTTTGTAAAAAAATATTTTATAATTTAAAAGAAATATTCGTTATTTTGTTGTTGTTTTAATTTTACGAATATTGATTCGTAATATATATGAATCATTCGTAAAAAATATTTTTAGGAAAAACTAGAGATTAAAAATTTTTCGTGTATTTTACGAAATTACGAACAAATATTTCGTAAAATGTCCTAGAAATTATTTTGAGTGTAGTTCAAACTAAAAACTAAAATTATCTACTATTTATGTGTATAAAATGTCGTACTTCAATAAAAATATTTTTACAAATTAAAAATAAAAATTTGATGCCTTTAATTAGTTGACCACCACTGTACACTCCCACAATTTAATAGCGTTTCAATTTGCTGCATTTTTTCAGTATCTTTCTATAGTATCTTATTTAAGTACCTTTTTGAATATATTATTTTGACAACATTATTTTAATGCTTATATTAGTTTTTTGTGTATTTATTTTGAGTTGTGTATTTATTTTGAGTAGCGTCGGTAGCTCAAGGTTAGTGCGTTAGACTGCGAGCCGAAAGGTCACAGGTTCAAGCCTGGACCAGATCTAAAAACATCTTTTCATAGAAACATTTTTTTATACCGCGTTACCTCTCGGCTGTAAATGGCAAACCTACGAGAGTAAAACATTTCCTATGAAAAGCTCTCACTCGCCGTTCCGATTCGGCATTAAACTGTAGATCCCAGCACTTTGAGTACAAATATAACACGCACTGCTCAAAATGGTTCGGCCTAAGTTCTTAGGACTGTATCGCCAAACTATTATTATTTTTTATAAGTGCTTTTTCAGAAGTATCGCTTTTTTATTAGAATCCTTTTTTAGTACCTACACGGAGAGAAAAGATTTATTTGAATGTAATTAAAAAAATAATTCTAAATTACCACACATGTGTAATTAAATTATTGTTCAGATTGTAATTACATATTACTATGTGTAAACATTTTATATATTCCCCAGCAGAATCTGTCAAACTTATCATAAATATGTTACAATACAAACATAAAGTTTTAATTGCATTGGAATACACTATTTCTTAGCAGTTTACTAGGTTATAACTATGTTTCAAAACAAACAGAAAATGCTATTCAAATCTAATTATAACGTATGTTCACAACGCTCGTCTTCATTCGATTTGTTATCGACAGACGAAGTTGGCAACGTTGCGCAGCATTTTTTACTTACGTAATCTTTTGCCATCGTTTGAACATATTGATCTTTAAAAACAAAAAAAAAATGGATTTAAATAAATGTATTCTTTCAACATTCTTCTTGTATACGAAGTTGGCACTCGTTGAGCAGAATTTTCTATCTACTTACGTCTTTTTTATCATCGTTTGAAGTATGTTTTGGTCCTTTTAAACTTTGATGTTTGAAAAGAAACAAAAAAATGAAATTAAATGTAAATAAAAGTATTCTTGCAATATTCTTCTTGTATACGAAGTTGACACTCGGTGACCGCCATTTTCTACAACCGTGTCTTTTGATGTTTGTTGAGAAAACGTATTCGTATCGGTAATACGATGTCATTTGTAAATTCAAAAAATTTATAAACTGCGGTACAAAAAGTACAAATAGTAACAATTAATATCATTTAATAGTGCAGTATATAATTTAATTGTTCCTAAATGTTTTCCTAAAATTATTTCATCAAAAAAACCACAACTGAAAAATCAGTGCTTCTATTTTCAAACAGAATTCGGCATGGTTTTTTTGCAACAGGCTCCGCGAATTCCTTGCCAACGCTATGTGCTACACTGAGACTTGTACTTGCAGTTTTAATACAATTATTTATTTATGCATTTAAAAATTTGTATATGAATTCAAGTATTATTAAGTTCCACTGTGCATGTTTAATAATTTTTAATAAAAATTAATAATAAAAAAATCAATATTTTATTTTTATTTTATTTTCAGGATTCCTTTCCAAAAATATTAAATATGTTTTTATGCAAACATATACTTTTTGAACTGCAACAACTGATATGTTTCTCTGGATACATATTTATATTTAGGTCGTTCCAAATCATGTTGTATTTTGAACTTATTTATGTTTCGGTTCAAATATTTATTTTGTTTGGATGTAGTAATTATTATGATTCTATTAGAACATATACCATTTTAAGGGGCAACATCAAAATGTTTCCGTGATATCATAATGTAAATCAGAGCTCATTACAACACTGTTCAAGTCTCAAGACAACCCTGTTTTCAAATGATTTATCAGGCAATTATATATTATGTTTACATAAAATTCCAAACATACATTAACATTGAGAAATCTATTAATTTATTTGAAATTTAATTAACTAATGCATATTCTACTCCCTTTTCATCATATTGACTCCTATATTTGATGTTCTACTCCTTTTACATCAAATCTACTCTATTTTGCAATATTTTCAATTCTACTCCCTTTTACTCATTTCTACTCCTCAAATTTTTCAAATCTACTCTATTTGCATTGGTGAAAAGTGTGAACACTGATGTTAATTCCTGCAAAATTATGTTTGGGAGAGCCATTTTTTTTTTGCAGCGTGTAGTTGTAGTTTCTTTTTTGTATCTTTATTATGATTATCTCAAAGTTGAGTACCTTATAAGACACTATCTAGCAAGTGAACTCAGTTCTTTTTTTTTTGACATTTATATGGCTCTTTTAAAATCTTATTTTGCTAACTTTTAATTATCTTTGATTAAAAAAAAAATAGTAATACTATATTTTGTTAGTTTTTAAATACATTTGCATGTATTTGACTTCATTTTGCTACACAATGTATTAGAATTTCGTGTTTCAACATATTGCTGAAACTGTATTTGTGTTTTTATTTTTTGATTTTATTTTTTATTATGTATATGAAGTTCGTGTGGTATAAACAAAACCCATTTCGTTATCTGCAAATTCGTTTACTACATAATAATGAAACTGTGTTGTTTTTGTTTGTTTTTTTGCATTTTTGTAATTCTTGGAAGAACGTATACACATACATAGGACTGCCGATTGCGAAATTCCGCAGATAAAAAATCAAACCCAAGCATCTGACCAAAACGCGTTTATGGGAGAATATGAAAACTCATTGGATTTCCTGCTGAATCTGCTTGTTTTTGAAATTAAATAATAACATAAAAAAATGCAATTTGTGATTCCCAACATGGATTCGTTTCTGGAAAACCAACGTAATCCAATTTAATTCTTATAAATACAAAAAAAAAAACATTCGATAAAGTTGATCATTATATTCGTTTAAGATTCCCATTGCGGGCCTCTATTGATTTTAATTTTAATAAATTATTTACTTCAGCATATTCAGTTTTTGAAATGTTTTATTTTCGCAGATTACATAAAATCGTTTTTAACTATTATTAATTTATCTGATGCTTTTAAACTATAAAAAGATTTAGAGATGTTGCAAAACTCGTGCACTTCAAATAATCTATTTTTGAAATTTGTTTTTATTTGTCAAATGTATTTATTTTTTTTTAACATATTCACAGTTCGTCATACTTTAGTATGGTATTCGTATTATTTAGAATATAAACGATACAATAACACAGAAACGTCAATTTTGTGTTGCATCCCTTATAAAAGTGAAATGTTACAAGTGTTGTAAAGGGTTTTTCAATAAGAGAGCTACAAAAGTTTTTTTTCAAGGGGGACGCTACAAAAGTAGAGCGACAGGGACAGCAAACGACGCCATATTTCTTGCCGCTCTTTTGACATTTCTCTTCAGTAAGGTTTGCCATTTCATGATGGAAAGATATACGAGCCAACAACGAGTCGAAATTATTAAAATTTACTACCGAAATTCGAATTCGTATATTTAATATTTAATTTATTATTTAATATTTATATTCGTATATTTATTTAAGAGTTGCTCTGAGACATGTTTGTTGGTGTCGTATTTTGTGAAAGGAAAAAAAAAATGAAAATTGAATATTAAAACGGCACATAAACTGTTAATTTATTTGTTTTACTTTTTAAATCAAGAAATATTTATGTTAATTTCAAAAAACTCTAATTTTATAAGAATCCGCTGCATTTATTTGACGATATATTTTAACAAGCTGAAAAGTGGGGCTCACAGTTTAACTGCCGTACTGTCGTAATCATACAACACCATCAAGCTGTGAATACGCTATATGTGTTTTCTCAGTTTTTACCGCATTTGCACATCTTGTCCTGGCAAATCCTTACACCCAATACAAAAATAAATAATATATTCGGGATCCTTGAGTCCTTATTACAAAAAAAAAACAAAAAATAGATTTATATTATGGAAATTTAGACTAGATTTTCAGAAAATTGGCGATGATTTAGCTCCATACCCTAGTAGAAATTTGCCCGATGCGCCATCGGGAAATGATCGGGTTTTCGTTGGGTAAGCCCTATTAGAGAAAATATAATCATTGCCTTTGCATGCCCTTATCATGCTTACCATAACAGGGTTTACATTATCTAAACAGTCAATGTTCCCGATCATAGCTACATTATTTGTTCCTCATAACGAAATTATTATCAGGCAATGATCGAGATTAATGAGAGAAACCCTATTATGCTCGGGCTTAGACAAGGCAATTGTCGGGTAAATATTAAAATGGGGTATCGCCCGATCAGTACATGATCATGGCCTGAGGTCAATACATGATCAGGACACTGCGTTACAAGGACATTATGGGCCTCGTCATATCCCGATCACCTCAAATAATGACAGGATCACTTCATGACCATGACCCTACAAAAATTTCTACTAGGGTAGTAAGTCAAAGAATGTTTATCTAAAAATTCGAAAAAATATTTCATTAGGATTTATTATAAACCAAAATATTGAATAAATAAACGCAAAACATTTTAAAATATTTTTCTTTTTAATTGTTTTTTTCTTTAATTTTTCTTTTTTTTTTATCTTAATTTAATATAATTTTTTTGTGTTAGTGTCTTTGTTTCGAGTATTTTTATGTTGAGTACCTTGTTTAAGACACTGCCTATCTTTGCTCATTAGCATCGTCATTTAAGTGCCCATTAATTAACGTATGTAATTAACACAGGTTGAACTTCTTATGTTGCTGTCATTAAAGACCTTGACATATATAGCATTCACAAATCATTTTAGCCACATTATTCAAGTCACATTAACTGCGATTAATGTGCGGCATATTCTAGTTAGTCGGTCAGCAGTCAGTCAGTCAGTTAGCCAGTACCCTTCGCCATTTTCTTCATTGCGTCCATTAGAATCTGATTAAGGCAACATCACGCGTCGCCCACAATTAACTGCACAAAATAAATACTGTCCCGTCGTGTGTCTGTCGTCTGTGTGATGCGGCGCACAATTCTGATATTTTATTATTCAACATGTGGATTAACGTGTGTCTAAAATACCAGCACGACTTGCGTTTGTCCCATTTAACGCAGTATTCCCGATGAAAAAAAAGGCATATCGGTTACAGTTTTTCATGCTAATTTATAATAAAACAATGAAAACTGAGTTTTTTTATAAAAATATGTTTTTATTATTTTTATTAACTATGAAAATTCGCTATATTCATAGTTATTTTTATTTAATCAATTTAAAATATGTAATTTAAAAAATAAATACTGTTATTTAATTATATTCGTCGTCCCACATTTCTTAATATGATTTAAGTGTTTTAAGTAATTGATAAGCAATTAGTTACACGACTTATTTAATTCTCAAACACGTTTTAGATACTCTAATATAGTATGTATATTTTTGAATAATCCGGTTCATGTTGTCGATCCTCAATGGCAAAAAGTTGCACGCAGAACGAGAAACTATTTTGTCACTGACATATTGCAAATCTTTATTTTTACAATTTATGCACGTCTCAAATATTACCTGTAGGACAATAAAAGACTATATTAAAAAAATATATAAAAGATAAATTTGTTTTCAATTTTTTTCGAAAAAAAAAAATCACCGTATGAAATGTGACCGAAAAAAAAATATAAAAAAAAAATGAAAAAAATGTCCAAAACAATTTTTTTTTTGCAAAAAAGAATTTCTTTCGAAAAAAATTGTATTGAATAATTTTGTTTTCAATAAAAAAAAATATTTTATTTTCTAAATTTATTTTTTATAAATAAAACTTTATTTTTAATAAAATGTTGTATTTATAAATATATTTCAAAAAATTTTGTTTATTTATGATGTCGAACAAGTATTATAAAGGGTATTTAGTTCATCGATGTCAATAATTCATGGAGTCATTCTATAAATAAAAAAAAATGAAAATATAAAATACAAAAAAATGAATAATTTTAAATTTTGAAATAAAAAATGCCTAATTTTGCACTCAGTGTAAGATACAGGGTGTTAAAAAATGCATATTACTTTCATTACCTAGTCAAACAAACTGGTTATAATGTATAATCTATTGATAAATGAATATCAATTTTTTATTTATGTTTTACACAAATAAATTACCTTTCTAATGGTATTTCACATCTTCGAACCCCATGACTTCCTCCTTATTTAAAATGTACATAAAGTTGAAATTTACAAAAATAAAAATTAAGTTTTTGTTTGCCCGTCTAATCCAGCGTTTTTCTCAAAATTTCGTTATCGATTACTCCATTTTTATTGCCAGTATTTTCTTACCAATTACAGTGATTTTAACTTGGTAATAAATGCTGCAGAAAGAATTAAACAGTGGCGGGTCTTGGGATTTGGTAGTAGAAATAAAAGAAAAAAATATTATGTTTGGAAATATGATCAGAAAATATGTTTTGTGAAGAAATATGATAAAGAAATAATCTTATAAAATGTTTAAAATTATTTCTCGATTATTTCGATTTTTTGTTAAATTTAAACCACGAAATCACAACACCCGCCACTGTTTAAATATTTCTGCAGCTTTTCTTACCAAGTTAAAATCACTGTGAATGGTAAGTTTTAATTCAATTATTTATTTATGCATTTAAAAATTTGTATATGAATTCAAGTATTATTAATTCCCACTGTGCATGTTTAATGATTTTTAATAAAAATTAATAAAAAAAACAATATTTTATTTTTATTTTAATTTCAGGATTCATTTCCAAAAATATTAAATATGTTTTTATGCAAACATACTACTTTTTGAACTGAAACAACTGATATGTTTCTCGGGATACATATTTATATTTAGGTCGTTCCAAATCATGTTATATTTTGAACTTATTTATGTTTCGGTTCAAATATTTATTTTGTTTGGATGTAGTACTTATTATGTTTCTATTAGAACATATACCATTTTAAGGGGCAACATCAAAATGTTTCCGTGATAATACTGGGAGTGAACTGGTTTATAATTATAATTAGAAAAAAATGGGATGATCGACAACGAAATTTTTAGAAAATCAATGACAAAATAAAAATTTGTAAATAAGAATATTCTTTTTTTTTGTAAATTTCAACTTTACGTACTTTAAAAAAAAATGAAAAAATGATACGGTTCGAAGTTGTGATCCACCATTGGTAAGGTAATTTAATTGTCTAATACACATACAGAAAACTGATTTGTTGCGGCAACCAACTAAATTGCCCTCTCGAATTATTCGGTTGCGGAAACTGGCTGATTAGTCAGCACGAATGAGATTGTGCTAACATCCTAGTCAGCAAGCATGAGGTTGTGCCAACTCCCTATTCAGTAAGCATGAGGTTGTTAAAACCTTCAAGTTAGCAACAATGCCGAAACCTTCAATTGAAATTTTATTTTGAGAATATTTGTATACCCTACACCTATGAGGTACAGGGTATATTAACTTTGTGCATATATTGTAACGCCCCTTAGGAGGCGTGTCCGGTATGGAAAAATATATATATTCTTGATCAGCATCACTACCCGAGTCCGTTTAGCCATGTCCGTCTGTCTGTCTGTCTGTCTGTCCGTCTTGCTGTCTTGCTGTCCGAATACAGAATAACTTGAGAAATACTGATCAGAATGCGATGAAATATCGTCTCAATATATGTTAGCTAAAAGTAGGAACTGAGTTTGAAAATGAGCTAAATCGGTCAACGGACACGCCCACCTCCCATACAAGTCACTTTTATATAACTCTTTAGAAAATAATAACTCGAAAAGTATTCAAGATATAGGTATGAAATTTAAAACATATTGTTATAATTCACCTAAAAATATGTGGTCCAAAAATAGGCGTGATCCGCCCACTTTTTTTTTCATTATTTCCCTGGATTTCATAGTGAAAATTTGAACCGTAAATTATTAAAATAAAATCTATGATATTTCAAAATTTTAAATATAGTCGTGGTATAGCCCAATTATATTTTTAAATTTTTTTTTAAAGTTTTTTTTATACTTTTATATACATTTTTTAATTTATGGGGATATAAGACGTAAATTTCTGATATATGAATAATATTCTGAGGGTGGGGAGGTTCAGCATAATTAAAAACTTTAAAATTAAGGTATGCAATTAAATATCCCACATTAATATCCCCACCAAAGGTGTAGGGTATTCCATAGTCGGGCCCGACCGACTATAAAAATCCGCCCCATGTGACCTAACTTTCCCAACTCGTTTTATAAAGAAAACTTATTTATGTAAAGTTTTCTATATGTATTTTTGATGCGTAAATATGTCACGCACACAATTTCAAAAAATATATCTATTAATTCCTGTTCCCACATTTAATATTTTATTTCATCATAATAAAACAAAATAAAAAACTATTAATAATGCCACACATGGTCACTTATTTTTTTTATATTTCATTAGCTAAACAGCAATTAGTATTGAATTCATTCATGATATTATTAATATTCATATATTTATTTCGCATTTTTACTTAATTAATGAATTTCCTATTGTTTGCCACTTGTGAAAATTTTTGACGTTTATTTATTTCTGCATGTATCCATAATTTTTGGCAAAAAACTGGTAACCGAACTTCTGATAGACATGAGGTTGCCGTTTGTCATTTATTTTGTTGATACAATAACGTACTCAGTTGCCGTAACAAATGCACACGTCATATTTTGGCAGAATGAAAAATGCAATCATGAGGTTACGAAAACCGAACGTACAGTTGCGCGGACTACCATTTCGGTATGCAATGGTACGTTCATTTTAATGACATGAGGTTACAACAAATGTATTTCGGTTGCAACACTGAAACGTTGGTTCAATTAACCTCATGCCATGCCTCTGTGTGCATGAATAAAAAAAAGAATTTAACTTTTTAACGACTACTTGATAACCAATTTTCTTGACTAGGTTATGTAAGTAATATGCATTTCTTAAACACTCTGCATCTTAAACTGCAAAAATTAGACATTTTTTTAAATTTATATTTTCTTATAAACATCCTGTATAGGAAACAATAACAAATGAACTACTTGAGAACTGAGAAATATGGCAAAAAAGAATGAAAAAATAAATATTTTGGTTAAAATTTGGTTTGATGAAAAGCATTCTTCAATATGATGTACATATGTTGTATTTTATGTATTTGTTCATTAATATAATTGAACAACTTACAGAACTTTTTTTGTGCGTTTTATTAACAAACCTACTTTTTTAACGAACAAACATTTGTATTCTTACAAAATATGATCAGGAATAAAATGGCGATTCATGATAGCAGTATAAAACTCGTAAATATTGAAAAATTCGCATATATTTATTAAAAAGATGTACCAAATTTGTATAAATTAATAAATTAATTCCTATTATATCTTAATACGACGTAAAACATTCTTGGACATTTATGATTTATATATTTTTTGTATTAATTTAAATTTAAACTATTGATTGCTGTAATGAAATTTATTTAATTGCAATTCAAACTATTTACTGTTTTTATTTATAATTTGTATGATTAAACTTTGATTAATTCATGAAAGTTGTATTGATTATTTTGAGTGTATATCATAATTCCTTGTAAAAATATTGTGTATAAATTTATAAATTAAAATACAAATAACAATTATCAACTTATACATCAATTTAATAGATCTCAATATTTATAGAGTGCAATTCTTTCCCACAGACATTCTTCAAATTGTATTTTCTGCCATTCCCACGAACTTAATCAATTTCAATTTAAATTTATCTGCATTTCTTAATTTAGGGTGAAACAATTGCGAATAATAGAAGAAGTCGTACATATGTTGAGAAAAACTCCTGCTTTATGAGCGATGGTCCAAAAGCATGGCGTATTCTGGTTCATGGCACTTTTTCTGGCCGGCGACTTCTGCTTGGGCGGCGGTCGTGAGTCCCAGCTGCGCATCGGAAAGGCCATCAACATCTTCGTGCGTTACGGCTACTTGGGCATCTCGATGCGTGTCATACCGTACAATGAGAGCTACGAGGGCGAGAAATGGCTATTCAAGGAACCAACCAAGAACATCTATAGGGTATGTTTCATCAATTGATGTGCTCTTAATACGATGTTCATAATACTATCTGTTTTTATTTGTATCTTTTTTTTCAAGAATTTAAATGAGCTAAGTGAGAGCAATTCGACAGAAAATGTGCCCGGAATTTTTCATGGCGATTTTCACATGGAATTCTGCGACAATCGGCGCCAATTATTTCAAGCATACTTTCGCGACTTTACGGTCGAACGATTGGACAGACCGTGGGAGGCATTTACCGGCGGTTGGTTTCCAGATAATGCAGCCAAAAAACTGGGCATCAATACGTCCTTCATACAGGGTGATTTCTCGTATGTGCTGGTGAGAGTTGTGCGTTTTCGGGAATCGGGAAAATTAAAGACGGCGATACCGAAAAACCAAACGATCGAGAATGATGTACGGGAACGTATGCGGCAACTGAAGGCGGGCAATGCGACGGGAGCTATTAAATTTATGGAGGCTTTTGGTACACATTACATCAACTCTTATACGACGGGAAATTCGCTATATCAGGTAAAGATTTTCTAAAAATCAAGGATTGAAGCTCAAACGAATAACGATTTATTAGTTTGTGTTTCTCGCTCGTTCTTGTAACAGAAAATGGGTTCGGTAGACCGATTCCAAGAAGAACTGATCAAAAATGTCTTGTTCATTTTTTTTTTGTAGTAAGAGCAAGAACAAAATGAGATATTTCTGCTTGTGCAAGAGCAAAATTATTTTGGTTACATAAAATGAGTTCGGTATACCGTTTCCAAGAACTTATGATCAAAAATTTCATGTTCTTGCATCATTTTATTGATTTTTTTTTTTTGCAAAAGCAAGAACAAAGTTTTAGATTTTGTGTTTCTCATTCGTTTTTGTTACATAAAATTGGTTCGGTATACCGTTTCTAAGAAATTATGTTAAAAAATTTCTTGTTCTAGCATTTTGAATTAATCTTGCAAGAGGAACAAAATGGAGATATTTCTATTAGCGCAAGAGCAAGATAAGAAGCACAGGAGCAAGAACCTAAAACTTCACTTCTTACATGTTTTACAAGAGCAAGAACAAGATCAATGCATCCCTGCAAGTGCAAGAGCAATATAAGAAGTGCAAGAGCAATGCTTAACTCTACCTCTTTATTTTTGCAAAAGCAAGAGCAATACAAGATTAATTTTGCATGTGCTGAACTTGTGCATCTATGCAAGAGCAAAAACGGAACCAAGAATAACTGAGCAATAATAAGAGCAAAACTACTTGCTTTGCTCTTGTAAATGATCATCACTAGGTTCGAGTTACGGTTTCTTTTCGGGTTTTTAATTAATATTAGTTTTTCTTAATATGTTTTTCTCTATTCTATGGTATTGGTTATGGTTATAAAAATGAACAATTTTAGACGGATATCGTTTTTAGTTACAGTTTTAATTACTGCTCAAAATTAAGTGGTTACTCAATATAATTGCTCTCATTCCAGGTATTTGTCTACACGCGCAAGAACTATCAAATGATCAAGGAGCGCATCAAAACGAAAGGCATCAATGGTCTCTCCAAGCTGGACCTCTATAATTACTTTGCGCCTTGGTATGCAGAGCATCTGGGGCAAATACGTTCGGCCAGTGCCAATATGACCGTCGAAAGATGGGCTCGCAAAAAATTGCAATACGAATACTATGTGGTCAAATATGTAACGCTGTTGAAGCTACACGGAAACAGTACCTTGTTGCGTCAACTGGACACATTACTGGGTAACGATGCCATTCTGCAGCTGGATCTGAAATGTCTGGATATTATTTTCCGGGAGGAGCCCGAGAAGGCGACATGGTTTCAAGAGGTTCTGGATAATCAAATGAAGTTGTGGGAAGTAAATATGCCACAGAATTAAACAAATGGCTTTTAAAAATGGCTACAAAAGTTCCTAAAAGTAACGAAGAAATGAACAACTCTGCCTGCCAAGTCGTTAGGTGGTGCTGCTGGAGAAGACGAACGAACAAACGAACAGACTGACTGACTGAGTAACGGACTGACGGACGGTTGGACAAACATATCGCTACGTTTATCAACGTGGAGTATTGTATAATGCAATATTTATATATATGACTGTGATAATCTTTAGCTCTTGTAGTAATACTAGAAATATCCACTAATTAGGATCGAATACAAGCCAATAGAATTACGTGATTTGCATTGACGTTTATGATGGATGTTGTTGATGATGATGATGATGCCATAGAAATAAGATCTATTTTCAAAATATTAAATATGTCGTCAGTTGTGCACATGGTAATTAATATTTTTATCGCACAAATGTGCCTACGAGTCCAAAGTACTTTTTGCGACTAATTTGCTATACTTCGACCGATTTTATAAATTACAAATTGAAGCCTGTTCTGTATGAATTCCATTTAAACGTTTCAAGCGATAAGACTTAAAGAAAATTGTTATTATATTGTATACATATTTATATGTACTTGTAAATTAGATATATAATATAAGTTAACGTAAATAAACATATATTATACTTAAAAATATCGAGTTTTATTTAAAGGTTATTGTAATTATGATTTTATTTTATATTATAAGATATTCTCTGAATTTAGTAATACTTTACAATTTTCATTTTGTTTTAGAAAAATTAAGAAAAAAAACCCATTTTTTATTATAAACAAACGATGAAACGAAAATTTGACGTCAACATTTCGTCACATCAATTTGGATTTAATTTTATTTGAATTTTAAGACATTGAAATTTTTGTCTAATAGTCTTTTGTTTCGAAATACAGAAGGAAGCACCATTACTATAAAGTTTAAACAGTGGATATTGGTTAATGTTAGCCTTATATCGCATCCGTCCCCGATCAGAATACTATAAGGCATCCCTACGAAAGGCCATCTTTCTTAAAAGTTTCTTATCTTAATCCTACTTAATGAAACTTTATGTGACACTTATAAAAAAACATGAATGTATATCGTATTATTATAATATAATCGAGATGTTATTAAAAATCTTTTATAATACAATTAGGTAACAAAATTGTTCTAATAAAATAAAAAAATCTAGTATCTAAAACTAAAATGCAAACGAAATTTAAATTTTCTACATTTTTCAAATTTTGAAATACCTCATTAGACTCAAAACGTTGAACTTTTGGCATTGCAAAAGATTACTTTGTTCACAAAACTACTTTTTGTTTAAAAGGACTCGAATTTGGTAAAAGCAATTTAAATATACATCTAATGATATAGGGTTAGGATAAGGGTAAGATCAGAAAGACTGATCAAAAAACCTGATCAGGATAGCAAATTCGACGTTTTTGTTTAGGCACTGATGTGAACCCTCATTACCTTATATCAAATTACGCTGCCTGTTCAGACAATGATTGCATACTGAACTAAATTTTCACTCGGGCACTTCAATCACATTTATTTTAATTGTCTTGGAAACTTGTAGTATGAAAAGAAATCAATAATATTTCCGCTAGTTGTCAAGATATTTGCATCCAAACTCGAGAAATTTACCCTATTAGAGTAAACATGATCATGACCTGATCATGCCGGTCATTTGGTCAAATTATGGCAAGGAAAATTTTCAATGATCAGTTTCCGAACATAGCCCTTGAATGATTTCTATTCAACCACGATTACAGAAACACTAGAAGACCTATATCAATGAAACTCATAATTTGTGTTTCTTATATGCTGTAAGAAAACTGGAATGATCGGTCTATTGTGATCTGTGAACAGACCACTTATATTCAAATACTTTATATAAATGTTATATCTACTGATGAATTTTTTATTGGTTTAAGTGAACATTTTGGTAAAATATACAGGGTGTTTGGCTCATCGATGTCAATAACTCGGGGGGTGATTTTATGATTCAAAAAAATAAGAAAATGTAAAATAAAAAACTATCCTATTTTGCACCCAGTTAAAGATGCTTAGTAAATGCATTTTACCGACATAGTCTATTAAAGAAAATTGGTTAGAAAATTATATCTGCTAATAAATGAATAACAATTTTTCACTCATATTTCAGACAATTAAATTAATTTTCCAATGGTATATCACATCCTCGAATCCCATGATTTTTTGACTTTTTTTACAATGTACGTAAATTTGAAATTTACAAAAATAAAAATACAAATTTTCTCAAAATATCGTTATCGATCACCCCTGTTTTTTTATGATTTATAATGATATACCAGTTCATTCCCAGTACTTTCTAACCAATAACAGTAGTTTTAAACTGGTAAGCTAACACTGGCGGGTGTTTTGATTTGGAAGTTTAAAAATTTGTATTTTTATTTTTGTAAATTTCAACTTTACGTACATTTTAAAAAAGGAAGAAATCATGGAATTCGAAGATGTGATATACTATTGGAAAGGCAATTTAATTGTCTAAAATATGAGTGAAAATTTAATATTCATTTATTAACAGAGATAAAATTTTATAACCAATTTTCAATAAAAAATATATTTTAAATTACATTAATTTCGTTATAATAAAGATGAGCACCGTTTACATATTTTATTGTAGATCAATAAATTGCTTATTAGCTGGTTATTTGAGTAATTAATGTTTTCAAAATGTTGGCTAATGTATTTATTGATTTATAAGCATTTAGATTAATCCGAATTTTTGATTGAAATTTGTGATTGAATATTTAAAATAGTAGAACATTTTAAACAAAAACTCTTATTTTTTTATACACATTTTCAATTTATGTTTCCAACCATTTTCCATTATCCGTATCATAAAGTTTAATTTGCAATACTGTAACTGAAATAATGACGCTGTATGCCGTTTCTAAATATCTACCATTTTTATATTAGTAAAAAAATACACAATTTATAAAAAGGATCTTCGTGTGATTTATTATATGATACTACCTTGACTTTTTCAACTTATTTTTTAAGCAGCACACAGTGCAAAATTGCATCATCCCATTGTTAGGTCTAGGTAGACATAAGTCGAAAATGTAAACGTTCAAAAATTTACAAATTGGGTACCCTTTGTCTTCATTGAACCATCATTATAAAGGTTTTTTTTCAATAATAAAAATGCATGCGTCACACAGAGATCAAAAAGTGTATGTTTTCGGAAAAAAAGTCATTAAATTTGGAACCAATAAAGATAAAAAACATTTTTTTCATTTTAGTCATCGTTAATATATTTTGCTATTTTAAATTTTTTCAAAGAAATATTATAACCACCGGGAAATATCTGTGATGGTTTAAGTGCATGAAATTGACGTATAGTGGGCATATCTGTTAAAGGAATAACATCATTTTAACATATTTTATACTTATATATTATTCACTAAAAATCGAAAGTTTGAAGTATATAGCTCTTTTAGTTTTCTTCTGAGCGTGTTTGCCGTCTACAAGCGGACGGACGGACATTATGATGATATGCAACAGCATAATATTAATCAAATAAATAAAAAATTAAAGATCGGTATATGGATACATTATCAGTTATATATTTTGATATGATTATAAAAATAATGGCGCATACTTATTCAAAGACAATTTAAAGTCAACTTAAAAAAAAATTTTGACAATTTTTGACAAAATTCATGCCAAGTTCAGGCAGCTTAGATATTTAGTAATCTAAAGTTTCATTGCTCTGGCTCTTCTACTTTTTCTGTAATCGTGATTTCAACAGATGGAGAGACATACTGACGGACATCGCTAAATCGACTCAGGAGGTCATGTAGATCAAGAACATCAAGAATACTTTTCCATACCGGAGATGCTTTTTTCTGGGTGTTACAAACGGCGTACCAAACTGAATATACCCTTTCACTCTTAGTGTAGGGTATAAAAATATTCATATTTTATTTTGTTTTTTTCTATTCCATTTGTTTTATCCTCTCGTAACAATTTTTTGTAAAAAAACCATAGCAGATTTATAGGAGCATAATTTGCATAATCATTTCTATGAGACTGATACCTTAAAGATCAGCCTACAAATACGCAATAAAATTCTGTTTTTTTAAAGTAATTATTAAATTATTTAATTACAAAAAAATCCTTTTTTTTTGTTATTGTTATTGTGAATTGTTTATTTCAGAAATTCTAATTGGACTTTTGAGAGTTTTCGGAAAATTATTCACAGGTGTGGGTTCTTGTCCGCACTATTGTCACTTTTCAAATATCTCAGACAAGAACCTATAATAAGTGTTGGAAAGTGACATAAATTATGTACATAAACCATGCAACAAACAATGCTTTTCGAATTTCAAATTTAGATAATATTTTTACTTTAAAAAAAAAAACTATAATTAAATTGTCTGAAATAAACTTATAATAATTATGATTTTTACATAAATTAATTAAATTAATGTTTTTCTTTTTTATTCTATAATTTTTTATTTATTCAAATAAAAATAGTTTTTAATAAAAAAATTAATTTTTAGTGAAAAATGGAAGTTTTAATGATAATTGGAATTTTTAGTGAAAAAATGAAATTATGTTAAAAATGTGAATTTTTAGTGGAAAAAATTAATTTTTTGTGAAAAATTTAATTTATAATGAAAAATAGTTTTTTTTTAGTGGATAACTGAATTTTTTAGTGCACATTTGAATTTTTTCGTTACGAATTAAATTGTATTAAAAAATGTTTTTTTTTAGTGAAAAATTGAATTTTTAGTGAAAAATTGAATTTTTAGTGAAAAATTGAATTTTTAGTGAAAAATTGAATTTTTTGTGAAAAATTGAATTTTTAATGAAAAATTGAATTTTTTGTAAAAAATTGAATTTTTAATGAAAAATTGAATTTTTCATTAAAAATTGAATTTATAGTGAAAAATTGAATTTTAGTAAAAATTTAATTTTTAGTGAAAAATTTAATTTTTAGTGAAAAATAGAATTTTTTGTGAAAAATTGAATTTTTTAGTGAAAAATTAAATTTTTATTAAAAATTTAATTTTTGGTGTAAAATTGAATTTTTAGTGAAAAATTGAATTTTTAGTGAAAAATTGAATTTTTAGTGAAAAATTGAATTTTTAGTGAAAAATTGAATTTTTAGTGAAAAATTGAATTTTTAGTGAAAAATTGAATTTTTAGTGAAAAATTGAATTTTTAGTGAAAAATTGAATTTTTAGTGAAAAATTGAATTTTTAGTGAAAAATTGAATTTTTAGTGAAAAATTGAATTTTTAGTGAAAAATTGAATTTTTAGTGAACATTTGAATTTTTAGTGCAAAATTTAGTTTTTAGTGAAAATTTGAATTTTTAGTGAAAAATAAAAATTTTAGTGAAAATTTGAATTTTTAGTGCAAAATTTAGTTTTTAGTTAAAATTTTAATTTTTTGTGAAAAATTCATGCAAAATCTGCATGAATCGACATCAATTAAGTTAATTAGAAGAATTGTTTTGGTTTCCAAATAATAGCCAATCGATTATTAAAATTAAACCAACCCCCCTGCTGGCAAATTCTAATTTTAGATTTGAGTGAAATGCGTTGCCAACGACTAAATTCATAATCATCAACAATTTTACAGTAATTGGCCAACTTGTTGTAGACGCAGACGCACCCTCACCTCCATCCCTCCGCCAACACATACACATATAGTAAGCATGTGGTTTGTCTAAGTATGTGTGCTATGTATGTGTTTGAGTTGGCCCACACGATGCTGAGGAGTTCTACCCGAACGAAACGAAATGAAACGATTTCGTAAAACAAAGGAGCATCGCTGCGACGGACGGACATATCGACATGTGATAAACTCATCCATCTTCAATCCACTTACGAACTCAAATATTTACTCAATTTATAGGAAACGGAGGTATGAACATATAATATTTCCAAAAACAAAAGCAAACACACACATATCGATGTACAACACACACACAAACAGCCGAAAGTGGCTGCAGCCCAACCCAAAATCATCAGAGACCCAAATTATCATCTATGCCGGTCTCGATATGACTGCTGCACCCTCTCCAACTCCCAATAACGCATTGCTCTCTCTGCAATGGTAGTTAGTAAATACATTCAGATTAGCCGCAGCATCCATATATCGAATCGAATGGTCGGCCGATAGTCCGCCATCTTCAATCAAAACAATCCGAGCCCAGTCCAGTTAAAATGCAGTGCGAATCATGCACTCGCTCAGTCACATCATTTACACGCAGAGAATAATGTGATTATGTTTGTGACAACTAAAAACCAAAGAATGATTGCTGAGTTTATATGTTGATTGTCGTAATGAATTTAATCATTCGTAAAATGATTTCTCAGAACTCATTATATAATTAGAATATTTATTGATTGTCACAAATAAATAAATTTAAAAATTTTATGTTTGCTAGAATAATATTACGTTTTAAAGTAAAAACATCATGATTCCTAAAAACATGTCAACTTGTAGAGAGGCAGAGAGAACCGATATATACTTGAGTCAATCATGTTTCTCAGACGACATTGGTCCTTCAATCATGTTACATTTGATGCAATTATTCATTTTAATAATCGGAAATTGCTCAAAATTGCCCAAAACCATATCGATTTGTAGCAATCATATCAATGATCATTAAAATCCATAAAGATTCGAAAAAGGATTTCGATTAAAAATTAATATATTGTTACACCAGTACCACAAACATAAATTCTATTTAATATTGCAGAAACTAACATAATTTTCTCTGTGTCAATTGTTCCATATAAATCAAAACTATGTCAGTTTGTAAAAAACATTCGACAAAGGAATATGATAGAGAAATAAAGAGATTTTAAAGTTGCGTTTGACTGAATTCATCGTAATTCTCTCTTGACGTTAGTGCTTCAATCATGTTACACGTTCGCTACAATCATATAATAAAGACTCTCATTAACAAATATAACCTTTCTCCGTGTTCATTTGTTCATATAAACCAAAATCATATTAGCTCGTAGCAATCAAGTCAATGATCACAAAGTCCAATAATATAAAGATTTCAAAAACGAATATGACAGAGAAAATAATATCCACAATAATTACGACATTAATGTAATAATCATATTATTTTCATTAATTCTTGTTGACATCATTTTTCACTCTTTGATTAGTTCATATAACCTCAAATTATATCAAATTCTATTAATCAGGTCAATGATCAGCAAATCCAGAAACAGTTCTATAAGTTATAAATAAATATGCTGGATTCCATCATATACGTTTCACGAAATTATTGCTTTAATTGTTTAACAGATTTGTCACAATCATAAAAATATGATTATCTTTAACCATAACCATAATTCTCTTTAACCATGATGACTTTTCTCTGCGTGCATCTATCTATCCACATAAACATCCATATCAAACTATCTATCAGCGAAGTGGATCGTTCGAAGGCACTGAAATTGAAAACCGAAATGCGGCAAACTTTTTATAATCTTCATAAATTGACTGACAGACTGACCCTTACTCACTCAACCCACTCACTCACTCAGTCACTGACTAAACTCAGTGCAGTAGGAAAACTGAAAAATGCGAGCTTGTCGAGTAGTCAGTCACCCTGATTGAGTTCTTAATTGGGTACGGATTCGGCCAGTAAGTAAAAGCAAACAAAATTCGAGATTTGTCGAGGGTATTTATTGAACATATCCATCCATCCGCTTGTGGTTCGATACGCCAATCATTGCCCCATGAATACTTAATACATGAATTAAATTAAATATTTTTTAAAACTACGAGATAATATTTCAAAAATATATTGCTATAATTCAACCCCTGAGTAATTTGCGAAATAGTAGTTGTTAACTTTAATGAAAAATATCTTTTGTTTTACAAATATTCACAAAGTGACAATCAAAAGCATATGGAAAAATTTCGCAGTATTGATTTTATTGATTATATACCCTCTGTTTTTGAACAGTTCAAAAATATGTAAATCTTCACATTTAAATTTTAAACTCTGCTTACTGCTATGTGATTTTAGGTATTAAAATTTAGATTTCGATGATAGCTTTTCGAAATTAAAAATATTTTGACAATTAATGAATTACAAATTTATTTCAAATTTTTAGTGAAAAATTGATATTTTTTTTAATTTTTAGTGAAATATTGAATTTCTGATGAAAGTTTGAATTTATAGTAAAAATTTGAATTTTTACTAAAAAATTGCATTAGTGAAAAATTGAACTTTTAGTGAAAATTTAAATTTTTAGTGAAAATTTTAATTTTTAGTGAAAATTTGAATTTTTAGTGAAAAATTGAATTTTTTAGTGAAAAATTAAATTTTTAGTGAAAATTTAAATTTTTAGTGAAACATGTGAAAAATTGAATTTTTAATTGAAAATTTAATTTTTTGTGATAAATTGAATTTTTAGTGAAAAATTGAATTTTTAGTGAAAATTTGAATTTTTAGTGAAAATATGAATTTTTAGTGAAAATTGAATTTTTAGTTGAAATTTGAATTTTTAGTGATAATTAAATTTTTAGTGATAATTAAATTTTTAATGAAAAATTGAATTTTTGGTGAAAAATTGAATTTTTAGTGAAAATTGAATTTTTAGTGAAAATTGTATTTTTAGTGAAAATTTAATTTTTAGTGAAAAATTAAATTTTGAGTGAAAATTTGAATTTTTAGTAAAAATTGAATTTTTAGTGAAAAATGGAATTTTTAGTAAAAATTTGAATTTTGAGTGAAAAATTGAATTTTGAGTGAAAAATTGAATTTTTAGTAAAAATTGAATTTTTAGTGAAAAATGAAATTTTTGTGAAAAATTGAATTTTTAGTGAAAAATTAAATTTTTAGTGAAAAATTAAATTTTTAGTGAAAAATTAAATTTTTAGTGAAAAATTAAATTTTTAGTGAAAAATTAAATTTTTAGTGAAAAATTAAATTTTGGGTGAAAAATTAAATTTTTAGTGAAAAATTAAATTTTTAGTGAAAAATTAAATTTTTAGTGAAAAATTAAATTTTTAGTGAAAAATTAAATTTTTAGTGAAAAATTAAATTTTTAGTGAAAAATTAAATTTTTAGTGAAAAATTAAATTTTTAGTGAAAAATTAAATTTTTAGTGAAATATTAAATTTTTAGTGAAAAATTAAATTTTTAGTGAAAAATTAAATTTTTAGTGAAAAATTAAATTTTTAGTGAAAAATTAAATTTTTAGTGAAAAATTAAATTTTTAGTGAAAAATTAAATTTTTAGTGAAAAATTGAATATTTAGTAAAAATTGAATTTTTAGTGAAAAATTGAATTTTTGTGAAAAAATGAATTTTTAGTGATAATTAAATTTTTATTGAAAAATTAAATTTTTAGTGAAAAATTAAATTTTTAGTGAAAAATTAAATTTTTCGTGAAAAATTAAATTTTTAGTGAAAAATAAATGTTTTAGTGAAAAATTGAATTTTTAGTGAAAAATTGAATTTTTAGTGAAAAATTGAATTTTTAGTGAAAAATTGAATTTTTAGTGAAAATTGAATTTTAAGTGAAAATTGAATTTTTAGTGAACTTTGAATTTTTAGTGAAAAATTGAATTTTTAGTGAAAAATTGAATTTTTAGTGGAAAATTAAATTTTTAGTGAAGAATTGAATTTTTAGTGAAAAATTAAGTTTTTAATGAAAAATTAAATTTTTAGTGAAAAATAAAATTTTTAGTGAAAAATTTAATTTTTAGTGAAAAATTGAATTTTTAGTGAAAAATTGAATTTTTAGTGAAAAATTGAATTTTAAGTGAAAAATTGAATTTTTAGTGAAAAATTGAATTTTTAGTGAAAAATTGAATTTTTAGTGAAAAATTGAATTTTTAGTGAAAAATTGAATTTTTAGTGAAAAATAAAATTTTTAGTGAAAAATTGAATTTTTAGTGAAAAATTGAATTTTTAGTGAAAAATTGAATTTTTAGTGAAAAATTGAATTTTTAGTGAAAAATTGAATTTTTAGTGAAAATTGAATTTTTAGTGAACATTGAATTTTTAGTGAAAAATTGAATTTTGAGTGAAAAATTGAATTTTTAGTGAAACATTGAATTTTTAGTTGAGTTTTTTTTGAGTTTTTAGTGAAAAATTGAATTTTTGGTGAAAAATTGAATTTTTAGTGAAAAATTGAATTTTTAGTGAAAAATTGAATTTATAGTGAAAAATTGAATTTTTAGTGAAAAATTGAATTTTTAGTGAAAAATTGAATTTTTAGTGAAAAATTAAATTTTTTAGTGAAAAATTGAATTTTTAGTGAAAAATTGAATTTTTAGTGAAAAATTGAATTTTTAGTGAAAAATTGAATTTTTAGTGAAAAATTGAATTTTTAGTGAAAATTGAATTTTTAGTGAACATTGAATTTTTAGTGAAAAATTGAATTTTTAGTGAAAAATTGAATTTTTAGTGAAAAATTGAATTTTTTAGTAAAAAATTGAATTTTTAGTGAAAAATTGAATTTTTAGTGAAAAATTGAATTTTTAGTGAAAAATTGAATTTTTAGTGAAAAATTGAATTTTTAGTGAAAAATTGAATTTTTAGTGAAAAATTGAATTTTTAGTGAAAAATTGAATTTTTAGTGAAAATTTGAACTTTAAGTGAAAAATTTAATATTTAGTGAAAAATTATATTTTTTTTTGTGAAAAATTATATTTTTTTTAGTGAAAAATTATATTTTTTTTAGTGAAAAATTGAATTTTTAGTGAAAAATTGAATTTTTAGTGAAAATTTAATTTTTAGTGAAAATTGAATTTTTAGTGAAAATTGAATTTTTAGTGAAAAAATCTAATATTGAGTGAAAACTTAATAATTTTTTAAGGGATATATGTCCCAAAACGAACTTTCACATGGACATTTTTCAGCTAAGAGAACTCTGATGAGATCTTAATGAGTTTACAAATCGGATACAAGTTCTCCTTCTCTAGTAAAGTATATCCAATTAGGCATGGCTATGTCCTAATCATTTTGGTCGTCTCGGATTATAACAAGGAGAAAATCGAATTTTCCGTTCTCGATCATGAACTTCGAATAATTTACACTACGGTTATTTTTTTGTCGTGTACTTTTCAAGGGTCACTATTTGGTCCCTTTTGGACAGTTTGTCGTAGCCTCGTTCCCCATAACATTGTCCTGCGGGAAAAAGGTGACAATTTGTAATCATTATACATGTTCTCTGACCGGTATCATTAGTACCTACTAAGCATATGATCTTGAAGACCTTGAATTCACCCTCCCTAGGATCCCTAGGAATAGATATCATTTGAATGTTGTATTCACCCCAAGTAGAAATTTAGTAGGGTAGATATGATCATGACCCAACCTTAATATTAAAGTAACTGTTCGGATAATATGAAGAATACTATTCAAGAATCAGTAATTTATCATGTCCCTAAAGAATTTCTACGAGGGACATTTCCCTTTTTTTTTGTTCTAGTTTCATGGTCGAAAAATGGTCAGTGAATATTTTCCTTGTCATGTATGATATAATCTGACCATGATCGGGGGATATGGTAAATTTCTATTACAGTGTATATTTCTATAGTTCCCATTTAATAAAATATGCATTAATACAGATCATTCCCAATTGTAAATTACTTGTGCTAATCAAATAAAATAATTCTATTCGTGACCATTAACTGTTTAGTAAATGTAAATCCAACTATGGTTACATAATAAGGAGGGGATAAGGTCAATGTTCATGGATACTCAAATACAAGAACACCTGATAATTTCACAATCGGTTATCGGTCAAATTTTTACTCGTTTTATATTATTTTTTATAATTTTAGCAAAGACGCTTCCTCGTTCATTCATTGAGTACTGTAAATTGGTGAATTCCCTGAGTAAATTGTAATATTTATTTTGCAGCTCAGATTAACATAAGAAATAACATTGAGAAATAAACAGAAATGCACAAATCTTGCTACCTACTGTTTCAACCATATTTAAACTATTCATTAAAATTTATCATTGCTTATATTTTCTTTTTAAAATGACTAAGTAATTGCAAATTATCTACGCTCAAACATGGATTAATTTAAGACCTCGAAGAGTCAGTCGAAGAGTCATCAGCAAGTCGTCAGCTATGTTCAGTTTACGTAATCATATGGAGCTTAACTGCATTGTATTGGAAAATCCCGGGATTAAGAGATATTAACACGTGGAAAGTCAAATCAAAATCCAGGACACATCGACAACAAAGTGATTCGTGACTGCCGATTATCCAGGTCTATCCATTCATGTTGGATTTGTTGGCGAGATTGCGACAGGAGTTTCCCACACACACAGACGACGACATCTTCCGGGTCACGTCGAACAGCGGACGAACGGACGAACGGCCGAAAGACCGAATATTGATTGAATGTTGTGCGTGGTTAATCGGCACACATGCGGAATGGTTTTTCTGCTCCTTAAGCAGTTGACTCAAGTGGCCGCATCTCTCGGCATGTGGCTGGTGTTTATGCTGCGTAATTACTTTTTTAAGCGCCAAACTTCAGGATCATCAAAAACCGAGATTTCACATCATATCGCAGTGGATCTGGCAACCAGCGCAAGTGCGCGTACTTCAAGCAGCATGATGGCAAGAAGGACGAAGGAAAGGACATCGCAACGCACGACCGGGTGGTATTTAAGTATTCAGTACTTCGATGAGGATGATGATGACGTTGATGATGTCGATGTTTGTTGCTTCAGCGGCGGCTCATGTTCATTTGGGATATGATTGATGGTTCGTAATTTGGGAAAATCGAAAAGGGGTTGTTTGCCAAAACAAGGTGCGTCGGCCGTCGGCCGTCGTTCTCGATGACGCGTGTGACAGCGTCGTTGTTTGAAAACAATTTAATTAAATATTCACTCGAAACAACCGCAGTTCAGTTTTTATTCTCATAAACATTATTTGGTCATTTGTGAGAAACGTTTGACGATTCAATGTGTGCTATATGGAGGAGGAGGGGTGACTAAAAGCGCAATAGTTTGGAATACTCGTGTAGTATTATTTTCTACGTAATTCAGTTTTAATTTGGTCGGCTTTTATTCATTCATTGACGAAATCACACAAACAAATATTTGTTTAACCACTTCAAATAGAATTTGAAGTGTGTATTATTTATTTTAAAGTATAATATAGAGATAACTTTTGTTGTTGTTTAATTTTTGTTGAATTTACTGTTAAAATAATTAAAGAAGCGCTATTTTTATCAAATATAGATTAGCTTGGTTGGGTTTTATCACAGAACTTATCGAAAATGTATCGAGAATTCAAATTTCCTACACACAGACTAGTGATTTGTTGCGCCAACCAACCAATCATTTTAGTCGGTTCTCTCAACTGCTTAGTCGGTTCTAAATGAATTGTAGTTTCAACTACAACAACAATAAGGAGTGCGTATAGACTAATATTTCAAGCACCAACTGAACATGGCAGTTCTGAAAACAAATTTGTAGAAAATTCATTTTAACAGAATGAAGTCGGTTGTTACAACTACCCTTTTCGGTCTTACAACCTCATGCCAAAAGAGGATTTTTTTTTGTGTATGTTGCTGAATTTTATTTTGATTTTATTAAGTCTCGTTTTTAAGAAAATTTATATAGAAATTATATGCCCTTTCTTAGAGTAATATACTGTTACGAAAATTCAGTCTACGGAAAACTGTTCTACAAGTTCGTATCTCTGGATTGTGTACAAAATACAAAAACACTTATGTTTGATTTAAATTATAACAATTAATTTTATTAATTCACTTTAATAAACAACTTTACTAATAACAAATTCTAACAACTGCTGCATGTCCACTTTTTAACTTGACATTGTTCTCACACGAGACGTACTCGACAACTTTCCAATCACTACTGAAGTGCTGTGCTTCAGATGCGGCGCCCTTATATACTTCATGCATCAGTTCGACGTGTTTCTACTCGTTTCGTGAATGTGATTCTATTGCGCTGATCTTCTATCTCTTTCTCGCGCATTGCCTCAGTGCGCTGAATGATCTTCCGTTTCTTTCTAACACATTGCTTAGTGCGCTGAATTGTCTTGCGTCTTATTTACTATTGCACAGTGGAGCAAACTACGGCTTTTCGTAACAATACATATATTTACATAGATATATAGATCTAAACCAAGAAAAAAATTCAGCCTATTTTTTTGTATTTAATATCGAATGATAAACAAGATAATGATTGATGAGTATTCGGAGTATGTACAGTCCAAAGTAGCAATAAAAATTACAACTTCTATGCATGTGTTGTAGAATATTTCAGTATTTTCTAGTGCTACAAATCAGATCACAATTTATTCTTTATTTTTATATTTCGCATCAATCCTCCTGTTAATCCTATAGTTACTCGATCTGTTGCTAATATACAGAATTAAATTAATATTTTTTTTTCTGAAACAATTTTTGAATTTATTTATATTTGAATGACATTTATTAATATTAGCCTGTGGTACCATATGCATTGTCTTAAACAGTGTTCATTCTTAACATTCACTGAAAAACTTCTAACGAAAATAAATACATATATTTACATAAACTAAAAAGATCAAAAACTCAAACGACTTTAAAGTAGCACTGGAAAATTGGGCGTAACCTTAATAAATACACGAAGAAAATTATATATAAAAATAATGGATTGAATTTACATCTTTTCAGATTTTTCTTTTAACAATAATTTTAAATTAGGCTTAACTTGTTTGAAAAACCATATTTTTTTTATTAAAACATACTATTTTTTGAATTGAAACAAAGATATGATTTTCTGGAAACATATTTATATTTAGGTATTTTCAAAACTAGTTTCATATTGTTTCAGATAAAATATAATTTTTTGGATATAGTAAAATTGAGTGTCTATTTGGACATACACCATTTTAATGTTATTTATGGTTTTTAATAATATTTATTGTTTATAGTATGCAAACATATGAAATTCAGAGCTCAACACAATACTGTTTATATCTTATTACAACCTTGCTTAAAAATGATTTATCAGGCAATCATAAATTATGTTTACGTAAAGCTACAAACATACATATAATGCCTGCAAAGTTTTGGCGAGAACTTTTTTTGCATCGTGTAAAGAACATGATATAAAAACATTTTTGATCGAAAGTAAAATTTCCACAGACATGAATTCGATTGAAAGTCTTGTATTAAAAAACAAGATGTTGGAACAAGTCAGAAAGTTTTTTTTTAAATCTAAAAACCATATTTTAAAAAACACTTATGTTCGAAATTACAATGTTTCGATATAACAATCAAATTGAATTTAGTTTTCAAAAAAAAATTTAGAACACTGTATTAAATACTGTACTAAAAATAAATAAAATGTCGTTAAAATAAATACATAAGTATTTATTTACGTACAAAGCACATGTGTAAACTGATGTAGTTGTTTTTGTAGGGGAAAATAACTATATCATTGGACAGTTTTTTTTATACAAATGTTAAATACATTTGTATTAAAAAACCGTTTTTTTACCTTTATTTATAAATCCAGAAGTATGTATAAAATTACTACATATGCTTTTAATTTTACTATATTCTGTATTTCTTTTACTTTGTTGTGGTAATTAATTTAATAAAATATATATATATTTTTTTTTTATAGTAAAAACAGTTTTTTATTGATTTGGAATTTTAAGTGTTGCTTTTCAGTTGAATAACATATGAATAATGGACACGCAGTCAGACAATTATGTGTCGTCTCAGAGAGTAATAATATTACAGCTCTTCTGCAGCTGCAGTGTTAATAAAAATAGTTTGGCTCTTCGTGTTATAAATATTTATACTCAATGCTGCAGAGTTGCCTACTTTTTATTTTCAAAACTAATAAGATTCTGCGGGAAACTCAATTAGTTGGCATCACTATGTAGATTTCTCTCATCAACTCGTTTCGGTCAATTGCGGATCTGCTTGGTTTTTTTATGCATCTTTCGCATTTTTCCGCCGTGTGTATGTACAAAAAAAAAAAAACAAAGCAAAAACGAGTTGGGAAAGTTAGGCCACATGGGGCCGATTTTTATAGTCGGTCGGGCCCGACTATGGAATACCCTACACTTTTGGTGGGGATATTAATGTGGGATATTTAATTGCATACCTCAATTTTAAAGTTTTTAATTATGCTGAACCTCCCCACCCTCAGAATATTATTCATATATCAGAAATTTACGACTTATATCCCCATAAATTAAAAAATGTATTTAAAAGTATAAACAACTAAAAAAAATTTGAAAAATATAATTGGGCGGACCACGCCTATATTTAAAATTTTGAAAGGCTAATAATTCATAGATTTGATTTTAATAATTTACGGATCATATTTCCACTATGAAAACCCGGGAAATAATGAAAAAAAAAGTGGGCGGATCACGCCCATTTTTTAACCACATATTTACATCTGAATTTTAACAATACATTTTAAATTTTATAACTATACCTTGAATACTTTTCGAGTTATTAGTTCCGAAAGAGTTATATAAAAGTGACTTGTATGGGAGGTGGGCGTGTCCGTTGACCGATTTGGCTCATTTTCAAACTCACTTCCTACTTTTGGCTAAAATATATTGAGACGAAATTTCATCGCATTTTGATCAGTATTTCTCAAGTTATTCTGTATTCGGTCAGTAAGACAGCAAGA
This sequence comes from Dryomyza anilis, assembly GCA_951804985.1. Lineage (NCBI taxonomy): Eukaryota > Metazoa > Arthropoda > Insecta > Diptera > Dryomyzidae > Dryomyza > Dryomyza anilis. The sequence goes on along the minus strand of OX638132.1, from coordinate 92,539,298 downwards.
CGGACAGACAGACAAACGGACATGGCTAAACGGACTCAGGTAGTGATGCTGATCAAAAATATATATACTTTTCCATACCGGACACGGCTCCTAAGGGGCGTTACAATATATGCACAAAGTTAATATACCTGTACCTCATAGGTGTAGGGTATAAAAATATGTAAAAACCAGTTGGGAAGGTTAGATCACATGGGAAATTTTAAAGTAGGTGTAATTATGATAGTTAGGATTATCAAAATTATAGTCGGTCTAAGCCGACTATAAATACCCTACACATATGTGTGGTTACCATTAAAAGTGATATATAGGTCACCAGGGTATACGAATCCTGAAAATAACTACAAACATTCAATCGCTGAAGAATTTCCATTCATTTGATACCCATATTTACAAATGGGTAGGTGTACCGAATTTCGATTTTTTTTTAATGAACCACAGGTCTTTTCGACGGAAAACATTATTATCACGTACTTGAGCATGATGTCAATATATATTTGACCAAAAAAGTTTACCTAAGCACGTATACATAAAAATTGATCTTTATATGTACATTTTATATGAGGTATTTGAACATAAGTGGTCGGATCATAGGTCACAATGAACCGATCTCGCCAATTTTTTCGCACATACAACGTAGGTATATTAGTAATCAAAGTTATAAGTTTCATTTATCTAGCTCTTTAATTTTAAAAGTAGTAGGGATTTCAACAGACAGACAGACGGACAGACAGACAGACGGACAGACAGACGGACAGACAGACGGACAGACGGACATCCATACCGGAGATGCTTCCTTCTGGGTGTTACAAACGGCGTACCAAACTGAATATACCCTTTCACTCTTAGTGTAGGGTATAAAAAGTATGTAGCCAACGGACGACCTTTCATTCGTCGTGTGCACACACGAATTTCAAATAATTCAAAAAAGCAGTAAATAAAACAAGAATAAATGGTGTAGCAAAATTAAGTGAAATAAATACAAATGTATTTAAAACTAACAAAATGTAGTAGATCTACTTTTTTTTTTATTAAAACAAAGGCATAAATGTAATATAATTTATTACAGTATTTTTTCGGTGTATGTTATTCTTATTAATAATCATAAACAATATTTTATTTATTTATAGTTAAGTAAGTATATTGTTACGAAAATTCAGTCTACGGAAAACTGTCCTACTAGTTCGTATCTCTGGATTGTGTACAAAATAAAAACATTCTTATGTTTGGTTTAAATTATAACAATTAACTTTATTAATTCACATAAACAACTTTACTAATAACAAATTCTAACAACTGCTGTATGTCCACTATTTAACTTCACATTGTTCTCACACGAGACGTACTCGACAACTTTCCAATCACTACTGCAGTGCTGTGCCACAGATGCGGCACCCTTATATACTGCATGCATCAGTTCGACATGCTTCGACATATTTCGAGAACCTTCTACTCGTTTCGTGAATGACGCATGCTATTGGCATCTCATTCGCACTTAAGTGTTTTAATGTGCTGATATTCCATCTCTTTCTCGCACATTGCCTAGTGCTCTGAATTATCTTTCGTCTCTTTCTATTATTGTTCATTGCTTGCACAGTGGAGCAATTTACCTCTTTTCGTAACAATATATTTATTTAAGTTATGTTTTAAGTAATATATTTACAATTTACATTTAATTTAATTAAAATAACATTGGTGTATTAGTAAATTTTTCTATTACAACGAAAATACCTTAATTTAAAGTAAAATTAAATATTTATATTTTCGTACTTACCACTCTACCTCGTTATAAGTTAAAAAAAAAAACAAAATTCAAATATATAACGATATTTTTTTTTTATTTATTTAAGAAAAATAATTATTGAGACTACATATTTAATTTAAATTTTAAAGATGATCACTACATTAATATTAAAACTCAATGAGTCTACTAATTAGACAAAAAGACAACAAATTAAAAATTTAATGAAACAATGAAATATTCACACGCATTTGATAAAATACTGCATGGGGTAGAAAAAAAGAAGTCATTAGACAGACAATGAGGAGGACGACGAGGATGACGATTACACATAGTTCGGTCAATATCACTTTGTAATACTTCGGAAAAACCATTTACCATGAGCATCCACGATGGCACACTTCCGGAAGCAATTCACCTGCAATTAAAGTGTCAAATGATTTACGTATTATATGGAAAACGCACGAGAGCCACGTGGCGTTAATACTCATTAACATCAGTACGGAACATGGGTTGATGGGCAGATAATGAACTAACATAAATTCGACTATGCTATGCTAGTTAGTTGTGTTCAATATGAGCTTGAAATATTGGGAAATACATATAAATGAAACGGGTACAGATAAAAGAGTTGTGCAAACTGACAAATAAATTTGTTGTGACAACTAAAAAAACTTATTCGGTGGTGGTAACACTCGAATAAGTATTTGTAATAACCTCTAAATTTAGTTGTACCAATTATAAGCATGAATTGAATCGATGAATCGATTTTTATTTCGATATTTCGTTTACCAAAAACGAAATGTTGTTCACTATCATGACAAAAACTTATTTTTCTGTGTGCACTGAATACTTCCATTGCAGAATTTAGACAATTTTCGGATTTGTGAAATGCATTTGATTTGTAATATTGGCATTTCGGGTTTTCTAAGTCCTACTGCATATTTAATATTGCTTTTTCATTGTTTTCCTCAACAGCAATTGTTCCAGAAGACCAGTCAAAAATACGTGTTTCACCCAAGTACTGTGAAGAGTTGGGATTATACGTGAATCGAAGGGGTGTTTTTTTTCGTATGGTCTTTACCAGCCAACGCCACACATTACCAACAGGGCTAATAGTACCAAATGCCGATATTATTTTTAAAGCTATTTTGATCCGACGATAAGCGGGGATCAGGTGCAGATTCAGCCAGCAATAACAACTGAGATTCGCATCAATTATTTTGCCAGCACCATTATCACAGAGGGGGAAGTGAGTGAGTCAGTGAAGTGAGAATCTATTAATTGTTTATTTACAGTTTCAGTTGCACTGGTTGAATTCATTAATGCAATTTTCATTTGAACTCAGTTAAATTGGAATCATTAGTGCGGCTAGCAGTTCGTTTCTCATCAAATTCAATCTAATTTTTATCCATTTCAAATAGCAATCATAAGGCACAAAACCTAATTGTTGCACTTGTTTGCCTGGAATGCGACATAATTTCATTGCGTGACTATTGTGGAAAATTTTGTATTATGTCGTTTTTTAAATGAGGTTTTTTGTAAAAAGCCTGGGAACTACTCGAAGCCCAGAGTCGTGATGAGCGTCACTGATACCACTGTCTGATGATGGGCAGGCACTTGTGTCGTCGCGTGGCACAAGTACTTCGGCCAAAGGACGACGAACCAAACCTAATGACATGGTGGCACTATAATCAAGTGCAATTCATAAATGTTATGGGTTTTTTTTTGTAATTTGTAGTTAAAGGCTTGAGAATTTTATATATTATTAGTTCGTAAAATACTGTACTAAAAATGATTTATATTATTTTTTATATATAAAATTAAACTCAATTATTAACAGCCAAGTCCAAATCATAATTTTAAAAATTTAAAATAAATATAAAAATTCACTGCTCAATACGATTTTTCATATGGATATTAATTCTATATAATTCTGATTTTGGTGCTAATTTTGACTGCATACTCAGGAAGAAAATAGCAATTTTAAGCCCTTAAACCCACTATTTAGAATTAAAAATATAAAAATTAAACACAAATTTTCTTTTAATTGTCAAGACGAATTTTGGGATATTACAGAATCTTTGTTTTTAAGATATTTGTATCTAAACTCGGAAAATTTTAATTTATAGAGATATTTTTCCTTTTTTTAGCATTTAGGATCTAATGATAAACCAGAAAATGATTTATGGTTTTCCAGAGCATAATCTAAACTAACAATTAAAATAACTAACTTTTTTCTATGTGTTCTATTTTTTTTAAAATATGCCCTGTGCTTATAATTGTGGTACTTTTTTATATAAACAATTTTTTATGAATGTAATTTGAAAATATCTTACAGCATATTTAAAAAAAAAACCTATTTTAATTGCATCCTAAAATTATTTTTCATTTTGCAGTCTTTTTTTGAGTTATATTCTGGTAAAACAAATATGTAAACTATACAAGCATTTTAAACTTTTATAAATTTTAACATTTTTTTTTTACGGAAACGCGCATTTTTTCAAAATTAGAACCGCGACAGTTTAGAGTTTGCTCGATTCGAAATGCAAAAAAAAATCTTTCAAAATTAGTCTAAACGAGTTGGGAAAGTTAGGTCACATGGGTAAGTTCGGTCACATGTGGCGCATTTTTATAGTCGGTCGGGCCCGATTATGGAATACCCTACACCTTTGGTGGGGATATTAATGTGGGATATTTAATTGCATACCTTAATTTTAAAGTTTTTAATTATCCTGAACCTCCCCACACTCAGAATATTATTCATATATCAGAAATTTACGTCTTATATCCCCATAAATTAAAAAAATTATATAAAGTATAAAAAACTAAAAAAAAAAATTGAAAAATGTAATTGGGCGGCCTACGTCTATATTTAAAATTTTGAAAGGCTAATATTTCATAGATTTGATTTTAATAATTTACGTATCAAATTTCCACTATGAAAACCCGGGAAATAATGAAAAAAAAAGTGGGCGGATCAATACCTTTTAAATTTTATAACTATACCTTGAATACTTTTCGAGTTATTAGTTCCGAAAGAGTTATATAAAAGTGACTTGTATGGGAGGTGGGCGTGTCCGTTGACCGATTTGGCTCATTTTCAAACTCAGTGCCTACTTTTGGCTAAAATATATTGAGACGAAATTTCATCGCATTCTGATCAGTATTTCTCAAGTTATTCTGTATTCGGACAGCAAGACAGCAAGACGGACAGACAGACAGACAGACGGACATGGCTAAATGGACTCGGGTAGTGATGCTGATCAAGAATATATATACTTTTCCATACCGGACACGCTTCCTAAGGGGCGTTACAATATATGCACAAAGTTAATATACCCTGTACCTCATAGGTGTAGGGTATAAAAAACAATGTTTTTCGTGTTTAAATTCAAATATCTGTAAAATATAGAGGCATATTTGCATTTATTGATATATTATAATTACTCTTGACAATTGAAAAAAAATTGCGTTACAGTTTTTTGGTAAACTTGTTGTGCCAGGGACTGGATTTTATTATTTATTATTCTAAAAAGTGGCTCAGAAGGGACTAAAATATCGATAGCCATTTTCATAGAAACCTTAATTAATAGAGAACAACTGTGCAGTTAAATATTAGCACCCACGTTTTATATGGAATTGAAGTATAGGATGTCCATAGAATTTGTTTTTTGATTTGTGAAGCAGTGATATATTAAAATCTAATACCGTCTTAAAAAATACGTTCTCATTTTTTAAAATCAACATTAAACACAATGGACGTTGAACGGTTAAACTCGATAAAAGGTTACACGCAAATTTATTTTTTACGAAGTTTAATTTTTCCAAAATTTTCCAAAAATTCAAAAAGTAATTAATAAAAATCTTGAGTTGATGCAGTTTTTGCATTCTTTGCTTTTGGTTCTTTCTTCAATGAACATCATTCTTATTGTGTTCATTGCACGCACAGAAAAAACATGATCACCACAATTATGTTTTGACGGCATCATCTAATGATTGGAATTATTATTGCTTCAATCATGTTCCATATTGTAGCATGATTGAAGCAATCATCTTCTTCTCAGAGATCTTTCTCTCTCTGTTTATGTACTCTCTGTATTTTTCTCATTTCACTCTGAGCAGTGTTGTCACTTAAAAATTATAATTATTGGTAGATTGGGCAAAAAAAATAGTGGTAGATTTCACAAAATAATGGTAGCATTTTATATTTTTGCAAATACGTAAAATATAGATTTTTTAATATATTCTTTTTATATATTTGACTAATTTGATGAATAAAAAATTTCCGATATTATAATTTTAAAACATTTCAATTGTATAATTATACTTAAACAAATTATATATTTTTCTTTAACAACACAATAAATACATAGATTCCAGTTAGGCTCAAGCTCAGGGAGTAAGGTTGAAAATTGAATGTGAAATCGTTCTAGAAATAATTGGAAGGAACAGCGCAACCGTGTTGTTGTTTTTATTTTGCTTGTTCGTTGTTATTAACATCATTTATTCTGTTCTGGCTTTAAAACCGAAGTTTATTAATTAAATTGTTAACAATACACATTCCTGAATTTATAATATTTCTTATTTATGTAAAAATGACAACTATATTTTTAAAATAAATAATACCGACGACACGCTGAACTTTCTTGACGAAGTCTAGTGTAACACTGAATTCGCAAAAATGTCTCTCTGCACAATTGAGAACTTTTCTCACAATTTTAATCATAGAATGGTTATATAAATCATTTCATTGAGGCAACATGATTTCTGGAATCATTGCACGATTGTAACAATCAATACTTTTATTCAACCAATCATTCACATTTATATAATATTTTTGCTACAATCATTAGCTATTCCAATCATTGAGTTTAATCATTGTATAATTCTAGAAATCATTAAATGAATGACAGAATCATTTAAAAAAATTGAATATGACTGTTGCAATCATTTATGATCTTAGCAATCATTATATGACTACTCCAATCATTGTTTTGTTGCAACAATCATGTTACGATCATATTTTTTCTCTGCGTGTGGAAAAGGAAAACTTTAGTGACTTGAAATATAGAATCTGAAGAGAAAGATCGTTGATAAAGGGACAATTGCAAAATGCCACTCAATGCATTTTGCAATTGTTTGTTGTTTTATTTGCTGGTACAAAACACCCAATTTGTACCGACTGGACCTTGAGCACGTTAAGACAATATCTTAAAATTAAAATTATTATTATTATATATTCATAATTAATTTAAAATTAAAATTCTACTTAAAATAAAATTATTTACAAGTTTTAGTTTTAGATGGTCATTTTATAAATTTTTCAATCAGGATAAAAAAATACAAAATAATTTGAAAACATATTTTTTTCGATTTTTTATATATTAATATTTGAAATATTCAGGTCTAATGAACCAAATCTTATTTGTAAAAATGTCAAGAACCTTTTAAAAACGTCACCCTTACGGCATGGAACTAATCAAGAATGATTAGCCATTGACCTGTATTCGTTATCTATTTATAACAACAAAAAAAAAAAGAAAACCGAAAACAAGTAAAATTTTTAGGACCTTTCGACACTTGATAAACCACCATCATAAATTAGCTGGCCAAAATCTATTGTCATCGATTTCATAAGCGCACAAAAGATTTTTTTTTATTACAATTTTAGGTATATTCACAGTTTCATTTTGACTACTATTATTTTTGTTTTGTTTTTAATTTCAGCTCATCTCAATAAATTCAACAACGTCTGTCAATGTCAAGTGCGATCGACGATCGTCGACTGTCGATTCTCGATGCGAGGTTAATGTGTGTCACATACTTTGAAGCTGCAGCGAACCACTTACCACAGGCAGCATCGCATCATTCGCAGGTCGTCAAGTGTTTCTCGTTCCTCGCAGCAATTGTTGGTTGTTGGCGGCAAGTTGCGGCACGGCAGAAACCACTTTGTCAACTCAACTTCAATCGAATCGAATGAATATTTATCATCTCTCCGTACCGCGTCCTATTCAATGGGACCAAAGTGCCAAACAATGCGACACACATACTTTATTGTCAAATACACAGACAGACGGACAAACACTTGTTCAATCAACCAAACTATTTGAACAAACTTTAAATAGCTGAGAACATTCTGTTGACATTAAACATATCTATCATGTTCTGGTTGCTTTTGATAATCTCTCCATTCCAGAAGTTTGTCATATTTCAATATAGAACATTTTCGTCCTGAATAGAAATAAAAACGAATATATTTGATGTCATTAATTAATATAAATAGTATTTCTCAAATATAAAAGTATTTCTCAAAAATATAGGTAATACATTTTTGAGAATTTGTTTTTTCAATGGTTACAATTAGAACTTTAAATTTATGTGTATACAAATTTTATTAATTTGAATCTCATTCATTTTATTTTATTGTAAAAACTGAAGTGAATTTAAATTTTTAATAAAATTTGAATTTTTAGTGAAAATTTAAATTTTTACAGATGATTTGAATTTTGAGCAAACAATTTTAATTTTTATTGAATTTTTGAATTTGTAAATAAAATTTGAAATTTTGAAGAAAATTTGAATTTTTAAATATAATTTGAATTTTTAGTGAAAATTAGAATTTTTAGTGTAAATTTGAATTTTGAGTGAAAGTTAGAATTTTTAAAGTCAATTTGAATTTTGAGTGAAAATTGGAATTTTTAGTGTTACATTAGAATTTTGAGTGATAATTTGAATTTTGAGTTAATATTTGAATTTTGAGTTAATTTTGGTATTTTGAGTGAAATTCGAATGTTAAATGAAAATTGGAATTCTTAGTAAAAATTAGAAATTTGAGTACAAATTTGAATTTTTGGTTAAAATTAAATTTTTGAGTGAAAATTTGAAATTTTAGTGAAAAGTTAAATTTGGAGTGCAAATTAGAATTTAGGGTGAACATTAGAACTTTGAGTAAAAATTTTGATTTTGAGTGAAAATTTTAATTTTGAGTGAAAATTGAGTGAATATATGAATTTTCAGTGAAAATTGAAATTTTTAGTGTGAATTATAGTTTTGAGTGAAAATTTGGATTTTGAGTGAAAATTATAATTTTGGGGAACATAAGAATTTGGAGTGAAAAAAAAAAGTGAATATTTGAATTTATAGTGAAAATTGGAATTTTGAGTGAAAATTTAAATATTGGGTGAAGATATGAATTTTGATTGAAAATTGAAAAATTTAGTGAAAATGAGAATTTTTAGTGTAAATTATAATTTTAAGTGAAAATTTGGATTTTGAGTGAAAATTTGAGTTTGGGTGTAAATTGGAATTTTGATTGAAGAATTGAATTTTGAGTAAAAAAAATAAATTATTTAAATTTAAATTTTTGGTGAATATTGAATTTGTAAAGAATTTGGATTTGGAATGAAAATTTGTATTTTAGTGAAAATTTATATATTTTTTTTAGTGAAAATTTGAATTTTTAAGTAAATTAGAATTTTTAGTGAACATTTGAATTTTTAAAGAAAATTTGAATTTTTAGTGTAAATTAGAATTTTGAGTGAAAATTTGAAATGTTCATTGGCATAATAAAACAAATTGCCAAATGTTCTGTCTAATTTATCATAACAACAAATTTGTTCAACTCCTGTAAATAGTTACGGAACATCGGAAAAGAATAAAGTGTATTTCTCAAATAGTTAACGCAAGAGCATGTATAAAGGTATAAGTGTTGAGTATTAAAAACAAAAATCTTTAATAATATGAAAAATAACCCATATAGGAAATGCCAGGCCTGACGACGGGCTGAAGACTCAACCAGCACTGGCAGACCAATGCTTGGTTAATAAACCTTCGCCCAAGACTTAGCCAGAACTGGGAGACCAAGCCCTGGTAAGGTAGTTCTCGCCCAAGACACAGCCAGAATTGACAAACTAATGCTTGGTTAAAACACCTTTGCCCAGGAATCAGCTAGAAGTGACAAATGCAGGTCTGGTAGGGTAGTTCTCGCCCAAGACTCAGCCAGAACTAACAGACATATGCTTGGGTACCCATGTAGGAAACGCCAGGCTTGACAACGGGCGTAAAAAATATCCAACCTTTGCCGTCCAAGGCATGGCTGATTAGAATTTAATAGTCTCAGCCATGATTGGATTACCAATCTTGGATAACTGATATTTTTCCAAAAGTCACCCAAGAATTATTGAATAGGTCTTCGTGAATGGAGATTTAGCCAGAACCAAGCGTCCAAATCATACTTCAATAAAAAAAAAATCCGGATGGGACTCGAACCCGAATTTTCTGTGTGCAAGTCCGGAGCTCTACCCGTTACACTAGCTGTGTTTTTTTCATAATTTAAATTTGAGCCGGAACAAATTTTGTAAGCAAAACAAAAACAATTTGAGCTCGATAAATCTATCTAGCTCAAATTTGTTTTTGTTTTGCATATGAAATTTGTTCCGGCTCAAATTTAAATTATGAAAAAAACGCAGCTACTATCAAGCTCACTTGTTTCAGAGCATTTTTTCGTTATCTTGAACTTTTTAATTTTAAAATAACTGTCACATCAGAAAAAAAAATTGTTAAATTAGAAACAAAAACATAAATTTTGATTTTGAAGCAAAAATTTCAGACAATATCAGTCAGGTGCTTAGCCAAAGAGGGAGAGCAGTGGACGTTAACTTCCGAGTCAAGAGTTCGATTCCAGTTTGTGACAACTGAATTTTTTCTACATTTGTTAAATTACTTAAAATTGGAAAAATTAGAAATTGTATAAAATAAATGACAAATAAATTAAATAGAATGGAAGAAAACGAAAAGAAAGTAAAAAAAATATTTTATTTTTGCATTTTTGAAATGGTCCAGTCCTGCCACATTATTGTTATATTATATTGTCCAAATATTTTTTACCAGTCTTGGCCGAATAATTAGAGCCAGTCTTGCGCCCTTCTTATCATTCCAAGTTTTAACCAGTATTCAGCCGGTTCTGGGTACCAGACCTGGCCCAGAGCAATGCATTCTTGGCGCAAGACCGGGCGAACCTTGGTTCCATCGTTTTTTCCTGGTGACGTGTATGTGAATGACGTGTATGTGAAGTGGCACGTCCCAAACGATCCAACTATGTACTACCAGTGCTATCCAGTTAAACAATCATGTCCTGCTGGCCAGTACTTCATGTATGTGGTACAATCCTGTGTTCCATTCGCACCAACACCAGGAGTACGGACAACCACACCGAATGGTATGAACCGCCACAGTATGAAAAACTACAACAAATATAAACGAATTGGGAAGGTTAGATCACATGGCAAATTTTAAAGTAGGTATTATTATGATAGTCAGGATTATGAAAATTATAGTCGGTCTAAGCCGACTATAAATACCCTTACCATTCAAATTGGTATATAGGTCACCAGGGTATACAAATCCTGGCAATAACTACAAACTTTTCATCGCTGAAGAATTTCCATTCATTTGAAACCCATATTTAAAAATGGGTAGGTGTACCGAATTTCGATTTTTTTTTGTAACCACAAGTCGTTTCGCCGGAAAACATTATTTTCATGTATTTGAGCATGAGCCAATATATAGTTACAGTAATATTGATCTGTAGATATTCATTTTATATGAGGTATTTGAACATAAGTGGTCGGTTCTCAGGTCACAATAGACCGATCATGCCAATTTTCTTGTTCAGGCAGCTTAGATATAAAAGTAATCTAAATCAAAAGTTTCATTGTTCTATCTTTTCTACTTTTTCTGTAATTGTGATTTCAACAGACAGACAGACGGACAGACAGACGTACAGACAGAAAGACGGACAGACGTACAGACAGACAGACGGACATCGTTAAATCAACTCAGGATGTTATGCTGATCAAGAATATATATACTTTTCCATACCGGAGAAGCTTCCTTCTGGGTGTTACAAACGACGTACCAAACTGAATATACCCTTTCACTCTTAGTGTAGGGTATAAAAATCTTCTCCGGACTGTTTTCGAACTGTTCTTATCCTCTACAAAATTCAGCCCCAATACAATATTTCCCGACATTTTTCTTCCCGGACAATGCTATCCCAATGAATTCTACCCCGATACAATTCTTCTCGGACCATTTTTTACCCATTTTTACCTAAAAACATATTTTATCAGAAATTGGGATAGCAAATTTAATGAAATTATGTTCAGAGGGATATTTATCCATTCTAAACAGTCTCGCCGAATGTGGGCGCGATTGGACCAGTGGGAGTGGCACCACCTATAGAAGGTACATTTTCAGTTATAGTGATATCGATATATTTCACACCAAGGTATACCAAACCCTCCCAAATTCTTTAAACTCACCACACACAAACTCATTACACTAAAACTCACCACACTAAAACTTACCACACTACAACTTCTACTGGGAAAAACTCAACGGGGAAGAATTCTACGGAGGAGCATTCTACCGTGAAGAATTCTACGGAGGAGCATTCTACCGTGAAGAATTCTACGGAAAGCATTCTTAGTTTGAACTAATTGGAAAAATATTCATTACTTGCAGAGGTATTTGATAAAAAATGTAGTAATGAAATTTCAATTGCTTTAGATACGATATTAAGGTGGGATTATCCAATACACAAACGATTTGGAATTACGATTTTCAGTAAACGTCAACAGGGAAATAATATGTGTAGGAACATTCTCTGTGGTCTGTATTTTATTCTCTCTATTAATATTTTATGATTTTCAACCATTACCACAAAAGTAGTTAAAAAATCATTGAAATATTAAAATATTAGGGTCATTCTGATATAATATAACCCTTATGTATTTTTACCCACATATTTATCATATCTAACATATTTCATAATATAGTTCCGATAATAAGTGTTATTTGGGTTTAGTTTATGTTTGGATCGCGAAATTCATAAAAATTACTTTCCAGAGACTCCAGGCTCATAAAGAGGTTTCCAAAACTGCTATAAAAAATTACAAAAATTTTAATTAACTGATTATGTCCGATTGATGTTAATTAATGAAAACTAACACGTTTCAAAATTTTGTTAAAATTTGCATACACAAAATTTAAATTCTCTATGAATATACGTCATTATTATGTTTTCCTACGACAAATTTTGTTTTTATTTGCTTTTCATAAATTCCAAAAAGGTTCAAAGACCCTTTGAAATACTTTGTATATGATCGCTTAAGCTAAATAAATTGATTTAATTTATTTAATAAACATGATTACACAAAATAAATATAGTTCAATCGCACACGGGAGGTTTCTTGGCTCCATTTCGTGCCTCTAAAATCCAACATTGACTGTCTGCATTAAAACCTAATGCATCCGGCATATATAGAGGTAGTCGGTACTAGGTAAGGTGATTTTATTGCAGCACGTCGAGATTGCTGCAAAGTGTTGCCGCCTAATGAAGTGTTGCAGTGTCCGTCTGTCTGTCTGCAGCATATTGAAAGCCGCACTGTTCTGATTGTACATTTTAGCTGCATTTAGTTAATGTAGATTGACAGTTGTAAATGTGCCTCAAAAGGTGCTAATAGACTGCGCCACCAGCGCCGTTGAAACGATCCAGTGGATCGACGACGACTGTCGGAAGAGCTGTATCGCCTGGCTTATGGCAGCAGTTAAAAAAGAGTTTTTATTTTGTTCATTTTATTTTATTTCACGTAGTTTATTATTAGTTCCATTGATACACGGCAAGATTGCCGACATAGCTACCATCAATATTCGGTAGTCGGTAGTCAAAGCCGGTGTAGAATGCGTACAAATTTCATCCCAGAGACAACACACACAGAATGGAAGCAGTGGCTAACACATTTATATGAGCCAATAAAATAATTGTTAGTCCAATGCTAAATGAGCATTCAAGACTTCTGTGGTATTATTCAGTTGATCAAGAGTTTGCCGCGTTCTAACACTCAGCAACATAGTTATGGTAAATTTGACTCATTGGCGAAACAGTAAATTTTTTTTATACATATTCAGATTTTTTTTTTTTATAAACTACAAATTACAATTAAATTACAAATTATTTTTTAAAAGTTTCGAATGATGATTAAACGTGCACCAGAATATTGAAGTTTTTCATTATTTCATAATTTCATAATATAATGAATATCAATGTACACTTTGAAAAAATACTAAAAAATCAATAGTTTTTTGATATTAAAATTAGTCAATAGGTTTCAATTTAATAGTATTTTGTATTATTTAATCAATAGGATATTAGTAAAAAGGATAAATTATTATTTTAATGGGTAAATACCCATTAAAATAATAATTTATCCTATTGACTAATATCCTATTGAATAAATAATACAAAATACTATTAAATTGAAGCGTTGGGTGCAATAAGGGCGTTATGTGAAAAAGTAAGTTTTGAGATATTTGCGTTTAAAGTTTTTGAATTTCTGTTTCTCAAAAAGGAATAAACCGATTTTATTGATTCTAATTTTCCATTAAAATTTTAACTTTTAGCTTTATTATGCACTTTTCAAATTTGTTTTAGAGCTACTATTAACATATAAAATAATTAATTAAAATAAATAATTTATACGCCATTTTTGCATAAAACGAGTAATAAAATTTGGGCGTATTGAGTTTTAGAGCTATAATCATTATAATAATTATAGTTTGGCACTACAGTCCTATAAGAACTTAGGCCGAGCTCTCTCACCATTTTGAGCTGTACATGTTATACACTCAGAATAAAATGTACCATTAAGTACTTTATGGTACGACCATTGATCTTATGGTTCATGTATTAATAGTTTTTTCTTTTTAAATCAAAAGTTTTCTAATTAATTCAATAGTATTTGAAAAATTCAATACCATAAATTTAAATATTTCAATATTATTATTTTAAATAGAATAAATACTGTTGTTTTAATGGTTTCCTCCTATAATAATAAACGTGGTGTAAAAAAACATAAAACGAATACAAACATGTTCGTTTTGTACGTCATTCTGCGTGTTTACTCCAAATGGGCGCATGTATTTCTTTTGTTATAATCCACATTATTAAACGTGACATTGGTAAGGACTCAATGTATTTAATGTAAATAAATTATATTTATTTATATTTATATTTTTATTTATTACAGAAAATAAATAATACATCGAACTTCTATTATGGCAACGGACTCAAATATAACTGCAGACTCAAGTACTACCATCAATTATTGGAAATCAAAGCAAACATTAAATGTGTTATAACCTTTTGCAGCAAGAAGTGTCTTTTTATTTGTGTGTTGTAAAAGTGAATATCAATTTCGACATTTAAATAAAATAATATATACAATAAATTAAAATACCTTTTTGTTTTAATAAATTATTAGGAAAATGTAATTCTACTTTACCATAAAATTAATAATACGTATCATTAAATTTGAATTGATCTTTCTTATTGTAATTGAAATATCACATTATACAATTTATGGTACAACCACACATTGTATTAACAGTTTCAATATTACTGAACTAATGGGACGCATCCTATTGACCAATTTTAATGGTATAAATTAATGTTTTTCTATTGAAATACTATCAATTTACCATAATTTTTTTCTGGGTGTATTTGTACTCAAAGTGGTGCGACCTACAGTTTAATTCTGAATCCGAACGTAGGGTGAGAGCTTTTCATAGGCAATGTTTTACTCTCGTAGGTTTGCCATTTACTGCCGAGTGGTAGCGCGGTTTAGAAAAATGTTTTATGAAAAGATGTTGTTAGCCCCAGTCCAGGCTTGAACTGGGGACATTTCGGCTCGCAGTCCAAAGCACTAACGACTGAGCTACCGCGGCTACTGCTATAATCATGACATAAATGAAATAAATCAAGATTATTGTGCATATTCTAGACATACTTATTGATATGAATGGATAAAGATTTAAATTACGATAAAAATGGCTCAAAACTAAATTGACTCTGTTGAAAACTGACTCTGTTAAAAAATTAAAAATATGAAATAATATTTTTTGTATGGAGATAACTCCCTTATTGCATAAAACGACAAAAAACGACAAAAAACTTCATGCAATCGATCTGGGATTTCACAGAACGGTAAAAGGCACTGCCGGGATCATTATGTGTGAATATTGCAAAAAGGGCGTTAAGATGACTAATTTTCACTACGCTTTCCACAAGAGTTTTCAATAAGAAATTGGTAGATTTTGGAATGGAAAGAATTCAGTTGTATTTCAAACAAGACTTAAGGACATTGGTAACCGCAACCAATGTCCGTTTAAACCCAAAACGCAACCGAAATCATTAACTGATATTCAAAATCGTCCGTTTTTCTACCAGTTTTAAAACGATATTTAAAATAGTAGCAAACACTCATTAAAAAAATCTGGAACCTGTATAACTAAAATCGTTTCATTATAAACTTAGAATCAAAACGGTATATTACCGGAGAAAATTTATATTGTTAATCTTTTGTTTGTGGAGACAACTAATAAAATGATAAAAATTGTAAAAAAATAATTTTATTCACGAGATAAATTTCAGCCAAAAAGAAATTTCGATTTTTGCATTTGAAATTGATAAAATTTCAAATAAAATGTGGGTTTCAAACTCAAATTGAGAAAATTATAAATATTGAGATATTCGGAAACAAATTTAAAAAATTGAGATTTTTAATATTATTTGCTATTTGTAATTTTATTTGTTCCCAAATTTAAAAGAAAAATATTATTTTCTTTTGTAAATTTTCCTAATTTTAAATCTCATTTTCATTTGTAATTTTCTCAAATTCAAATGAGAAATCTTCAATGCATTCTGAATTTTCTTAACTTCTATTGGAAAATGTCAAATTTATTTGTTTTTTTATATTTATAAATTTTGTACGTACACACAGAAAAACCTCTTTTGGCATATGGTTGGAAGAATGAAAAAATTAGTTGTGCCAACTAACTTCATTCTGTTAAATCGAAATTCTGTTAAATATAATATTACACACTCCTAATGGTTCTAAATCCGTACTAAATTGTTTCAAAACAGTTCGAAATTGGTTTCAGTACAAACTACAATTCTTTTAATTTTTACAATAAATAAGAGGATAAGAGAAACGAATAAGTTATTTAGGCAAAGAGTTAGTTGGCGCAACAAATATCTATTCTGTGTGTATTATTTCTTTAAAAAAATGGTTGAATATTTATTTATAATTGGGTGGTTTCTTTTTATTAGGGATGCTGAACACTATTTCGAATATTTCATTATATATTCTGTAAAATAGTGAAACTACATTATATTTTTTAGAAAATACTCAATATTCTTTAAACAATATGAATAAAATGTAGAACATATCAAAATATAAAGAGTTATATAAGACAAACTATGAAATCCTGAGGTTTACTGCGGAAAACCTTAGACAATCTAAACACTGCATATTCTTATTTCATACTCAATGCATAGGGAAAAACGTACTCCATTGGGCTGATCTTTGAGATTTTTCCAAACGCCATTCGAAATTTCTCTTGATCAAATATATTTGTTTGGTTAGATTTATTGCAGTTGGGTTCACGAAAAATATCAAAGTTACCAAGAAAATAACGTTGAAAAGTCAACACTAGATACGGATTTTATTATATTTTTATTATGAACGCATTATAATGCTATTTTATATGATTTTTACTTATTTTTTGGGACTAGAAAGAGTCAAGTTCATCATTATTTTTCAAACAAATTTCAATATTGATTAAACTATATAATTTTTGATTATTTAACCCTTATGCACAAATTGCGTCAAAATGGCCAATATTTTCTATAAAATTGCGATTATAGGTATCTCAAAATATTTGTATTAAGTGTATATATATTTTTGTTATTATATAAATTAATTTATCTTTAAAATAAATGATGAATATTAATTTATTAAAAAACAGATGCTTTAATATCGAATTTTATTTATTTATAGCAATGAGTGGGTCAATTTAAACAAATTTGAATGATATCGATCAGTGCACAGTGTGATATTTTCATAATCTAGGTGGACATAAATCGAATTTTAAAGTTACAGACTTGAAATTTTGTATAGAGAAGTTTTCTTGAAATAAAAACTTCTCCACAAAAAATGGCCGTGGTCTGACAATTGACACGACCACTTCTCATAGAAAATATATATAACATATTTGGCAAAAATTCTTCTACAACTAAAATAAAAATAATATATTCTCTAAATTTAGGCATTAGATGTCGTTTTTCAAGAATATTCCTATGTCCTTTTAAAAGGATATTCGACAAAAATGCAAAAAACGTATTTTTAGGAATACTCTTGCTCAGTAGGCGTTAGCTGCAAAGTCAACTAAATATTTCTTAAATCCAAAATATGCATAGAAACCCACATATCAAGTGTTATATCAATTTTCAAAATAATTATCTGAGTTCCTGAGATATGATTAAAAAAGAGCGAATTATTGTAATTGTTACGATTTTTTTTCGAAAGACTAGTTTGTAGTAATATGAATTCCAAGATATTTATACGACCTGTAGTTGCCTCAGAAATGTTGCATTATAATTGTTAAATGCAAATCGTGCTAAATAAGATATGCATTCCACAAAAAAAAGTTTTTTTTTATTTTAAATACATTTTTGAAAGTAAAAAATACATTATTTTTTGAAATTAAAAAAATGAGTTAAACTTGCATAATATATTTATTAGAGCTGCATCAAAAGAATTTCATTATTCCTTCCACCTGAACGGTGAAAAATCTCCGTAAAAATGCTATTCATACAAAACTGCATGTCCTTCCCCGCTGAAAATAATAGACAAAACAACAAAAAATAAAAATCAGTAGGACACCATCTGATATGAATATACTTTTGCATACTTTGAATAAAATTGGAGATATATTTTTGGGAACATATAAGCAATAATGTCCCATATCAAACAGAATTCGATTTATTATTTGAAAAGCCATTTTCTAAAATCGCGATATTTCGCAAGTGCGCACATATGCGCAGCCAATTTAAGTTGTTATGAGAAGGGTTTTGACCTACCTTTATACTAAATGTAATCTGAATAGGGAACAATGAGGAACAACTTACTAATACCTCTTTGAATTTCAATTATTACAATTTAAATAAGATTTTAATACTCATATATTAAATTATGATTTGAGCCCAAACTAAATTAAAAATGCTTATACAAAAAATTAAACTTATATAATGGCTTAAAAAATTTGCATACACCCAGAAAAAAATACTATATAAATAATAGTTTTTTACTATTAAAAATAGTCAATAGGATAAATTATTATTTTAATCGGAAAATACCATTAAATACTAGAAAATGCCATGATATTGCCATTGAGTTTATATGAAAAGATTTATTTTTTGTATACTATTAAATCAATAATTGTCCTATTGACCAATTTTAATGGGATTTGAGGGAATTTTTTTCTGGGTGTACTCAAAAATGGGAAAAAACAACGTGTAAAGCATGGAACATGTGATCTTAAAACATGAATACTTGCTTAGTTTGTTTGACGGTTTTGTAGAAACAATATTCTTTAATTTTATTTCATGTTCATTTTCGACTTAACGGGACATTTTTCTACTAAATATGTGAAAAAAGAAATCAATTGAAAATATTTTTTTTTTGCATTTTGTCCCCCTAGATATGAAAAATATCACACTGTGCAGTGGTTGGAACTCACCATCTTCGATTGCAATGAAATTTGGGCAACTGATAAAAGGAATCGATTCTATTTTTTCTATTTTTAGAGTCCAGAGATACAGTGGTTCAAAGTTCCAAAAAATTGAAACCGAAAAGGTAAAATCTGAAATTTGTAATCTTTTGGTCGAATTCAATCGCTCATCCCTAGTAGAAATTTGCCCGATGCGCCATCGGAAAATGATCGGGTTTTGGTTGGGTAAGTCCTATTAGAGAAAATATGATCATTGCCTTTGCATGCCCTTATCATGCTTACCATACCAGGGTTTACCTTAACTAAATAGTAAATGTTCCCGATCATAGCTACATTATTTGTTCCTCATAATGAAATTAGCATCAGACAATGATCGAGATTTAATAAGAGAAACCATATTATGCTCGGGCTCTGACAATACAATTGTTGGGTAAATAATAAAATGGGTAATTGCCCGATCAGTACATGATAATGGCCTGAGGTCAGTACATGATCAGGACACTGCGTTACAAGGGCATTATGGGCCTCGTCATATCCCGATCATCTTAAATAATGACATGATCACTTCATGACCATGGCCCTACCAAAATTTCTACTAGGGATGTTTATTTTGAATTTGTGAAGAAGGGTTAAAAAAATTATTCTTCATTCAAATATCTTTTTCAAATTGTCCCAAACTAAAAATCTGGATATGCACGATTAGTATAATTCCATTAATAATATTAAGTATAGTTAGTTTTAAAACAATAAATATATTCAAAATAGAAAATTATTTTGGTTGTCCAAATCCGAAATATTTATTTAATAATGTTCATTTGTTTCGCTCTAACTGTCTTTGTTGAAATTTTGACTTTAAAAATGCCTGCTCTCTATAATTATTGTAGTACCCAACAACCCACATTTCCACCCAAATATTATATTTTATTGTATCACACCTTTTATTTTTTCTGTTTAGAAATGACAACTTTTAACTTTTGCTCGTTATCCTTGCGCATTCAGTCGGAACCTGAGGGTAGTTATATCAAACTAGAAGAAAATATTAAACTGGACAAAGTAACGTCCACTCTGAAATCAACTGTCAAAATATTATTTGTAACGCTCACACTTTTGTGTTAGATTTGACGCGTGTTTCATATTGCACCAAAATAGTTTGGCTCTTTTTTATATTATTGTTTTTTTTTTTTGTGTATAAACGCTGACTCATTGCGGCGCGTATAAAAATATAATTCCTGAATTTCCGCTTACCGTTGACAAGGATCCACGATGATTCTATAAAATTTATTGGACTGCAATAATTTGAGTCAGCGATCAGACAACGTGACTGGCCATTTTTCTCAAGTTTGCCCAAAATATGTACGTTCGTATTTTATGAAGTCAGTATTCGAAACGGTATTTATGCATGTGTTCATTGAACTATTGTGTTACACATTTTGGGATTGTAAATATGTTTTTACAATGCACAAAGTTAGAAATAAACAAAATTCCATCCCATATAATTATGTTTTTATTGTGAGTATTTGTCACTTAAGATTATTATTCGTTTTTAAATATAGTCGTTTTAGAGGTTACAAAACTGTTTGAGGTTTCTGAATAATTTTTACAAAAGTATTGAGTAAATTTCACGTCGATCTTTATTGTTATCAGACATTTTTGTTTATTCACAGAACTTAAAAAATAATATTTTTGTGATTTATATCTCCAAGGCTCAGTTTTTAGTCACATTTTCAAATTAAACTAAGTTTAAACTAGATGTAATTTCGTCTAAAGGCAACATATTACAAATATTTAAAATGTCAAATCAATTGATTACTATCAGCCTGTAAAATTTAAAAACATTTCGCCGTTTTGATTAGGAACTGTATATGTTTTAAAAATGTGGAACATTGTAAACTAAGTTTAAACTGACACTTAAAAATTGGAACTAAGTAAACGAATCACTTATAGTTGAAAACATTGCCTGACAAAATTTTTGGCAAGGTCGAGGCAGTTCTGTAACATTTTCTCGTCATATTTCAAACAGACAAAGACGGAGTTTGTATCAAAAGCTGCAAATATGGCGTGAATCTGCCATACAAATTCCACAAAAATTTACAACCTGCTATACACTTTCCAAAATATTCTATATATCTGTGCGTTTGCCGGAAATATGCCCGAAATATTCCAGAAAAATGCCAAAAATTTTGTCTCGGGTATATAAATAATACCCCAAACTGCCCGTTCCCCAAATATGGCGTGAATTTGTCATAAAAATTCCACATAAATTTACCACCTGCTATACACTTCCCAAAATATTCTATATATCTGTGCTTTTGCCGGAAATATGCCCAAAATATTCCAGAATAATGCCAACAATTTTGTCTCGGGATGTTTTACCTGTTTGATTTATTTGTATATCATATCGTCGTCGTTCAGTGAAAAGTTGTTAAGTCCATTTTTCGAAAATATCGCGATAAGCATGCCACTATAAAAAAAAAACCAACTCATCTGTACGTTGGAAACGTCGTCGGAGTCCTACATCTTACAAAACCGAAGATATTAAAAATGAAAAATCACTAACTCCAAATATTTAAAAATGCAGTTCAGTGAAAAGTATTCAAGTCCACAATTGGCCCTTAAAAAGGGGCCGATCAATCCATTTTGGACTTAAACTATAGAAGAAGATCTACATGGGCATTCCGTATCAAACAATACTATAATATTGCCATAATTGCGGCGTAAAAAATAAGTCATATTTATAAAGGTCTCTGTACGACAATCGTCGAAATTTGAATAAAACCCTGCTGAGTCCACAAAAATGGTCGGATTTCAACGATTTTTGTATTAAATGATAAATATTATGCAGTTCTTTCATCTCCAATTCAAACTGAAATCAGATACAATTATTGGGATAAACTGGAGCATAACTTCGTTAAAAAAAGTTTGATCTCGTTGCATTTATCAAATCGTTATCGCAATATTTTTCGCAGCAATCTCGAACTTTGATCACTTTTTTCTTCAATATCGTTCCGATTTCGAAAATTTTCTCGTATCGAGAAAACTCCGACAGAACGTTCCGATATCTACATACCATCTTGGTCCAATTTTTCGCTCGATATCGTTACGAGAAGGCGTCCGATATCGTGTGATTTCTCCATCTATTCGTAATGATCTCGTAACGATATCTATACGAATGGCATACTGGGATATTTCGTTTTTTTTATTAGTTTTTTAGAGCTTAATTTCATTGATTTTTTAAAGAGACATCACTACAATCTTTTCCAGAAACTAGAAACCGCATCAGGACGATTAATTAATTTCAACAAGACACCTAAAGATGATAATATACAGCACGAAAATAATCCCTTAAAATGAAGAGGTCACCTCTTGGCATGAGGTTGGAAGAATGAAAGAGTTCGTTGTAACAACCATTCTCTTCTTCTTTCAACCCTTGACATTAGGTTGGAAAAAAGAAAAGGTTAGTTGTAACAACCAATCTCAACCAATCCAATTCGGTGCAAACCGACTTAATAGTTAAGAGAAACGAATGATGTGGTTGGTAAATTAAGGTTGGTGCAAAAATTATATTTTTTGTGTGTAATTACCCCATAATATGCACAGCAGATGTCTTCCTTAATAATATAAATATCTAATAGGGTTTCTACGAACCAACCATGATTCATTATGTCTGTCTATTTGAAATATAATGAAACGGTAGCATTTAGTTTATTATAATATCCTTATTGGAGATCTATAATCGGTACTTTGATATATATTGCATTTCAAAAATTAAAAGTAGAATATTCAGATTTTTAATTTTTTTTTCAATATTCTCGAAAAATCGAATACCATTGTTAAAAAGTCAAAATAAACATTATACCAAAAAATAAGAGAAAAAAACCACTCAAACATCACCTTTTCACATCTCTTTATCAACATTTATCAGCATAGTACCTTCGAAAGTGTTAAGACCACACACACTGCTCACTCACTCACTCACTGGCCGATCAACTGATGAGACTGCTCACAATGCCTGACTGACCTGTTGTGCCGGCGGCTCCTGCTTTGTGGAACAATTCGTGTGTTTATTCAAGTCTGCGTCTGCTTTTCCGACTACACTTTCAACGAGCCAACACCACATACAGCAAGAACCATTAGATAGAGTTGGTAATGCTGCTACTACTACTACCACTACCTCTGCCCAATTTCACTATGTCGAGGTTAAAATGTTTCATTCGTTATTTTTATTATGATGCCCACTCTAGTAGCTCCCATGACAAGCATAAATGGTTATGTTCAGAAATGAGAAAGACAAGTTAGCGCCAGCGCCAGTTTTCGATCTTGAACTGGACACCGCCGCACATTACCTCGAGAGATGTCACTGAGACAGAGAGCGTAGCGAGAGAGTGAGTGAGTGAATGGAACTGGCCCGGTGCAGCGCCACTTACGTCATTTAGATTTGATGGAGATGGAGCTGTTCGCTACATTGTACTACTTGTTGGGAATGTGAATTGGACTTGAAGGGTCTTTGAAACCATCCACTTGGAGGCTCCTCTCAATGTACGAGCGCTGAGTGCAGCCAACTGATTAAATGAAATATGTAACAAAAAATATATATTATGATTTCGGATTAAATGGATTATAAAGAGGGTTCAACACTTCTCAAGCAGGCAAATGAATGAACATAGAGACACTTATTAAGACTTTCAAAGGTGGTTAATATTTATTTAAATTGCATTATTAAAAAAAGGAATATATTGGCTATGGAACTTTGAAAGAAATGCAATGTTATGTGAATTTTTTACGTTATTTAACTAATTTTTCAGTGTGTAAGTATTTTTCGCGCAGTTTTTTTTGAAGCTAATTTATTAACACTTTTTTGAATTCAAATTTTTATTTTTCGAAGTTTACCAAAACACTGATGATTAGCCAGAATTAGTTTGGAAAAACTTAATTAAATAACTTAAAATGTTTTTCGCGCAGTAACTAAATAGTCCATTTAGGATTTCAAATTTTCAAAGTTATGATTAAAAGAAACAAAATTCGAAATATTTATGAAATAATGTTACTTTATAAATATTAATTTTTATTTTTGTATTTAAAAAAAAAATGTTATTTGCAATGATTTTTGATTTTAAATGGAAAATGGGATTTAAATTTAATTTAAATTTATTTGTGTACATATAGGGTTTAAATACATTTTCGTGCAGTCCATTGCATTCTAAGTAATGTGTTAAAATAAAATATACTTTTGACTTTGCTATGATTTATAAAGAATAATATTTCGTTAATAAATTTAAATGTGTTTAAATTTAATGGCTTCGAAATAACAGTTTTTCGTAAAGTTATTTTGAAGACAATATTAAGTAATAATATAAAAAAGATAATATAAAAAAAGATTTTATAAATATAAGATGTTATCTTTAATTTATAAAATTTTTAGATTGATACGAAAAAATAAAGTACTTTTCTTTAAATTTTATTAAAATATTATTTTCGAGCACTATTATTAATTAGTTTTAGATACATTTATTAGAATTTATGGGTTCATGTAGACTTAGAATATATAAAATTAAAGAAAATGATATGTTGTAAATAATTTAGTAGTATTTCGAGCAGTATATTCGAAAATTAAATCTATAAACATTTATTTGGGACCTTCAGTAGATGTAATTATTTAATTTTCAGCTAACAGGTTTCGTGCAGTTTTCTTTTAAATTTTATATTGCAAAATAATATAAGAAGATTTTCGAATAGTATAATTTATTAAATTTCATACACATGTGCGTTTCTTGTATTTAGTACTGAAACTTCTTTGTGCAGTTATTTTGAACAACAAATAATAAATTGTAATTATATTTTACAAATAATTCTAAAATCTACACAATCAGCAGTAAAATTTTAAACGGTTATTTGGAACTTTCGGTAAACTCATTCGTGCTGTTATTTTGACGATAATATTTCGAAATTTGTGATTTTATACTATTTTGTATTTCTGATATTCAGTAGATTTTTAAGTAAAAATAAAAAAATACTTAATTTTTTGTTTTTTTTTAAATATTTGGACAAATAATCGGTTATCTTTTATAAATAATATCCATAGATGTATGTTTGGTCTTAGTTCCATTTCTAATTAATTTTTAAGCGCAGTTATATTGTTATATTTAGTACAAACAACTTTCGAAATGTTATATATGTTACATAATATTTTGTAAATAAATTATTACGTTTTCGGGCAGTACATTCTAAAATTTATTCGTTTGTATATATGATTTTTTTCGATGCATATATTTCTTTCAATACTATTGAATTTTCGCGCAGTTATTATGACGATAGTATATCATTAATAAGTAATGTTAAATACATTTTTATGATAGATAATGGACTGTGTTTTGCGCAAATATCATCGCTGTAGAACGTAAAGTCACCAAATACATTTTCAAAATGCGAAATATTCATTTACAAAAATCTTTATATATCAGTTAATTTTTAATCGATGATTTTTACCACATGATAAGGAAATGTAATTCTATCAATTGATATTTCAACTTTAAAAATGCATCTATTACTTTTTATAATATTAATCAATCAACTCGAAATTCAAGTTTTTCATAAAAATGGATTTGGTGACTTTTCGTTCTACAACGACGATATGTTAAATTTATGATTTTTATATTAGATTTAGTAAATAAATATTGAATAAAGATAAGTTGAAAAGAGAATACTAAAATGTAAAACAAAGTTACTTAAAAATTAAAAAAAAAATCGTGCAATTTGCAAATAATGATTGTGTGCAAAGAATGAACATTTTATAATTGTCTTGTTATATCATTTCAAGATTTTGTGTTATATTTTTAATATCTGGTTCAAAAACCAAACTATTTTATTCAATGAAACTACAAATCAATAATCTGTTTATGTTTCATATCGGTTCATTTCTGAATGTGTTACAACATTTTCGGTTTCTGATTTCAAACACTTTTAAACAGATATTGGTTTTGTTTGCGGTTTCAATCCCTGATTTTGACTGTCCATGACCAATCCATCAATTTCACTATCTGATGTAGGCTACCTCTTGAAAAGCTTACTGCGGATTTAAGAGGTGCTGCGTCCGGTTGTCCATTTCTGTATTGGTCGGTCTAAAAGGCAAAACCAAAACAAACTACGATAAACAATCACATGTAATTAGAAGTCAATAATTGACACAATATTTGACTTTGTTTATGACACCCATAAAGTGGAGGAGGTCCACTCCACTCCAAATCGACACCTGATAAGCCTCAGTACCAGTAAGTATTTGTATTGATTTGCACATAGGAGGTTGTAGTATTTGATGTGACTCATAATCAAATAAAAAAAAGGCTGCCCCAAAAAATTCGGAAGGCAACACAAGATGTCGTCGGGTCGAAACCTATCAAATCATGGTGCCCGTTATCTATCTATGTAGCGGGTCTGATGATTGTGCGTTGTGTGGTGTGTGTGTGTGACGAGGTTTGTTTTACAAATTAATGATTATTTTTTTTTCAATGCTGCTGCTGCGGCTTCCAGTAGGCGATCGATATCGATACGGCTATAAAGCTGACAATTTGACAGTTTCGAGTTAACAGACATGTTTACAAGCAATAAAAACAACCGAAACTGATAACTGATAAGTGCTGCGTTGCAGTCAGCAGTCAGTTCAGACGGTAGACAATTCAGCCTTTTCGACGCCATCTGTGGGAGGGACACATTTTTGATGTGCTGTGTGTTACACATTAATTTATCGGATGGCGCCTGTAGCATTAGTTGCCGATTAAATTAAAGTTGACTGATTATGAAATTGAAATGAGCTTTTAGTAGTAGGTATTAATATCACGTGTTGGCGAATATATATTTCGATAAAAGTTTTTTTTTTTTTTGGTAGCTAACCATACTTGTTTTTGACTCTACACAGTGCAACAATTATTCAACTTAATTTTCTATATTACATTTGAGTAATGGTTTTATGGAAATTCGATTCGGTTGATGATCACAAAGTCCTTGTCTGAGTATTTTGATATTTGTAGCAAATTTAGATAATAAGGGCTTTTAATAAATAAAAAATAATATAATTTTTTAAATATACAGTAGACATTTTGCTGTTTCATATACTCTATAAAATAGAGAAAAAAAAAATTACTCGTAGTAGAGCAAAACGGATTCCTGATCAATGACGACAAATTACCCACATTGCAAAATAACTTTATTTGCCGCAAACGATCTGTAAACATTCTTTTCTATTTTCTTTTTTTTTTGGTTTAGGACTAAATGATTTTCGTGCAGTCATTTTTTTAAGTTTTTCGTGAAGTTATTTGGACGACAATGTTAAACAATAATTAATATTTTATGATTATATTATTGGCATTCTGTAGATTTTCGATATAAATAAAAAGTTTTCGGAAAAAATCTGTTTGCAAATAATTTTACAATTTTTCGTGCAGTATGTTTAGACAATTAATCGGTTATTGTGTATTTGCACATGTTGACTTCAAGACTAATTATCTTTCACGCAGTTATTTTGAAAATACAGATTTAAGATTCTATAGATTTAAGAAATTAAATAATTTAGAAGGTTTTCGAGCAGTATATTTACAAATTTTATCGGTTATCAATTATTTCTAAATTTCTTAAGAACATTTTTTGTACGAAATTCAATATAAAATTTTAGTCAAACATTTTTCGACTGAGTTTGATAATATATTAGATATAACGAGTTGGGAAAGTTAGGTCACATGGGTAAGTTCGGTCACATGAGGCGGATTTTTATAGTCGGTCGGGCCCGACTATGGAATACCCTACACCTTTGGTGGGGATATTAACCCTCAGAATATTATTCATATATCAGAAATTCACGTCTCATATCCCCATAAATTAAAAAAATTATATAAAGTATAAAAAACTAAAAAAAAAATTTAAAAAATGTAATTGGGCGGACCACGCCTATATTTAAAATTTTGAAAGGCTAATATTTCATAGATTTGATTTTAATAATTTACGGATCAAATTTCCACTATGAAAACCCGGGAAAAAATGAAAATAAAAAGTGGGCGGATCACGCTCATTTTTGGACCACATATTTTTAGGTGAATTCTAACAATACCTTTTATATTTTATAACTGTACCTTGAATACTTTTCGAGTTATTAGTTCCTAAAGAGTTATATAAAAGTGATTTGTATGGGAGGTGGGCGTGTCCGTTGAACGATTTGGCTCATTTTCAAACTCAGTTCCTACTTTTGGATAAAATATATTGAGACAAAATTTCATCGCATTGTGATCAGTATTTCTCAAGTTATTCTGTATTCGGACAGCAAGACAGCAAGACGGATAGACAGACAGACAGACGGACATGGCTAAACGGACTCGGATAGTGATGCTGATGATGCCTCCTAAGAGGCGTTACAATATATGCACAAAGTTAATATACCCTGTACCTCATAGGTGTAGGGTATAAAAATATGTATTTTCCTTAGGTACATTTTTTAAGATGAAATATGTTAGTGCCTATTATGTTTCAATAATTTCTACTTATGGTACAATATACTGGAATGGAAATTTCTGAATTTCAAATGGAAAATTTTGAATTTCAAATTAAAATTTCTCAATTTCAAATGGAAATTTCTGAATTTCAAATAAAAATGTCTGAATTTTAAATGGACATTTCTGAATTTCAAAGGAAATTTTTGAATTTCAAGTGGAAATTTATCATTTTTAAATGGAAATTTTTGAATTTCAAATGGAAATTTCTGAATATCAAATGAAAATTTTTGAATTTCAAATGGAATTTCTGAATTTCAAGTGATGTCTTTTCAATTTCAAATGGAAATTTCTCAATTTCAAATGGTAATTTTTGAATTTCAAATGGAAATTTCTCAATTTCAAATGGAAATTTCTCAATTTCAAATGCAAATTTTTGAATTTCAAATAAAAATTTCTGAATTTCAAATAGATAATTTCTGAATTTCAAATGGAAATTTCTGAATATCAAATGAAATTTTTTGAATTTCAAATAGAATTTCTGAATTTCAAGTGATGCCTTAAGAATTTCAAATGGAATTTCTGAAAAAAAAAAAAATCGAATTTGATCCAAATATCTTGAAAACAAATTGGAGCATGCGCATTCCTTTTCATGTTCAAATTGTCCATAACATTTAATAATCTTGAAAACATTACGTAATAGAAACTGAGTTGGCAACTGAGAAACAAGAAGCCGGCCTCAGCAGTCCAGAGGTAGCGCGCGGGACTTGCATTCTGAAGGTCTCGGGTTCGAATCCCGGCTTGGGCATGGGCGCACGTGGTGATATTAACCACAAAATTGTAGGGAATAGATTTCACAGTACAATGGATATAGTCTGTCTGAGTGCTGTGGATCTTAGTAGATATTCCAAAAAAAAAAAAAATTGGCAAGTAAAAACAGAATCCTTAAAATTATTTTGAAATGTTGTATGTGATGCTCATTGAAAAAATCATGTTGAATAGTGTTATTATTATGATTATTTATTTCTACATAGGCACATCGACCGTTTGATCACAACGTGAGAATTTGACAAGCACTGGGGGTCATAAAAAAAACACCGAATGTAACTAAAAGAGAAATATTAAAATTGTATAAGAAATCGATGCACACGCAAACGAAAGTTAATTAAGTAAGAAACGAATAAATAATTAGCATCTCGGTGCTAAGTTGTCTGAAGATAGGAAAATTCTTTAACTATGAAGGCGTAGATTCATGATAATATTCACATCTTTACAATTTTTTTTTTGATTCGTCTTTTGTTTTTGTGAATGCCTAAATGTGATGTGCTGCAAATGCGGTAATAGTTTTAACATTTTTCTGTGATAAAGTTTATCGTTGTTGAAAAAATAAAATTGACCAAATATAACCTAGGGGAAAATTATATTTACTGGTTGTAGTTCTGTCAGTTTTATATGAAACCAAACTTTAATACGTCTCTTTAACATACCAGTCTAAAGATATTTAATTTTTCAATATACCCCTTCCTAAAAACCTTCTTAAAACCCCTTCTTAAAAAATATACCCCTTCTTCATATAAAAGTGACAAAACTAGTACCGGTTAATATTCCAATAGTGTATTTTTGAATTTTCAGTTTATTGCTTAATATTTTTAAATGTTCAATCGAAATTTGTGGGACATACATAGCAGATTATCAAATTTCGTCGATGATACTGCAATACCGCTCAACTGCATATGAAAATGTCGCCTAAATTTGTGGTTTTAATTGATATTTTGAACAGATAAAATAGATAAATGTTATTATAAACAATGACATATTTAATTTCGGATGACGCAAGGTTCGAATAAAGTTACAAAACAGTTTTTTCATCTGGAAAATTCATTTTGTAGGCGTTATTCGAAATTGTAGATACGCGATATTGCAGTAATATCAAAGATATGATACATTAATTGCCTTTCTCGGTTGGTCTTCTATCCCGACAAAAACTTTCCCAAATATCCAAGATTCCTAGCAGAAATGTTACTGGGATAATGGTCTTTTGCTCTATCATATGACCAACATCCTCAATTATTTCCCAAGACAATTTCCTCTAGATAATTGCTTCCCGCAGACTCTTTTGCACCCAGTCAATTTTTCCTCGTGACGTACTTTGTAGAACTTGACCCTTTTAAAGGGAAGGCCAGATACTGTTGTTCATACAATCTGGTCGAATTATAATAAGGTAAAAATAAAATGTTTACTCGGATTCTTTCACAAAATATTATTTCTGAAGACAATTTTTGCTTGAGAAATTCTACTAAAGCTTCTTCGTCATTTAAGGATATAGGATTTATAAAAACAATCAACAATTCAAATAAAATCAAAAATATGTGACGAAATTCATAGAAATTATTGTTTTATTTAAATTACGTTCAAAAGTTATCTTGAGGCAATTCTTTCCCTGGTGTAGAATTGATAGCGACCGATTTGTCTGATGCGAAAAGTAAAATTGTTCGAACCCTGAGTTTTAAAACAGTCTCAACCATTGAGAATGATATCATTCATTAAATATCAAAAAGAGCTTCAGATATTCGAAATTTCAAAAATCTTTAGAGAACGTGTTTTATGGGGGATGCGTAAAATTCCATTTTTTTTTACATATTCTCATGCATTTTGAACTCATTGTCACTTGTACGACTTTTAGCGCTACCGTTGGTGCCTGTTTTTGTTTTTCTATTTGGAATACTGACAACCGGCTGTAAAACCCTCAGGCTCTGGAAGAATTTTATGTTTGTTTGTTCGCTGATAATAGGCTGTCAAACGGACACGTCTTAAGTTAGCGTTGAACGATACGCGAGGTGTCTTTAACTATCATTATAAATTACAGGCCACACTATCTGCTGATGTGGCCGATATCGCATAGATTATATCTGTCGTAGTCGCCCCGCTGCGATAAGCGAATAATGTGTCATGTCTTATCTGGAATAAAGTATTTTATATATTTTCTTATTTTCAAACTGCAGTATTTATGAAGTGGCAGCAACGATGGCAGTCTAAAAATATAACATATGTCTTTAAATCGGTGATGAATCATTTACGAATCATTAATGATTATCTACATCATTTGGCAGCATTCTCTCTCTCTCAAATGGTTACCTCAGGAGGTAAATCTTGCGTTTTTGATCCTTTTTGTGTAAGTGGAAGTTTATGGTGGTATGGAATACAAGTCTTAAGGTTGGGCCGCAGACAAATCTTCAAACGGAAATAGAAGAACACAAACATATTTAAATATAGCACATTCCTCACTAATTTAGATAAGATTTCTCTTAATGATTATATTGCAGACAAACAAAACATTTAAATAAATAAAATAATGCTCTATATATTGCGTAGTTTTCGTGCTGTTCCTACGTGTCGACAATGCCTAATGTAAGTGTTCGAAAATCATAAACTCAGCACTTGGCAGCGAGTGTACCGCACCGTACAAACAATCATTAGTCGCAACAAAACAAAAACTGCCATTGGGCGATAGTCTTCCAACTGTGCTTTGTACCAAGGACCAAGGCCAGTCTGCGGTACACAACGAAAGATCGGTCGGTCGGTCGTGTTTTTGTCTGTGTTTTTGCCATAAACGGCGCACACGCGCAGTGCGGTAATAAAACAAAAGATCGGTTTATGATCTGTTTATTTCTTTTGTTCAAAGAATTTTCCAAAATCCATAATCGTATAACAACTAAATTGCAATATAAATACTTGAAAAATTCCATACCTAGAATAGGAAAATTTACAGTAAAAATTCAAGTTTTAATGAAATTTTCAAATTTAAAAAAATTCAACTTTTCACTTAAAACTCAAATCGAATCAATCGAATTCTCAATCAAAATTTAATTTTGTACTCAAAATTAAAATGTTTACGCAATATGGTAATTTTAATCAAAAATAAATTTTCATTTAATAAATAAATTTTTCTTTATTATTTAAATAATCACGAAATGGTAATTTCATGCTCAAAATTCACAATAGAAGATTTTGCTGTAAACTAAAATTGCCACCCAAAATAAAAACTTTCAGACTGTTCTAAAATTTAAATTTCCAAACAAAATTCCAGTTTTTACACAAAAATGTTAGGTGTTTTACTCAAAATTTAATTTTTTCTCAAAATTAAAATTTTTACTCAAAATAAAAATTAAAATTTTTACATAAAATTTTCAATTTTAATTCAAGTTTTCACTCAAAATTAAACTTCTCGTCCAAAATAAAATTTGTTACTCAAAATAAATTTTTTTCACTTAAAATTTAAATTTTACTCAAAATTAAAATTTTCACTCAAAATTAAAATGTTTACTCAAAATTTAATTTTTTCTCAAAATTAAAATTTTTACTCAATATAAAATTTTTTCTTAAAATTTAAATTTTTACTCAAAATTGAAATTTTTACTCAAAACTAAAATTTGTACATAAAATTTAAATTTTCAATCAAAGTCAAAATTTTTACTCAAAATTAAAAAGTTCACTCAAAATCAAAATTTTCACTCAAAATAAAATTTTTTACTAAAAATTAAAAGTTTCACTCAAAATTAAGAGTTTCACTCAAAATTAAAATTTTCACTCAAAATTAAAATTTTTACTCAATATTAAAATATTTACTCAAAATTAAAATTTTCACTCAAAATCAAATTTTTTACTAAAAATTAAAAGTTGCACTCAAAATTAAGAGTTCACCCAAAATTAAAATTTTTACTTAAAATTTAAATTTTTACTCATAATTTAAATTTTCACTCTAAATCAAAATTTTTACTCAAAATTTAAATTTTCACTCAAAATCCAAATTTTCACTAAAATTAAAATTTTTACTCAAATAAAATGTTTACTTAAAATTAAGAATTTCACTCAAAATTAAAATTCTCACTCAAAATTAAAATTTTCACTCATAATTAACTTGTTCACTCAAATTAAAATTTTCACTCAAAACTAAAATTTTCACTCAATATTTAAATGTTCACTCATAATTATTGTTTAACCCATAATTAAAATGTTCACTCAAATTTTATGTTTTCACTCTAAATTTAAATTTTCACTCTAAATTTAAATTTTCACTAAAAATTTAAATTTTCACTCAAAATTTAAATTTTCACTTAAAATTTTTATTTTCACTCAAAATTTAAATTTTCACTCAAATCTTAAATTTTCACTCAAAAATTAAATTTTCACTCAAAATTTAAATTTTCACTCATAATTTAAATTTTCACTCAAAATTAAAATTTTCAATCAAATTTAAAATATTCACGCAAAATTAAAAATTTAACTCAAAATTAAAATTTTTACTAAAAATTAAAATTTTTGCTCAAAACTAAAATTTTCACTCAAAATTAAAAATTTCATTCAATATTTAAATGTTCATTTAAAAATCCAAATCTTCACTCTAAATTTTGAGTATAAATCAAAATTTAAAATTTATCTCAAAATTTAAATGTTCACTCAAATTTTAAATTTTCACCCAATATTTAAATTTTCACTCAAAATTTAAATTTTCTCTCAAAATTAAAATTATCACTCAATATTTAAATTTTCACTCAAAATTTAAATTTTCACTCAAAATTTAAATTTTCACTCAAAATTTAAATTTTCACTAAAAATTTAAATTTTCACTCAAAAATTAAATATTTACTCAAAATTTAAATTTTCTCTCAAAATTTAAATGTTCACTAAAAATTTAAATTTTCACTCAAATTTTAAATTTTCACTCAAATTTTAAATTTTCACTCAAAAATTAAATTTTTACTCAAAATTCAAATTTTCACTCAAAATTTTAATTTTCACTCAAGAGAACTTAAAATTATATGGAAATTTAATAGTTTTTATTTTTTGAAGTACCTCATAATTTGGAAAGATTTTCCTTTACTAGCAACACTGAGCTGGTTAATTTCTAATGTACTTCATTAGAAATTCCAAAATATTCATAAATTTCAATCTGTCCCAGAGACCAAAAACTGCAACGTAATGGCCTAATCCAAACCGCATCAAGTCCCGTACGAAACTTTAACACTACACTCCACATATTTGCACGCAGTCGCGTTGATTTCAGTTCCAATGTGTTTCGTTCCGTAACCACAGAACTTTGCAAAGTAAGTACTACATAGACGGACGGATAGACAGACATACAGACCGACATATAGACCGATAGATAGATAAATATATAAGTAAATAAATATGTACCTACTCGTCTAACGTATATCGTATCTGGATGCGAGCGAGCGAGTGTGTTTTGTATGCCTACCTAATACACTTAAATGTTTTTTAAGACAGCTCAAGTGGATCATTAATGTTTGTTGGAGTAAATTGTTAGCTATAGCTACAGAACGCACGAATGTGTTTATTTATTTTGGCCGGTTCATCTTTTTATTTTATTCATTTTAATTCATTCTGCTCCCAACGCGATGCGCATTTTCACTGGCTCCGGTTGTAACTGCCGTGTGTTCCGTTTTTTCGGTTTGTTTCGGTCAGTATTGGCCACTAATTAGATGGGGGGCTGACTGAATGACTGACTGGCTGCATGGTTGGTGTTATTTTTTTTTTTTTTTATATTTTAAGTTGTAGCCAAACAGAGTAGTTACGCATTTCAAGTCGTACTGTTTGCTTTACCATTCAACATGATGCCGGGCTTCAGACGGCCTTTTATTGTTGATTATTTGCTTTTTTTCTTTGTATTTATTTATTTGTTTGTTTAATTTTTAATAATATTAATAATTTATATATTGTTTCTATAAAACTAATTATCGATACTTGTTAGCAATTATCTCGTCAACTGAAGAAACTTTCGTTAATGTCTAGTGTAAATAAGCAAACAAAATAAGAAAATAAAAATATTTAAAACTTAATGACATGGGGGGCATAATCCGTTTATAATAATCATTGGTTTATTCAGTGAGTGAGAGATTCTGCTATTTTTTTTTAGTCTTAAGTTGACGATGATGTGGGGTATTTTTGAGATTTTTTATTTTTTTGATGTAAGGAAAAATTTAAAAATCGTACAATGGATTTGATTAGCCGACGGAATGTTTCAAGCTATCCTATATGCAACTCGTTTCGATATCGTTACGAGATTGATGAGATATCGACACGATATCTGATATCAAGTATTAATTTATAGTTTTTGTCCTAATTGCTAGCATTGGGTAAAGCATTCCACGCCAGTAATTGCCCCTAGTTACCATCCCATGGTTAGACCTGATTTGGCCTAAAGTTGAGTACTTTTAGCGTATGTCTGGGCCAATCTTGGCGTAATCGGTTTTTCATACAGGGGTACATGTAATGCAGATATCGATGCTTTCTGACGTAGTTTTTCGGTGCGAGCCATTGTACGAAATCGACGAAACCGAAATGAAAAATAATTAAAGTGCGAAATTGCTTCGAAAAATATTCCGATATAAAAGAGACAAATGCATAAATATCGTATCTTGTCGTAAACGCAGTCTGGTATTTCCCGAAGCTCTTTGATGTTTCGAATAGTTCTCGAACTTACTGCAAGAATAATTTACTATATCGGTTCTATATATTTTTTTGTTTCTCGAATTAATTTTTTCTTTATGATCTAAATCTATCTCGTCGATTTTATATCAAATAAAGACAACATTTAAAATTTCCCAGTCTGTCATGTCTCGGAGATCTTTGATGATACAAGATTTTTTCGAACTAACCTCGATAAAAAGTTCGATCTCACTGCTTTATCAGTACTATTTTTTTTTTAATTTTTCGTATAATACAACCAGAAAAAAATTCCCTCAAATCCCATTAAAATTGGTCAATAGGACAATTATTGATTTAATAGTATACAAAAAATAAATCTTCTGATAAAGGGTTTCTTTTAACAGGGACGCTACAAAAGTAGAGCGACAGGGACAGCAAACGACGCCATATTTCCTGCCGCTCTTTTGACATTTCTCTTCAGTAAGGTTTGTTATGTCATGATGGAAAGATATACGAATTCGAATTTCTTTTGTAGCGCTCTTATTGAAAACACCTTTATAAACCCAATGGCAATGTCATGGTATTTTCTAGTATTTAATGATATTTTCCGATTAAAATAATAATTTATCCTATTGACTATTTTTAATAGTAAAAAACTATTATTTATATAGAATTTTTTCTGGGTGTTATATTCGTAGAATACCATATTTAATTATTTGGCTCATCGATATCGCAATGTTTTTCGAATCAATCTCGATAGTCAATGCGATGTCAATTCAGAATCTTTTTTTTTTCGTTTCGAATAAACTTCATTATCTCGATACGATACATCTTAGAAAAATGTAGTATCCCAGCAAATCAAACGATAATTTTACGATATCGAAATGATATCATTTATAAGCTCAAATTGTTGTTTTCGAAATCTATAATGATACGAAAACTATAGGGTTTTCGATAAAAACGAACCTGTCTAAAACGATATCGTTGTTTTTGTCGTTATAGATATCGAGATGATGGATTTATTTTCGATAAACAAATTTTATTTGTTCAGAAAATGTTTTTTGACAAAAATTATAAAGAAGATGCAATTAAATTTTTAAATACTTTGATTTGTATATCTAAAATTTATAATTATTTTATCAAATTTAAAAATTATCATCAAATGTTTTGTAGGAATAATATAGAAACGATATCGTAATCGAGGTTGAATGCATGCCTCGAAATGTCGAAACAGTCTCGAAGCGATATCAAATCGAATCGAATCGAATGACAGATTGGAAATTTGAATATACCCAGTCTACTAATCGTTTCGTACTTAAACCAATATCGAACTCCAAACCTTACTAAACTTCACGCGTATAGTTCGAAGCGACATATCACATTTTTTTTCGAAACGAAAATAAGAAAGATTCTGGATTGAAATCACATTGAATAGTGCAAAAAAATCGTGATTGTTTCGAAAAGTATTGCGATATTGATGTGAAAAATATGTAAGGAACTATGAAAGTTAAGTGATTGAATTTTTTGGTTTAGAAAGTTCAGAAAGTTAATTGCATAATGCTGCCAGTTGTCGGAAGTCTCTGAGTTTGGGTAATTTAAAAATATTTGTATAATTTAAACTAACTAAATAGTGGAGATCGTAACTAAATGGGAAAAGTTGAGATAAATTCATTTTAATCATTAAATAATTCAACACAGTTGGATACATTTATGCACAAATTAAAAATGACATATCAAAATCAAATTATTTTCATATCAATTTCAAATTAACAATAATTTAACATTAAAAATGAAAACTAAAATTAATACTTTAAAAATCATAACCAAACTTTAAACTTTATGGCGCATAATCATAGACCATTTATAGTCAACATAATTAGAATCGACTTTTTTTTTTTGACAAATTTAAATCTAAATTGTCTATGATTATTCGCCAAGAGATTTAAAATGTTAACTTTTTTTCAAAACGAATGAATACTAGACGAAAGTAATGTAATTTTAAATAAATTTCAATATTTTAAAAGTCATAAAACAGAAAATTCAAATTCGTGTGATGAAATTTCAAATTCCTTTGTTTCGAAATACAAAATATGAGTGTTAATATTAGAATTAAATATTAGAAAATATTAAATTGATTAAGTTAAAGTTAAAATTGCCATAAAAATTGTTAATATTAATAAGAGGATTCATTTCAGCCGTGTAAAACTCGTAAATTGAGGAAATTCGTAAATAGTAGAGATTTACGCAAAATTTGTATGAGAAAATTTTACGAATAACTTATAAATTTATTTGTCGGTTATTATGTGGGGCATTCCATTGTGATGGGCGTTACATTCGTACGATCAAAAACCTTCTCATTTGATAAATAAAAAAGGATAGATATATTTTTAAAATGCAGATGATAGATCTTATGGTCCTCTAAACATGTATAAAAAAACATTTGCAGTAGATCCTATATCTTTCTACAAATTTGAAGTTAAATGCTGTGACGGGCGTTTCACATTCTTTTTCAAAAAACCGAGTTTACTCCACAAAGTATTAAATTTTAGCTAAAATAATTGGAGTATGTAGATGAAATATATCTCAAATACTTCATTAATAATTGGAGTTCTTTACTCTATAACAAAATTCTGCAATGGTTACTTTGCAAATATACATGAAATATATATGAAAATTCAAATTATAAATTGCAATTTTTTGATGAAAAAGAGCAAATTTTAGTGGTATGAATGGTAAACCGTTATTTTAAGGCACACCGTCCACATATAATTTATGTTGAAAACTAAACATTTCGTTTTGAAAAAAATATGTATTATATTACCATTCTTTTAAATAACTACTCTGTCTGGATCATTTGTAGTCCGTTTCCTTTGCAAGCTTACATAAATATTTTTCGCATTTCGAAAATAATGATTTTTTGGGATTTTTTATGATTTTTTTGTACGGTTTGGAATTTCCCTTATTTATCTTTGCTTATTGAATATTTTGGAACTTTTTCTATTGTTAAATAATAATATAATTGATTAGTGATGGATATATTAACAAATATATAACTTTCCAGTTTTTTTGTTTTGCGACCATTGTTAATAGTGACGGGCGTTACAATATTTTGGATGGACATAGCAACCATCTGGAATAT
This sequence comes from Dryomyza anilis, assembly GCA_951804985.1. Taxonomy (NCBI): domain Eukaryota; kingdom Metazoa; phylum Arthropoda; class Insecta; order Diptera; family Dryomyzidae; genus Dryomyza; species Dryomyza anilis. The sequence goes on along the minus strand of OX638132.1, from coordinate 92,499,871 downwards.
CTATGAGACCAAAGACTATAATAAATGGAAAGATACGATAAAAATCTTTACTTTTACAAAGTTTGCAAAATAGTTCTCAAAATAACTTTAACTATTTATTTTGTGACGGGCGTTACAATTCAAAAAAGTAAAACTGTTAGGTTGATTGTCAGTACTTTGAATCACTTATCACCAATGCAATGTGTGGCATACTTTCGCAAACATATTGCCTTTCAAATTGTACTATTCAATTTTCTTTCGGGTTTAAAACAACGAAACTACAGTGTTTCATATAATGCCTCAATTTTCTACTATAATAAATTTAAAAAAAATATTTGAATTTAATTGAGAAAAAACACATTTGCCACGAATATTGGTAAATTCTAATCACAGAATATGAAATTAGAAGTGTTTCTTATCCTTAAAATCATTAAACGGAATCAAAAGGTTTAAATTTAATATATCACACCTTGGTAACGTTTTCTGTGGAATGTCCCATGTGGAATGCCGATGTAATTGTAATATATTTTCATGCTAATTTTGTTCTATCTTTTCGTTTGTTGTCAAAAAAAATGTCTTTATAGCTAATGTTTCTGTATAAAATTGTGTTGTCAATCGGTTGGAATGGATTTAACTATAAATCAAATTACATCAAAAGTTTTGAAAAAAGATTACACGATAATTGAGAAAAAGTGAGTTCAAATCCAATTTCGCGAAAATTTATTTACGTGATTAGAAATGTACGCCGTTAATCTGAATCCCCTTAATATCGTTATTTGTTAAATTTACGGTGTAGGAATAATACTTCCATACACAAGACACCCTTATTCAATTAGTTTACTAACTACTTCTATAGCAATTAAATTCGATTTACCAATAACATAATTTTTAACAAAAAGAGGGGAAATAATTTTTGTAAAATTGATAAGATTTCATATTTTAACATTTTCACTATAAAATTGATAAGAATTAAAATTTTTTAAACAATTCTAATGTGTAATTGAAATGAAGCAATGTTTTTTTTTTAACATTTTACATTTTTTTGAACATTTTCAATATAAAATTAATCTTATCAATATATATATTTTGAACATTTTACATGTAAAATGGTTATGATTTAATTTAACATATTAAAATGAATGTCAATTCTAAGTTAAAGCTGACACTTTTACACGTCTTCAATATTTAATTAAATATTACACATCATTATAAAATTTCTTCATATCAATTTGGATAACTTAAATGTTATGCAAATTTATTTAAGCTGTTTTTGTGCAATTTTTTATTTCGGTGAGGGCATAGATTAATTTCGACTGGGGTTTGTGGTAAAGTTTCGCATTTTTGCGTAACAAATGCATTCTCAATTTGTTTATTTGTTTATATTTAATTCTTCCCAACCCTAGTAGAAATTTTGGTAGGGCCATGGTCATGAAGTGATCATGTCATTATTTGAGATGATCGGGATATGACGAGGCCCATAATGTCCTTGTAACGCAGTGTCCTGATCATGTACTGACCTCAGGCCATGATCATGTACTGATCGGGCAAGTCCCTATTTTATTATTTACCCGACAATTGCCTTGTCAGAGCCCGAGTATAATAGGGTTTCTCTCATTAAAGCTCGATCATTGTCTGATGCTAATTTTGTTATGAGGAACAAATAATGTAGCTATGATCGGGAACATAGACTATTTAGATAATGTAAACCCTGGTATGGTAAGCATGATAAGGGCATGCAAAGGCAATGATCATATTTTCTCTAATAGGACTTACCCAACCAAAACCCGATCATTTTCCGATGGCGCATCGGGCAAATTTCTACTAGGGAATATTCAATTCGATAACGCTTTGAGACTGTTTCGAGATGTCGGGTATCTATCATACTACAATTCATTCTAAGATGTACGCAGAAATCGATACAATGAAGTTTTATCGTTAAGCGCCCACGATAGAGAATGTAGCTGGAGATAGAGCAAAATAGAGCAAAAAATCTCATAGAGTTGTGTAAACAGTACATAGAGCTCCACTGTATGAAGCTCTACGGTAGATTTTTTTCTCTATCTCTAGCTAATTTCTCTATTGTGTATTCGAGCCTTATGAGAATTATTTCTAAATTGAACCGAAAGCGAACTTCAATACGTATTTAACTCGACATATAAATAGAATATATACGACGATAATGTTATGATAAAACACGCAATATCGTTTAGAAATCCTCGATTTTATTTACGAGATATAGAGAAAGGAAATTTAAAACATTGCAAATTTCAGTCTGTCATTCGATTCGATATCGCGTCGAGACTATATATCGTCGTTGTAGAACGAAAAGTCACCAAATACATTTTCAAAATATCAAATATTCATTTACAAAAATCTTTATAAATCTGTCAGTTTTTAATCGATGATCTCAATTTTTATTACTACATGATAAGAAAATGTAAATCTATTAGGTGAATTTTAAAATTTAAAAATGCATCAAAATTAAGTTTTTCTTAAAAATGTATTTGGTGATTTTTCGTTCTACAACGACGATATGTAAATTCAATACAAACCTTTTTTTCTAAATGACGCACGTTGGGAAAAAATGAGTAAAAATGTGCGCAAGGAAATTTTTTAATCTTACGTCTACACTAATAAAAATAGATATCTGAAAATTAGAGATTCTTTAAGATAATTCCATGTAAAATGAAGTGATGTACTTCAATTTTTTATTACTGGTACTCTAAACCGATACTAATCATTTAAATACTATCTTTGTACAGTTTTTTGTAAAATATTTATGATGCGTAGAAATTAAATAATTGTTGCTCTTTGATTTTAATGAAACTTGGTCAATAATAATAATAGTTTGGCGCTACAGTCCTATCAGAACTTAGACCGAGCTCTCTCACCATTTTGAGCTGTGCATGTAATATTTGTACTAAAAGTGGTGGGACCTACAGTTTATTGCCGAATTCGAACGGCGGGTGAGAGCTTTTTCATGGGCAATGTTTTTTTTTACTGCCGAGAGGCAGCGCGGTATAGAAAAATGTTTCTATGAAAAGATGTTCTTAGTCCCAGTCAAGGCTTGAACCGGGGACCTTTCGGCTCGCAGTCCAACGCACTAACCACTGAGCTACCGCGGCTACTTGGTCAATAGCTTTGTTTATGTTAAAAATAAAAATATAGGTTGACTTTTTTTTTCCTTATTCGAAAATATTGCAAAATTGTGATGCTTTAAAAAACAAACTTTTCCTTTAAGGAAATTTCGAAAGCTGATATTTAGGTCAATAAAGTCTCAATATGGATATTAGTAGTATCTATTGTCTAAAGAATTTAACATAGTATTTGATTCTGGTTTTCATTATTTTATTCTAAATCAGTTTATATTTATTAAATTATTATTAATAAGTTTTCGAAATCAAATTTCGGAGAAAACGCCAATTTTGATTTGGCTAAAAAATTATTCAAAATGAGTTCTTTTATTTTTAAAAGCACTACCTGAAACTAGTAGAGGTATTCTTCCATATTATAGAAATACTTTTATCTATAAAATTGTGTAGCAATGATCAAGTTTTTAACGCGGAATCAACATAAGGTACTTCTGTGAGTGATCTACATTTAATTCAAAATTACATTTGACTATTTCTAATAGATGTGTGAAATCAATTTTTTAAATATCATTATCGTTTTAATTAGAAATAGATCGTGTATACACATTTTTGTACAAAACCTAACTTTTCTTTGGAAGGTCATAGAATGGAAATGGTAAAAGTTATTTACATCATTTACATAAGAAAAAAAAGGAATCCCTATAACTTACTTTAGGAGGGATATACGCGTCCTTTTGTTGAAGTTTTCCCAACGTGTGCCGTCCAAATTATTCTGATATTTCCCCACACTGAAAATTTCATTATTTTTCAAAAATCCTATAACAAAAATTTGCATCTTATGCTTTCTCTTTTCTGAGAGATATTGGATTATTTCACAAAATGCAACAAATATTCTTCTTTATATACAGCTTTCGATTTGGTAATGGTTTTGAGGTAATTCGGTGTCACTGTTCTCGGAGCTCAAGCTCCACGATAATTTTTGAAAACACTGTTTTTTGAAAACACATTTTTATTTGAAAAGCTATAGATTTCAAGTCAATTAGTTTTGATTTATTTTTACTCAAATTTCAAATAATTGTGAAATATAATGTTTAAAACCCATGAATTAACAAGACCTATAGAGATATATTTCATGAGAAAAAAAACAAATTTAGTATGTTGTTCCACTTTACCATAAATTTTCTAGTATTATAACCAGTCACTAGTATAACTATTATTTTAATCAGTCACTGACGTAAACTTTTCATGATATTTTTAAATTTGCATTGGTTCACACTTTAATTTAAAAAAATCAAAAATAATTTTTCAAAATTTTGTCTTAAATAAATTCTGAATAAGTCCTTCTCGAGAATTTATAAACAAGAAACATTTCAAACAGACAAAGCCTAAAGGTAGATCTGTCAATTGCCAAAAGAAAAAGGTCATTGCAAAAAATGTATTTTTATTGACACCACTGCACTATATTCAACAATGGAAATATAGAGCATATTTGCAAAGTTCAATGATTGTTATTCCATCAATTAATGCAGGTATGTCATACGGTACACAGGCCACATTTCATTGAGAAATTCGACACATTTACCTACTCTGGCAATGATTACACTCGAGTCCGAATACTTAGCACGAAACCATAAACACAACGAACGGGTTAAACGAAGCCATTTACGACTTATACAACCGAGCGCTTTAATAAAACGACCCACCACACTACGAACGGAACGCATTAATTACATCTTCTTAATGGCGTTTTTCTGGGAAACGTGCGGAACGGGAACGACGGCTACCTGCGTCGATATGTCTCAATGAAAACTTGAGCCGGACAGAGGTAACAAATCGGATTTACAGCACGTATCCATCCGTCGATTCAATCATACATCCATTGGTTCCAATGTGTCCTCGCTTGAACTGCATCAATTGGAGCAAAAGTATTGCCGAAATAGGTCAACTTCCATTTTGCTAGTCCTCTATAATGATGCCTGCTATATTTTGAAATTAGCACCAGAACGCGACGGTGGTTTCAAGTGAGACCTATCGTTTTTGGAACCTTGGTGGCGCCGCTACCGTTACAAATGTTCACCGTTCGCGAACAAATCAGACATGTTACTGCGAAACACACGCGCGCCGGCACATTTGTGCCATTGGAGACGACAGCTGTGACATTGGAACACCTTAACCTCAACCTCAACATGAATTCCAAAAATTTAACCATACTTTAAAAATTTAATGTCTCATTCATTCATTGCAGTTGTGGTTCGTTGTTGTTCGTCGTTCGTAGCTCCAGTTCAGGCAGGCAGTCAGTCAGTTTTCAATTCAGTTTTTGTAAAACATTCTTCGTTCTCTGGGCAAATAAACATTCGCACGGACACGCAATCGGGGGTAACGGGACGCTAGGCATAAATGGCCCCTACCCCAATGACTCGATTTTGCCAAAGATACTTTCGAATCGAACGGGTGCGGATGGCTGGACGGTTGGACGGACGGATGGACTGACGGATGGATGGATGAATGGTACACTCAACGCGAGAGGTGAGAGTGTTTATTGATCGGAAATGCAATGTTATGGAATACTTGAAAATGTTGCTGAAAGAGCACAATGAAAGACAAAGTGAGAGCGCACGAGCACTATGCTCGCAGTTTTGCTGTTTTTGTTGACAGCACCGTAATGTTTGTCACACAAACGGGGCGTTACCGAGCAAACGGCGACGCCCTCGTTGCCCTAGCAACGACCAATATGTGAGCTCGTGAGTGGGGAACAACAACAAATGTGAGTCTCAATCGTCGCGCACAGTCAACCAATGCGCGTGCGCACTAACGCGTAGCCTCTTCTCTCAGTCGAAAGCGCTGTGTGTACGTAAGAGAGGCAACTCGTGTCGTCTCTGTTGTGCGGAGTGCGAGTGCGACCGTTTGCCCTGTGTACGCGGCGAATGATTGGCAAGGCAGGTAGGCCAGAACGGTGGTGGACGGCTTTGGGCCGGTGGCATGTATACAAAAAAGCGCTGTCAACGCAGCAAACTCAACAGACAATACCCAAGCTGCAGCCGACGACGACTACAGCGACGACTACAACGACGACGACTACTACGACGGTGCGAGTCAAACAGGCAGCTCGCGTAGAAGCACACTTGAGCGTGGCTCGAATAATATTTGTTAGTAAGCCAAATAGTAAGCAAGCGTTCCCCTCTGCAAACAGTCGCATTCAAGAGCTCAAGCTAAAGAGTACTCGAGCGCACAGCAGAAACCGTATCGTACCGAACGGAACCGCACCGCATCGGACCGGACGCTCAACTAAACTGAGCCAGTCAGCCCGTGGAATAGCAAGAAACTTTGTTTGTCCCAGAATTGGAAAACAAATAACTTAATAGAATCAAATAAAAGTGATTGTGATTGAAAAGTGTTGTGAATTATTTGAGCCATGATCAAACATTAGAGACGCATCGTGTCGTCTATGCGGGTCCCGACTATCGGCCAGATAAACGCAAAGTGCAAATTGTGCAAACAGCCTAAAATATGAACTGCAATTAAAAATAAAAAAAAATTAATCAAAATAAATTAGAAATAAAGTTTCGTAATTGTATCGAACGGTTTAATAAATCCCGTTTTTCTAAATCAGTGCTAAACGTGCGCGTACGCGTTAAGACGTTTTTAATTTTTACCAACTTAAACGACGCCGGAATCCGGAATAGCCGTCAACATAACCGCGCAACTCATAAACAGTTTCCTGAAGGGATCGCCCCATCAAGCCACGATCGACATCATGCAGAAGCTGTACTCGGACGCGCCGCCCAGCGGGCCGGTCAGCATGGCTGGCGGCGGTGCTGGCAGCGGTGGCGCCAGCGGCGGCAATAATCCGCCAGGTGGTGGAGGAGTTGGTGGCAGCACACATCCAAATGGTAGCAACCTAACATCGAATGGTGGTGGCACCATGAGTCCGCTGGCACGTTCCGCCTACACAATGAACTCCATGGGCATGTCCGTGGGCGGCATGACCTCAGTGTCCCCACAGAGCGCTCCCACATTCGGCTCTAGCGTGCTGGAATCGGCGGCCGCTGTTGCCAGCATGAGCGGCAGCATGGGCGCCGCCGCTGCCATGAACTCCATGGCGGGCAACTGCATGACACCGAGTTCGATGAGCTACGCTTCGATGGGTTCGCCTCTTGGTAACATGGGTGGCGGTTGCATGGGTGGTGGCATGTCCACCATGGCAGCGATGGGTGGCTACACCTCAATGGCGGCGGCAGCCAGTGCGCGCGACATGGAGGCAGGATCGCCGAACTCACTCAATCGCAGTCGTGTCGACAAGCCGACGACGTACCGACGCAGCTACACACATGCCAAGCCGCCCTACTCCTATATATCGCTCATTACCATGGCCATACAGAACAATCCGACGCGCATGCTGACACTCTCCGAGATCTATCAGTTCATCATGGATCTGTTTCCGTTCTATCGTCAGAATCAGCAGCGTTGGCAGAATTCCATACGACACTCATTATCGTTTAACGACTGCTTCGTCAAGATTCCACGCACCCCAGACAAGCCCGGCAAGGGCTCCTTCTGGACGCTCCATCCCGACTCGGGCAATATGTTCGAGAACGGCTGCTATCTGCGTCGTCAGAAACGCTTCAAGGACGAGAAGAAGGAGGCCATTCGTCAGCTGCACAAGAGCCCGTCACACAGCAGCCTCGAAGCCACCAGCCCAGGCAAGAAAGACCACGAGGATGCGCATCACCATCATCATCACCTCAGTCGTCTCGAACATCATCAGCACCACCATCACAAGGATCCGACGGGTGCGGGTGTGGGTAGCGTGCTTGGCTCGGCGCACACAAAGGATGCCGAGGCATTGGCCATGTTGCATGCCAATGCCGAACTGGCCTGTCTGGGACAACATGCTCAACAGGCGCCGTCACATCATCATCAGGCGCATCATCACCAGCTGCAAACAGAGGAGCTCTCGGCGATGGTCAACGCACGGTGCCACCAATCGCTCATCAACGACTATCATTCCTCGATGCATCATCTGAAGCAGGAGCCATCTGGCTACACGCCCTCCAGCCATCCGTTCTCCATCAATCGGCTGCTGCCGACCGAGTCCAAGGCCGACATCAAAATGTACGACATGAGTCAATACGCCGGCTACAATGCGCTGAGTCCGCTGACAAATACACACGCTGCCTTGGGACAGGATTCCTACTACCAGAGCCTCGGTTATCACGCACCAGCCGGCACGACCAGCTTGTGACATCACCAGTATCCACTGGCTTAAGGGCGTGCCGACCAGATGCTGCGCAGCAACACAGCAAGCAGCATCTTCGGTGGCACAACAGTCGCCAGTAGCAACCACCTCGATGCGCACCAGGTGTTGCCGCAACTGCACCAGCATCCGCAGCAGCAACATACGACGCACCACCACCAACACCACCAGCAGCAACAACAACACCAGCAACAGCAGTTGCAGCAGCATCATCGCAAGAGTCTCCAAAAAAGCGCGGCCTATGCGTCCGCCATCGTCGGCGGCCAGCATAAGTTGCAGCTGCAAGCGTCCAACTTGTCGCCGCCTGAACTGCAAGATGACGTCTCGAACATGACCGCCGAACTGCATGACGAGCAACTGCAACATGCGCAGCAGCAGCAACAACAGCTCTACAACAACTATCAGCAATATGCGGCCTCGTATCGCAATTGGAACCACAGCCTGACACTGAACGGTGCGGCGGCGCTGCAGAATCTGCTCTAGCAGCGGCACTAAGCGGCGTCGCAACAGCGGCACAACAAAGACGACGCATTGTTCGTGATCTGTGCTCTGCACTGGCCTGATCGGAACCTTTGAGTCCAAGTACTCCTTCGAGTCCAAGTACTCCGCGTGCGGTAATTAGCGGTACGCCAAAAACTCGACGGGACGTCGCGCCGTTGTTTTAACACCTCAGTGCCGCCGCGTGTTGCGCACTGGACGTCGTTGTACACAGGGTCCCTCTGATTGGCACCTATGCGGCTGACTGGCAGACGCAACATCAACAACAGACGATCTTCGGAGACATTCAGTCGAGTCGAGTCCGTTTTTCGAGACACATGCCTGTAAATACAGTCTTAAGATAATTTTTTCTTTTTTTTTTGGAATTCAATTTTTTTTGGTTTAGTTATTATGTAGTTGTAAGTGAACGAGTTTAGTTTCATGTTGAATCTTAAGAATCCTTTTTTCTACAAAAGAGAACGGGGTTCTTTAAGCAGCAATCAAAAGTGATGTAGTTTTAAGGCAGCGCAGACAACTACAAGTTCGTATAAGTGGGCATAATAGGCCTTTATTTTAGAGATTTTCTTTATATTCAATTTATATGATTTTTTATTTTTTTAATTTTGCTTATATCAATTTTCTTTTATAATTCTTAGTTATTTTTTTCATTATTTTTAGTTTATACGTTTGAAAGTGATGCGCAGGAGTTGAGAATTTACACAAAATCGACGAGAGATTTAAAAATCTGTATTTCGACAGCTATTAATAACAACTGTATTGAGATAGATGTTTTAAAAGAGGTTTTAAACTCGCCAAATTTACCGGGAAACGCGATATAGTCGCGATAGTTCTCTTGAAATTAACTTTTTTTATATCCATTTTATTTTTGCTTTAGAAATATGTCTAGTTTTTTTTAAACTATGGATCTCGGTAGTTCAAAAATTTCAATGAGAAAAGATAATTCAATAATTTTTACGAGAAAAGTTTGAAGTCGATAGAATTTGAGTCGATATAGACTTTATCCGTTTTTTTACTTCAAGATATCGACAGTTCCAAAAACCTCATTGAGAAACGAGAGTACGACAGTAATATAGTCGAGATAGTGTCGAGAATGAGTCTATAGAGCTCGACAAGTTTTTCAAATCTCATTAAGAAACGAAAATACGACAGTAATATCGTCGATAAAGATGTCGAAAAAGTATTTAGCTATTTGTAAAATATTCTGTTCCAAATTGATCTAGTATTTTGTTCAACCACAGATTTCGACAGTTCAAAAACCTCATTGAGAATACGACAGTAATATAGTCGACACGAATGAATTTGTCTTTTATTTTTCAAGTGTACATCTCGATAGTGCAAAATTTTCATTGAGAAACGAGAATACGACTGTAATATAGTCGAGTTAGATATCGAGAATGAGTTTGTCTTTTATTTTTTAAACTGTAGATCCCGACAAGTTTCTGAGATCTCATTGAAAAACGAGAACGCGACTGTAATATAGTCGAGATAGTGTCGAGAATGAGTTTGTCTCTTATTTTTCAACTGTAGATCACGACAAGTTTAAAGAAAACGCGACTGTAATATAGTCGAGATAGATGTCGAGAATGAACTTCTCTCTTTTTTTCAACTATAGGTCTCGACAAGTTTATAAATCTCATTGAGAATTGAAAATACGACTATAATATAGTCGAGATAGTGTCTAGAATGAGTTTGTCTCTTATTTTTACAACTGTAGATCCCGACGAGATTAAAAATCTCTTATAGAAAATACGACAGCAATATCATCGTTAAAGATGTCGAGATAGTATTTATCTATTATTTGTTCAACTATTTTCCTATAAAATTTCAAAACCCTTGTCGAAAAACACGCTCAATATAAGAGAACAAAATCCAAAAACAGTTATTTATGTAGTTTGAACTAAAATAAAGGTTATATCTCACTCCTGCGCATCACAAACTTTAACCCACATTAGCTTTTAGTGGCTTTTGTACTTGATTCTTAAAAATATTCGCCGCATTTATGCCGTCAAACTCCGTGCCATCGTTCCATTTTAATGATTAACTTTAAGCATTTTAAATGATTTAGCTAAATAATAGAAATACGAGCTGCCCCCAAGCGCGGTTCTACCTAAAATTAAGTGCAATTTTTATTAAAGGGTGGCAGCACTACAACTGCTGCCCATCCATCTATATTAATCAAATTCAATCGAAATCGAATCAAAATGATCAAAATAGAAAAACAAACAAAAAAAAAAAAAAATAAATATAAAATAAAATAACAAACAAAAATATTTAAATAAAAAGAAAACAAGAATCTGCAAAAATTTCCAAAAGAATTTTAAATTTTAAATTATTTTTCATTTTACAATATATATATATATATAATTTTTTTATGATTATTATTATTATTTTAAAAATATCATGTGTAATATATATATATAAATAAAATTAATATAGCTCATAGTATAAAAAGCAAAATCCTAAGCAAGTTGTACGAATTGAAGCTAAATCTAGTTACAAAATACACACAAACAAACAAACACATATAAAACATGTATATAATATATAGAGCATCATACACGTAATACATAATGTAACTGTAATTTATAAGTAAAGATTTGCCGTTAATTTTGTTACCTTAATATACAATTTTTACGAAAGCAAAGCTATTACCATCTAATGTTAAGATTATCAAAATAGGGTTGCAAATTGTTTTTGAGGGGTGTGTGCGATACGACCCTGATGCGTATATTCAAGCGGTACGCGTCAGTTCGAAATCACACATTTATTTAAAAAATTCTTTCTGTAAAAATAACATAACAAAAAAAAAAAAGTAAACGTTTGTCAATGCAAAATCCTTATTAATTATAAATAAAACTAGTTAAAATTTAATAAAATAAAACACCAAACTGTTTTAATTATTCATACTAGCTATTATAGCTGCTATTTTAAACTTTTCAGATGGTCAAAACTTTTTTAAAATGGTAAAAAAAGGAAATTTGACTGAAATAAGGAAAAAGAAATGTTGATTCATAAAAGTTTAATTCCAACATATCTCAGATTTACAGTTCCGATTACAGCATAAACTTAGTTTAAACCAAGGATTATAAATCCAAACGAAAGACGGAATCGGTTTTCTTTTAAATGTTTAATAATGTTTAAGAAATAATGAAAAAGAAATGTTAATCCAAAGTGCATAGTAGTTTAATTCCAACATATCACAGATTTACAGTTCCGATTACAGCAAAAACTTAGTTTAAACCAAGGATTAAAACTCCAAACGAAAGACGGTATCGGTTTTCTTTTAAATGTTTAATAATGTTTAAGAAATAATGAAAAAGAAATGTTGATCCAAAGTGCATAGAATTTTAATTCCAACATATTTCATATTTACAGCTCCGATCACAGCATAAACTTAGTTTAAACCAAGGATTAAAACTCCAAACGAAAGACGGTATCGGTTTTCTTTTAAATGTTTAATAATGTTTAAGAAATAATGAAAAAGAAATGTTGATCCAAAGTGGATAGAAGTTTAATTCCAACATATCTCAGTTTTACAGTTCCGATTACAGCATAAACTTAGTTTAAACCAAGGATTAAAACTAGAACCGAAAGACGGTATTCTTTTAAATGTTTAATAATGTATAAATAATAATAAAAAAGAAATGTTGATCCAAAGGGAATAGTAGTTTAATTCCAACATATCTCAGATTTACAGTTCCGATTACAGCATAAACTTAGTTTAAACCAAGTATTAAAACTCCAAACGAAAGACGGTATCGGTTTTCTTTTTAATGTTTAATAACGAAAAGTTTAAACCAAGAATTAAAACTTCAAACGAATTACGGTATCGATTTACTTCTTAGTTTTCTCTTTGATTTCACGTTTTCGGGTTTAAGTAACGCGTCGCGTAACGGTTCCATGTTATAGTTTCTAATATTGTATAAATGTTAGATTTTGTACACATTTTTTCAATATCAAATTAGTTTACAAAAGGAACTTTAAACATATTATCCTAATATAGGATTTATAATTTAATAAATGGGTATTATTAATTCTATATTTTGAAAAAATTACATTCGAGATAGAATTTATCTGTTTTTTTTTACTTAAACATCCTGACAGTTTAAAAACCTCATCGAAAAACGAGAATACGACAGTTATATAGTTTGGTCAGATGTCTCAATTTTATATGTTTGTTTTTAGTCGGTAAATAATATTATGTTACTAATTAATCTTGTATTTTGTTTTAATACTGATTTCGACCGTTGAAAAGCCTCATTGAAAATACGACAATAATTAGTCGAGATATGTAGATGATTTTCGACTATACATCATAGTGCAAAAATCTCATACAGAAACGAGAATACGACCGTAATGTAATCAAGATAGATTTCGAGAATGAATTTGTCGTCATTTTTCATCTATAGATCTCGACAAGTTTATAAATCGCATTGAGAAATGAGACTACGACTGTAATACAGTCGAGATAGTGTCGAGAATGAGTTTGTCTCTTAATTATTCAACTGTAGATCCCGACAAGTTTAAAAATCTCATTGAGAAACGAACATACGACAGTAATATAATCGAGATAGATGTCGAGAATGAATTCGTCGCCTTTTTTCATCTGTAGATCCCGACAAGTTTAAAAATCTCATTGAGAAACGAACATACGACAGTAATATAATCGAGATAGATGTCGAGATAGATGTCGAGAATGAATTCGTCGCCTTTTTTCATCTGTTCATCCCGACAAGTTTATAAATCTCATTGATAAACGAGAATACGACTGTAATAAAGTCGAGATAGTGTCGAGAATTCTATATTATTAATTCTATATTTTGAAAAAATTGAGTGTGATTCAGATTCGCATTCCTGAACTATTTTTACATACATTGTATTATTAACATTTTCGGTAATTTCCATTTTTAAACACAAAATGTTAAATTTACGTCGCATATCGCATATAAAATCGATTATTCCTTTAATTTTACATATCAAAATACGCTGAACTCAGAACATTGTATCAAAAATCTAAGTCCAGAATTTTTTTTTGTTTGTTTTTTTTAGTTAGTCCAAACGAAAGCATTTGTATCGGTTTTGAATAGCCATTGAATTTCGGGGTATTCTTTATTACTGTATAATATTTATGGTCATGATTTTTAAAATAAAAAAAAAGATTTAAACAGATATCGATTTCATAATTTGTATCATTTTACTCGAAACTAAATTCGAAACTAAATGCCGAAAGTGTTTTTATGGGATTTGAATTTCGGCGTATTCTTGATTTTTGTATAAAGTTTTTGATATTGGTTTATAAAATTAAAAGTTTTAAACAGATATCGTAACTAAATTTGTTTTAAAATACACCACAAAGGTTAAACTAAAACTTTTCCCAAAATGAATTTGTGAATATGGTATATTTCTAGTTTTTTTCCTAGAAATTTTTTAAAAGAATATTTCAGTTGAACGGGTTTGTTGTATAAAACAACTTGTATTATCTACAATATGCAAAATGAAGCTCAATTAACGCTTGACTTCAAAATCATTAATATTCCACTTAAAAATTAAGCGTCTGTTTGCAATGTCATCAACGGTTTTTCAGAAAATGACAATTTACACCTTTGTTTTATATTTTAGTTATAATATAACTTTGTCAATGTTAAAATAAAACTAATCACTATAATATTTTGCCTATATATTTCTCTACTTATTAATTTATGTTATAAAAACTGATTAATAAATTTTTAATTTAAATGCCAGGCATAAGATTAATATACTATCGTGGATTGATATCGAAATTGGCATAATCGATCATAAATTTTTTTTTCAGTTATGTAACTATTTTTGCAATATAAATAATTTTTTTTATGTACGTTTGTATTTGACTTTAGTAAAATATTAAATTAAACTATATTTTACTAAAGTCAAATACAAAAAAGCAAATTATCGGGTATATATATTTTTAATGATAACAATCTGAAAAGCTATTTAATTGAAATAAGTTTGTTTTAAAACTGTCGTTAAATAATTCAATAATTCGGGAATTGGCGTCGTTTTCCGATAGCTCACATTAGAAGTTCGAACATTTGCAATTTTAAAACGTTCGTATATATGAATTTATAAACTGTGCCAAATTTCCAATGATAAATAAATACACGCTGCAAAAAAAAGGGCTCTCCCAAACATAATTTTGCAGGCATTAACATGTATGTTTGGAATTTTATGTAAACATAATATATAATTGACTGATAAATCATTTGTAAACAGGGTTGTCTTGAGACTTGAACAGTGTTGTAATAAGCTCTGACTTACATTATAATATCGCGGAAACATTTTAATGTTGCCCCTTAAAATGAGTATGTTCTAATGGAAACATAATAATTACTACATCCAAATAAAATAAATATTTGAACCGAAACATAAATATGTTCAAAATAAAACATGATTTTGAACGACCTGAATATAAATATGTTTCCTGTGAAACATATCAGTTGTTTCAGTTCAAAAAGTAGTATATTTGCTTAGAAACATATTTAAAAATTTTTGGAAAAAAATCCTGAAAATAAAATAAAAATAAAATGTTGTTTTTTTATTAATTTTTATTAAAAATATTTAAACATGCACAGTGGGAACTTATAATAATTGAATTCATATACAAATTTTTAAATGCATAAATAAATAATTGGTTTAAAACTGCAAGTGACATTATCAATGAATGCACAATTGCACCAGCAGACGCTAAACCAGACGATCTAGGCTATATATTTTGTACAGTTACAGTTGATCTCAGTACAGCACATAGCGTAGGCAAGGAATTCACATAGCCTTTTGTTAAAAAACATGCCAAATTCTGTTTGAAAATCGAAACACATATTTTTATTTGTGATTTTTTCACATTAGTTTCAGAAATTATATACTGCACTATATTATACTCTGTTACTATTTGTACTTTTTGTAACACAATTTATATATTTATTTAATTTACAAATAACAAAATTATTAATAACAACAAAAGACACGTACGCAGAAATTGACACTCGGTCAACTTTATATAATTTTATGTTTGTTTTCAAACATCAGTATGTTTAAAATGACCCTATACATACTTCAAACGACGACAAAAGAGACGTTGGTAGAAAATTCTGCTCAACGAGTGCCAACTTCGTGTACAAGAAGATTGTTGCAAGAATACACTTATTTAAATCCAATTTCTTTTTTGTTTGTTTGTAAACATCAATATGTTCAAACGATGGCGTCGGTAGAAAATGCTGCACAACGTTGACAACTTCGTCAGTTGATAAATTATCGAATTAAGACGTGCGTTGCGAACATACGTTGTATTTTGATTTGATTAGCATTTTTTGTGTTTCAAAACATAGTTTTAATTAAGTAAATTGCCAAGAAATAGTTTATTCAAATGCAATTCAAATTTTATGTTGGTATTGTAACATATTTATGATAAATTTGACAGATTCTGTTGGACAATATAATAATGTATATGATATGGTACCAAACTGAGAACAAACTGCATTCAGAAATATGTAGTAGACATAAATAAGGGAGGAATCAATGATAACCCTATACCACAAATGACGGACATTTTTCTATGCAAAATCATTTTATGATATTTCTATTAACAACTTGATTATAAACACGATCTCATACTCAGATTTTTGATATTGTCTATAGTTTATGTGTTATTACTTAAACAAATAAATAGCAATTCAAGTGATTTTTCAATATATTTTGACTGTGACCTTTTACGTAAATGAATTTCTGTCCGATTTATAAGGTATTCCACTGAGAATATTTTAGATACTATTCTGAATTGTAGTAGAAATTCATCCAGGACATTGAACGGAAACTGTTCTAAAAAAAAATCATCGTAAAATACACAAAATCGTTCGTGTATATTACGAAAAAATTCGTATAATTTATCCACGTAATATTTCGTAAAATACACGAAATAATTTTTTGAAATATATGATAAAATTACGAATATTAATTGTTTATTTTATAAAACTATTCGTAGATTTTGTCTACGAAAGCCATTCCTACATAAAAAAAATGATTCGTAATTTATTGAATATTTGTGTACTTTTTTAAGAAAGTAATCATATTTTTGACGATAGTATTCATACATTGTTTAAAACAATTTACGAATATTTCGTAAAATACACGAATACTTTGTTTAAAGAAAACACTGAAGATGCATTCATAAAAATATGAAATATTTTGCAAATATTATAACAATATTAGAAATTGTCCTAGTGTCATGATTGGGCACTGATCATTGTACTTTTATCTTGTCATAACACGACCAGTTATATGACTAACTTAATCTGGTCATGATCATGTCTTTATTAGGGTAAATTTCTACTGGGGAATTTTACACTTTTGACACAAAGAGAACACATTTAAAACTGATTGTACGTAACTATCTGCTTGCCAATTAGAATAAAATGCAGCTCCAAGTTGTCAACGGATTTATGTTTTTACTAATTATACGTAAAATCATCGAATGTTTTGTAAAATTCTACATACAGCCACAAAATTTACGAAAGTTTAATAACATTTTTCGTAAAATATAAAGATCATTCGTAAAATATGTTATTCTTTCGTAAAAAAAATTGTAATAGAAAATAATAGAGCGAAAGTTTCTTAAGTTAAACAAAATATTCGTAATTTTGTTTTTGTTTTAATTTTACGAATAATGATTCGTATAATATACAATTCGTTCCTAAAAAATATTTTAGAAAAAAAAAATTACAAATCTTTCGTGTATTCTAGAATTATTTGTGTATTTTACGAAATTAAAAATTACGAACAAATTTTCGTAAAATGTCCTAGAATATTTTTTGAGTGTGAATATTGATTTTTTTCTTGTCATAAGTCAACCTGTTATAATTTAGAAATGATCAGGTCATTCATTTCTACTACGAATAGGGTAAATTTCTACTAGGGAAATGGACGTTAGAAAATTAGGATGTATATGTCAAAATTTATGCAACAAAACATACAAAACATACATTTTATAGTGTATCAATTATTTATTGCATTACATTATTTATTGAATATTTTTTGTTAACCACCAAGTTACCAAGTCCACAATATATACACTGTAGAAAAAAAAGATAATTTCCATTTATTTATTTTAACAAATAACTGTAAAATTTTATGTAATATCAAAAAACTGAGTAAGAGGTCAAAAAGAAGCCAATTAGGTACATCAAAATATCAAATTTGATTGTTGTATTCCGTAATTTATAATAAGAAATTTAAAATAAAAATTACAAATTTTGTATTCTTCAACACTTTTGCGCATTACTACTGCAGGCGTGCTATCCAATAAATGCCAATTGAAATTTACAACTTTTTAGGAAATGTTGTATTTTTGATTTTATTAGATTAGACTTCTTTTCTTGTTGTTATTTTTCGTTGATTTCAAAATGCATCAGTGACAACTGTGTGGACAGTCCACAACTGACCTTGTACAATTGAATAGCTATTGATTGTTACTCGATATGAATCAACTGCTTTATAAATACACGATAACACTATCTAGCTGCCAATAAAAACAATAAACTCAACAACAAGTCGAAAGGAAAATAACCCTAAATGCAATTTTCCATTCACTGAACCTTCCCCAAATGCATTGCAATGAGAGTGATATATAGATATCTCTGAAATACCGGGGCCTTTCCGGTGAAAAATAAAAATAAAAAAAATTATACAAAAAAAAAACGCAGCCGTTATCAACATGGAACGCTATCAAATCATTCACTAAACAAACAATCCTCACTCGTACTGCTGCCGTTACTACGTACCTCAAGATTCAAAACAAGGCCAGATATGCGGTCCCGAACCGAACGGTACTCTGTACGGTGCCGTGCCGTGCTCTGCTCTGCTCAACACAAATCGGAAAATTATCTGCATTATTTACTAAAAAATAAATTAAATTTCAAGATAAGTTTTCACTCGTAGTCAGCGATAAAGGACTTAAAAAGCACTGATAAGCAATGTTTTCTATTTTGTTTAACAAGCTGTCGTCATTTTAATTAACAGTGACAATTATGCGATTATGGTACCAACCACCGATCTGGCTGCATCATGACTGCTTGGTTCGGTTCGGTTGGCTGTGCTACAAAACTTGAATACAATTCGAATCACAGAACTAAAAAAGCACTTCAACAAAAATCTGACTTTAGAACTGTGTACAGGTTGAGTTACACAATATTTTATAGGTCAACGTACGGACTTCTTAAAAATACCATTATGAATCTAGATACAAAACACTGAATAATTTTAATATTTGTAGAACTTTAAATTCTATAAACTCGTCAAACCATTAAGTCATGAGGTCGTTGACTAAGTTTTTATACTGTACTTCTCATTATTAAACATTGGTGTAATTCATTATATCTTTGATTTCCGTTCACATATAGGAGAAGAAATGTCCGGGGAGAAATCATTAGAAATATTCACATATCTTCAGGACACAGTTCATTCTAGAGAATTCTCTAATAAGAAAATTAATTCCTTAGATAAATTTTCCTACGGAAAAAAAAAGTAATCGACATAAATATAGCAACTGCTATTATTTGGATGTCATTAACCAGTCCAACAATAAAATTCGTTGATTTAATGAAAACATTTGCTATTCATTGTTAAATCAGCAATTTCGTTTGCTAATATGAATATTTGTACATCAATGCAGAATATTAATTACTCGGCGCAGTTTCATAAATTATATTTGCTAAAACTGCGCCGAATAATAATTTGCTGCATTGACGTACAAATATTCATATTAACAAAAGCAATTGCTGCTTTGACGACGAATAGAAAATGTTTTCACTAAATTGCTGAATTTCATTGCTGGACTGATTAGTGCATGCAATTGACATCGGTTGCTATAATAACGACGATTATTTTTGTCTGTGATATACAATTATTCTCCGAATTATTCTTCCACAGACTATATTTTCTCAAAATAAATATGGATACAGTTTCCATAGAATTCTATGCTATGAAACTGTATCACATATACAATTCTTCACAGAGACTTTATTTTTTCAAAATTAATCAAACAATACCACAGAATTTTTCCCCGAAACAGTATTTCACTGGCGAATTCACTATTTTCTCATTACAATTCTACTAAACTGCCAAATTGCCTCGATTATAATCCTAAGACAATTCCGTAATCTTCTTCAAATTAGAATATAACTTTAATTTTGAAAGAGTGATAACTTCGTTTGATTTTTAGTTCACAAACAATTTTTTTGCTCTGTGAAGAATTGAATAAAAATTCGAAAAATTGTCTAAGAACAAAAAATGCAGGAAAGAATTATCCGACAAAGAACTATCCCGAAAAATAACACAACCCAACCCGATTTTTTTCATGCACATCTCATACATCAATTCTATATAATTAGCAGGTGCTAATTTTGACTGTCAAACGATTTTGAGTAAAGTTTTTGATAAAATCGCAATCTGTTCTCAACCACTACATACACACAAAAAAAATTTCACCAACTACCAGTATTCATCATATTGATGATTTCATTTATTGAACTAAAATCGTATTTTTTCAGTGTTTTTCATTTTTATTATTTATATTAAGAAATTTCAAACAAAAATTGGTCTCCATTTACATTTACGTATTTATAATTCTTATAAAATTTATGATATTTAAATTAATATGGTTTGATGAACAAAATTCATCAATATGATGTTCACTTTTTCATTAATATGATGAAATGGAGGCTTCGAATAATTAGCAATTATATATTATAAACCATTGAGAATTATAAATACATAAATGTGTAAACGGAGTTAATTTGAAATTAGATGTAAATAAAAAATATTGAAAATGAAAAACATTTTAAAAATACGATTTTAGTTCAATGAATGAATTCATTAATATGATGAATCCTGTTAGTTGGTGAAATGTTTGGTAACATTTTTTGTGTGTAGATTAAAAAAAAATATATTACTGTGGAAATCAGTTTTGCAAAAAAAAAATTGTCAAAACTAATTCTAATATACAAATCCATGCTAATATTCCAATATGTATTTAAGATAATCGGGAAATTTTGATTTTTTTGGATATTTTTTTTTTATATATTTTTTATCATTTGTTATTTAATGGTAAACAAAAATTGTTTATGGTTATCCAGAGCTAGTTCAAACTAACTATTAAAATAACAAATTTTTTCCAAATGGATCTACTTTTAAAAATATGCCCTGTGAAGATAATTTTGGTACTCTTTTATATAATCAATTTTTCAATCTAAAAATTCATATGCCTTGAATCTGCAAATATCTTATTGGATACTCAGTTTGTTCCTATTACGTAGTCTTTTTGAGATAAATTTGTGTAAACACTTTTAATTTTCAAGCATATTATACTTTTGCTGTTTTTGAAAGGGTATATTTTAAAAATTAGGACCGATTAATAAAGGTTCGTTATTTTTATCGATAGTTTGAAATATGCTCTGCATAACCATTAACCATTTTTATAACCATTATTTATCAAATGCTACAAAAATCTCCCAAAAATAGTCAAAAACCATTAGGAAAATTAAGGTCACATGGGGAATTTTTAAAGTTCGGACTACAAACTTGAAATCGCTGAAGAATTTCCTCTCATTTGATCCCCATATGTACAAATGGGAAGGTAAATCGAATTAGGATTTTTTTTTGGGGGAATGTTTTTCCGGGTCTCGGGAAAACATTGTTTTCATATATTTGAGCATAAATTCAATATATATTTGGCAAAAAAAAAGTTCACTCTTAGTGTAGGTTTTTTTGGTGTTTAGATTTAAATATCTTTAAAACATATCAGAATAATAATATTTGTTGGTATATTTCAATTAGTCTTGACTATTGAGAGAAAAACTGCGTTTACAGATACTTGAAGTTTATGAGAGGTCTCTATTTTTATTATTCTAAAAAGTATCTGAAAAGCATCTAAAAGTACGATAGTAATTTTATTAAAAACGTTACGTAATAGAAAATAACTGAGTATGCAATCATAAGCCGCGGTAGCTCAGTGGTTAGTGCGTTGGACTGCGAGCCGAAAGGTCCCCGGTTCAAGCCTGGACTGGGGCTAACAACATCTTTTCATAGAAACATTTTTCTGTACCGCGCTACCTCTCGTCAGTAAATGGCAAACCTACGAGAGTAAAACCATTGCCTATGAAAAAGCTCTAACCCGCCGTTCGGATTCGGCAATAAACTGTAGGTCCCACCACTTTGAGTACAAATATAACACGCACAGCTCAAATTGGTGAGAGAGCTCGGCCGAAGTTCTATACAGGACTGTAGCGCCAAACTATTATTATTATATGCAATCATAATCAGCTACTGCGAATTATGTAGAATTGATGTATGGAATGACTATTGAAAATAAATTTTATCGTTTTGTTGAGTAGCGTAATTTTTCGGGAAAGTCCCAAAGAGAATTGTCGACGATTGCTGCGTAGAATTTTCCGGGCAGAATTTAATTTGTTGTTTAGAAGGACAGCAGCTTAAAGTCAAATACTATAAAACTAAATCAATGTATAAATAAACTATTTTTACAATATAGAATATTCACAATGTGGAATTTTGTATATGGGCTAAGGACATTTAAATATGTAGAAAAATGTTACGATTTATTATAGCAAACATTTTTATATGTTTTTTTTTTCACTTCTTGACATTCACACCTAATTCTGACTACCTTTAAATTGTCGCAACACGTTAAGTCGTCCAACTAACGATGAATTATTTGAAATTCAAACAAAGCCTAATGTGGCAAAATTTCTCAATTGAATTGAATTTTTTTTTCCTTTCGAAATTGGCACAGACATCGGTAAAGAATATCGACAGGTTTCAAGCCAAAACCCAAATCAACTATACGAGTACACAGAACATGAGTGGGTACATGCTGGCCCCACATTTGATGAATGTGGAACGGGTCAAAGGGAGGTGGAGATGGAGGCTGATATATTGCGTATATCTGAAGTAGCGATACAGGGATGGGTTGTTTCTAAAATGGCGTCAGTATTGGATTTCTCTCAATGTGAGCTGAGAGACACAGCCTGTGTTGAGTACGACGACGATGACGACGACGACGACTTCAAAGGAGTGCGTTTCTCATAGTACGCAAAATACCTAAATTGAAGGGGGCAGAGATATAGCAGAATATTGGTGGGGATGGGAATGGTAGTGTGTAGATAGATATACATTTAATGAAACTTGAATATTAACAATATACATTTGAGACTATACAAAGTGTATGGGGTTCCGTTTTAAGGGTGGCTGGTTGTGCCACTCATTGGGTGGAGGGTGGCGTTGGACGTGGTGGATACTTTTTGTGTGCCGCGGCGTGACATGCGCCCTGAAGTCATGTTGTAAGAAATGTGTGTGTACACGATGTATATTTATATAATAATTAAGTTCAGAGGTAACTCATGTCTAAGTGTGTACAAAGCATTTGTGTGCGTGTGTGTGTGTGTGTTTGTGTATCACATGTATGTGTACATATGCCATTATATGTATAGTAAGTATCTAAAGAGATATCTATATATAGAAAGATTTTTAAAGGCATTGAAATTTTTAAATTAAGCAACATGTTTTTTTTTGTTCGGGGGGACATCAAATAAAATATATAATTTTGTGAAATGTAACAGTAACTTGTTGTTAATACCGATTAGTACTGGAAAAATGGTGGCTATCCATTTTTACTGCTTTTTATTATTGGGAAGAACCCCTTGCATTTTTTGATATTGTCGACTCTGCTAACACATTTTTTTTATCTATTAATTTTGTAAAATGTTTTAGTAACTTATTCTTGAACTCGTTTCTTATTTGTAACAAAAAATTATTGCTTTTTCGTATATGGAAGAACCTTTCGCATTTTCCACATCCTAGGTTTTATTATTAAAATCTTTAATTTTGTAAAATATATCAGTAACTTGTTGTTCATCACTTTTAGTAGTGCTTTTTATTATTAGGAAAAACTTCTCCTACAGCACGAATATTGCTGCAATACTTCTGCAATGTTGCAGCAATATTGTAGCAATATTCGTGCTGTAGGGGTTCATGCATTTTTCGAGTACCAGTCGGCCTTGTTATAAATTCTATAAGATTATGAAATATATTAGTAACTGGTTTTTAATCTCGTTTAGTAGTTGAAAAATTGTAGTTATCTCCAGTTTTGAATGCTATTAATGCCTTTTCTCATTAGGAAGAACCTCTCGCATTTTCACATTTTCGAGTGCCAGCAGACATCGTCGGCTCTGCTAATTTTGTAATGGAATATTTAATTTGCAATAAAGCAGCTACTCCTCTCTCCCCTGGGACGACAGCAGACAAATAATCTACACAAAAAAAAAATTATGTAGTAAAATAAATGTACTTGTTTTAAACATCGATTTTTAATACATTTTTATTTATTTGATTTATGTTTTACCTCGTCTCCTAAATAAAATTTCTTAATAAAGGGTTTTTCAATAAGAGCGCTACAAAAGTTTTTCAACAGGGACGCTACAAAAGTAGAGCGACAGGCACAGCAAATGACGCCATATTTCATATCTCTTTTGACATTTCTCTTCAGTAATGTTTGCCATTTCATGATGGAAAGATATACGAGCCAACAACGAGTCGAAATTATTAAAATTTACTACCGAAATTCGAATTCGTATATCTTTCTATCATGAAATGGCAAGCCTTACTGAAGAGAAATATCAAAAGAGCGGCAAGAAATATGGCGTCGTTTGCTGTCTCTGTTGCTCTACTTTTGTAGCGTCCCTGTTAAAAAACCCATAGTTTTAATATTTCGAATGATTTTAAAATGCACTTGGCAAATAGAATGATATATTGTTTTTCTAAAATAAAATTCGAAAAAAGTTACTTAAAAAATAAAAAATCGTAAAAAATTAAAAAAAAAAAATCTCAGAAAAATATTTTTTCGTAAAATTTTTTACCGAAAATAAACTGTTTTTTTTTCAAAAAAAAAAAATCTCTGAAAAAATTAATTTTTCAAAAATATATATTTTTTTGATATATCGATACCTTTTAGCCAGCACATCGTAACCAACATTTTGGTATTATTTTATTGCAGTTTTGGAAACCTCTATATTAGTAGCATGTCCCAGCAAAATCATTTTTTTGAATTTCGCATACTAAATTTGATTTAAAACCAAATAACACTTATTAGGGGAGACCGTGGCTAAGTCGACATCGGGGCAAAATCAATATTTGCCTTAAAACGCGAATGGGATGTCAGATCAACTTCAAATTCATACTGTACACGTAACATTAGATGCCACTGTTACCAAAGAAGAAAAATCCATTTTGTGCCGGAACTTCAGTTCTTATGTAATAAAATGTGTTTTTTGACACAAAAATTAGATATTGAGAATGCAGTAAACTTGTACTTGCCATTAAAGTTTTGATTATTTATATATTTTGTTGTGAGTTTTATGTAGTAAGGGGTTCACTTATCATGTCGTGTTGATTTTTATTTTATTTTTCCATTCAATTCGCATTTCTATGCCCATAATATTAGTCTAAGTCTCGTGGGGTAAAGTCGACACATAAGCATTTGGTCAATGTAGATTTCGCGAAAATACAATTTATAAAACTTTTTCTTCTATGAGTTTTACAAAATAGTCCATTCTAACAATATAATGAGACTTGTCAATCAGTTGACCATGATTTAAGATGTTATTGAAAAAAATAGATAAAATGTGAATAATATGAATAATGATCAAACCATTTCGCGGCAGCGGAATAAAACAGCACGAATAGTTTTATCTTGGAATACATAATTCAATCAATTTGAAATATATCAACAAAAATGTGTATTCGCGGAAAATGTGGGAGGTGTTCGTTGAAACTATATATTGTAGATCTTTACATCTTATGGAACATTTTTAGCTAATGAATCAATCTAACCAACTGTATTATTATTTTTGTCCTATGTCATTGATATGGTGGTCAAAATTAGCATTGAAAAAAAATGTGTCGACTTAGCCCCGGTCTCCGGAAACTACATTTTTGAAAAATGCCGGTTGCGATACAATTTTTAGTTATTTTTAATTGAGTTCTATGCGCTGTTATACCCTATTAAAAATTTGCCCGATGCGCCATTGGGAAATGATCGGGTTTTCGTAGGGTAAGTCCTATTAGAGAAAATATGATCATTGCCTTTGCATGCCCTTATCATGCTTACCATACCAGGGTTTGCATTATCTAAATAGTCAATGTTCCTGATCATAGCTACATTATTTGTTCCTCATAACAAAATGACATCAGACAATGATCGAGATTTAATGAGAGAAACCCTATTATGCTCGGGCTCTGACAAGGCAATTGTCGGGTAAATAATAAAATGGGGAATTGCCCGATCAGTACATGATCATGGCCTGAGGTCAGTACATGATCAGGACACTGCGTTACAAGGACATTAGGGGCCTCGTCATATCCCGATCATCTCAAATAATGACATGATCACTTCATGACCATGACCCTACCAAAATTTCTACTAGGTATAAGGCTTATTGAAGACATTTGAACTATTAATACAATATTTAAGACACATCTTAGGTTTGTAGATACATACGGTCTATTTCATATCAGAATGATTTATTAATTTTAGTGACTACTTCAAGTATTTTTAACTCTATTTGTGGTAATGATATAATAATGTAATAATAAATATGAGTATTTGTAGAGAATATGTCCACCTTTAAATCAAACATATAAAATCATAATTTATTATGAACTTCCAATGTATTTTTTCACAAAAGTAAAATACTGTCCACTGGCTAGTCTCAATTTTAATTAAACATATGCTAAAATGTTCCTGTAGGTGTTATTTACCTGTTGTCGTTTACTGAAAATTGAAATACCAAACCGTTTGTGTATTGGATCCTTTAACCTTAGCATCGTAAGTAGTACAATTGAAAATTTTTCGAAATAAATTGGAAAAGGCTATATTTTCTTCAAATACTTCTGCACGTAATGAATATTTGGAAATTTTGACAATACTATTATTATTGTTATCTCATTTAAAGGATGGTATACGAGAATATCAATAAAATATTGAACTTTCGGTTTTGAGATGTTTTTTCGTCTCCTCTGAAATTTGATTTTGGTTGGTTACGTTTTTTTGCCTGTAAGAATCGACATTGTTTATATATATAAAACATTTTATTAATAAAAAGTTGTAATTGCAATTTAATATATTACACATCATTTTCGAACTTATGCAAGTCGAGCAAATATTATAAAAGATATAACATACAAGAACTACTTGAGAACTGAGAAGTATGGTAAAAAATTAACGAAAAATAAATATTTTGATTGAAATTTAGTTTGCTGAACAACATTCTTCAATATGATGTATTTTATATATTTGTTCATTAATATGATGAAACGTATTCTTCACATACACTTCATCATATTGAAGAACTCTTTTTCGGTCATTCATCAAATTGATAATGAATTCATAACATTGATGTTTTATATACAAAACATCAATGTTATCTAGGCGCGTGCCGTGCTTTTTTCGTGTCACGCCCGAAAATCTGAGTTCGTGCGTATAAATCTTCGTGCGTGCTAGTTGCTATCGTGCCCGTGAGTGTCCGTGCCTCAAAAATCAGACACGCACCCATTACAGATTTTTTTTTTATAGCTATAGTTTCTACCACTAATTAAAAAAAAAACTTTTCAAGCTTCAGAAAATCAAAATTTCGTGGATTTTTAAAATTGTGGTTCCGGTTTCAACCAACAAATTAAATTGGTTTCGATTCCGGTTCCATACATTTTTAATAACGGTTCCGATTCCGGTTCTTTGCGTTCTCTGACAGGGACTATAATATCTGTTCCGGTTCTGGTTCTGATATTTTTAAAATAGCGGTATCGATGCCAACCAGGAAAAAATATATATGTTCCGATTCCAGTTCCGGTTCAACACATTTTTAATAACGATTCTGGTTCGAAAAATCTAAACGGTTCCGGTATTATTTTTCACGTTATGCTTGCTTTTTCATGTTTTTCCGTGCTTTTTTCGTATTTTGTCGTGTTTTTCCGTGTTTCTTCGTGTCTTTTAAAATCCCATATTTTATCGTGCTTCTCGTGCGTGCCTGTAAATTTACTCGTCGGGCACGTGCTCGTACGTGTCACCTATCGGCGTTCCCGTGCGTGTCCGTGTCATCAAAAACAGGCACGCGCCCATCTCTAGTTTGAAGAACGAAATTCAGCAATATGATGAAAATTTGTCTTTTAAGGGACTGTATTTTTTAATTCTAAATTGTGGCTTACAATGGTCTAAACTTCCCGAGTGGAAATTTGTTAAGATTAGCCTTATTTCGCATCCGATCCTGATCAGAATACGAGAAGACATCCGTACCAAAGGCCACCTGAAAAGAACCTCGTCAGAATCGAATAGGGCAATTCTAATTTACAAAGAATGATAATCTGGAAAATATCGATGTTTTGGACGATAATACATCGATTGTATACATCGACTCTTTCCATCGATGTTTTCCGATGTATCGAATAAAAACATCGATGTTTTCGATGCATCGAATGAAAAACTATTAGGTAAATAATTTAAATTTTGATGAAGAGTTTATATGTTTTTTATGTGATATAACCAAAAATTTAATTAAATTTAGCTAGTATCGATTAGCAAATATGAATTTAACTGTGATTCGATATATCGAAAAAATACATCGATCTATCGAATAGATTCTGAGGCTTATATTGCATCGGAAAACATCAATGTATCGAAGCAATATATCGAGTGTTTACAAAACATCGATGTATTTTAGACATCTCTAATATAATTTCATGATTTTTTGTTTATGTTTGGGAAGTCAAATTAAATACAAAATATAGTATAGACAAATTATAATAAAAGTTCAAAATTCAGTTGAAACAAGTGGAAATAACATTGGAAGTAAAAATGTAATTATTTTAAACAAAATTTTATTTATTTTTAATACAGTATTTTTGTGCGTGTACGGTATACACAACCGTTCCCCAACCCACACACATATTTCAAAGGGTTCCCTTTAAACAATGGCGCACGGGTAAAACAGAAATTCTGGTTTAGTCGCCTCCCAGTACTACACAGCACTTTTCATTATAATAATTCTTTGTAATTAGGTTTTCGAAAGTTAATTAAAATTCGGTTATGAAAGCGGAAACTTTCTCATGAACGCTTCCGGGAACAGCAGAGCAAAAATAAAATAAAACGAAAAAATAAAATAAAATAGCGTATTCAAGAAAAGCACGGCAATAAAAAGCTTTTTTGGGATACTTTGCGCTGAGCTGAATCCTTTAACGTTTCGTTTTTTTTTTTTTCACTTTTCGACAAAATTTGTGTGCAAACATTTCAGCGAAATTACAAAATGTAAAAAACACGAGGAAAAAAAATACGTATTATATTTTAATGAGCAAAAATGTCTGACGTTGCTGCCAAGGCAAAGGCAAAGGGTCTGGTGTGCGCATCCGACGCGCCAACCAACAAATTCATCCAACCAACCAACCAAGCTACCATCCAACCAACCATTATAGCAACCTACCATCCAACGAATGTACAAACGCTATAATTAAAATGATGACTTGGAAATAAATTGTTGTTATCTTTGACCAGCAGCCGCATTTTGATTAAATGCCCGCACTACTTGGTGCAGGGTGTAATATGTAGTTAAAAGCAGGGCTTGGGTGGAGGGGGACACTATTTTGAACTGTATACGAGCATAATTACTGCACGTCTTCGCACGGATCGGACACGAATGGCACGAATGAAAATTCCCCGCAGATTCTGCTGATACAAAGCACCAAAGTGTGCTCTATCGTTGTGAGCACGCCAACGACTGAACTACTTCGTGACTAAATTCACAGACTCTGGATTAGGTGACGTCGTATCGAAGGGTCGCAGGGATACCATCACATATATAACCCACAAGCCTTTTAATACGAAATTGTAGCAAATTTAAAAGTGAAAAATCACGCAACAATCGACGTTGTCACAAATTGAAAATCAGCCAAATGCGTAGGTTGTGTGGTGCCCCCGGTGGGGAGGGTGTTGCTAATTTTCGACACCATAAATGGCCTGTAACACTTAAGAGTTCAAATGAGTTTCTCTGTGAGCACGACTGACAAATGAGCACGACGAGCATTGTTCGCAGATTAAACTGCAAATTGAAATTAATCCGTGAAACCATACGATATTTGTGTGGGCACGTGCCGGCGACGACGTATGGCCACAGGCTCGTGGGCGCTGTCATTTGGACGGCAAGTTCTGCAAAGCCTCACAAAAAGATTCTCCCGAGAATCGTTAACATTTTTGACTGGTTGTGCAAGCAATTGTCTTATCGCGATATCGTGCAATTTTTTATTTATTATAAAAAAAAACGGAAATAAAATTATTCAAAAATGTGTTGTGCTGCAATCACTCAACATAATGGCGCCCAAAAAAAACCTTGTCGCCTGGTGTGGTAAACTGGGTTCACATTCGCGTTCCCAGTTTAGTCCAGAAACGCATTAATCACGTTCGACGCGCGCTCTGCGAAGCTCACGGACAGTTATGACATCGGCATTCAAGGGTGTGACAGTGACTGATGTGCTGAGCCAGCTTATCGATTGGAAACACACCTTTGTAGTAAGCGCAAATGCATAGCCACCTCCCAATAGGGGGCTACATGCAATGAATCCTTTATTAGCTAAATCGTATATAATGACGCCAGGACTAGGCTTCACGTGGGTGTGGTGTTTTAAATTTTTTGACAATATCTATAAAATAAAATTTATTCCATGTGTTTGAATTTTTTTAATTTCGAACAAAGACATTTGTTTACCGAACAAACAATTATCTCTATTTAGAACTTAAAGTCGAATTTTAATTAATAAAAAAAAAATAATTTGAAAATTGCAGGGGTAGAAACCGGAACTATAAAAAGAACGTTTGGCAATCGTTCCGATATTGTTCCGTTCCGGAACGAACGAAAAGCAAAAGTTCCGAGCGCAAACGTTTCAATCGGAACTTTTGCTCAAAAGTTCCGGCTCAAAAGTTCCGATCGAAACTTTTGCATACAAAAAACGTTTGAATCGTTCCTATCGCCATAGGCACGCATACTGATGCGTCATTGGAACTTTTTTGGCTGAATCTGTTCCTGTGGGCCTAGATTCGCATCCTGGTGCGTCATTGGAACTTTTTCGGGTGAATCGCTTCCTGTAGGCCTAGATACGGATCCTGGTGCGTCATTGGAACTTTTTACGGTGAATCGCTTCCTGTGGGCCTAGATACGGATCCTGGTGCGTCATTGGAACCTTTTTGGATGAATCGCTTCCTGTGGGCCTAGATACGCATCCAGGTGCGTCATTGGAACTTTTTCGGGAGAATCGCTTCCTGTGGGCCTAAATACGGATCCTGGTGCGTCATTGGAACTTTTTTTGGATGAATCTCTTCCTGTGGACCTAGATACGAATCCTGGTGCGGCATTGAAACTTTTTAGGGCGCACCAGGATCCGTATCTAGGCCCACAGGAAGCGATTCACCCGAAAAAGTTCCAATGACGCACCTGAATGCGTATTTAGGCCCACAGGAAGCGATTCATCCAAAAAAGTTCCACTGACGCAACTGGTTGCGTAACTAGGCCCACAGGAAGAGATTCACCCAAAAAAGTACCAATGACGCACCAGGATCCGTATTTAGGCCCACAGGAAGCGATTCACCCTAAAAAGTTCCAATGACGCACCAGGATCCGTATCTAGGCCCACAGGAAGCGATTCACCCGAAAAAGTTCCAATGACGCACCTGGATGCATATCTAGGCACACAGGAAGCGATTCACCCAAAAAAAGTTCCAACGACACACCTAGATGTGAATCCATACCCATTGGAACTTTTAAACGGAACGAATCAATCGTTCTTCATCGGAACGTTCTTTGTCGGAACGATTCAAACGTTTTTTGTATGCAAAAGTTCCGAGCGGAACTTTTGAGCCGGAACTTTTGCTTTTCGTTCGTTCCGTTCCCAACCCCTGGAAAATTGTCGTGACGATATCGGTTTTAAATTTTGTAATGAACTTATTATTAAATTGAAGTATATACTTTCAAAACACATACTATAGACTTTTCTGAAAAACTTATTACAGTAAATGAACTACAAATTATATTTTCTGAACTAAACTTTATATTTTCTAACTGCAATTTATTATTATGAAATACAAATGACGTTTTCTGAATTTCAGCTCACTATTCCGACAACTTTTAGTATTCTAAATTCTTATTTACAACTGATGATTTCTGGACTACAACTGGTTCTAAGTTACAAAATGAAAGTTAGAATATTTTTTACGATTTTGAATTTTTTAAAAACGGCTTTAATACCGATGTAAAATAAAAATTCAAATTATCCCCACAAGACAAAATTTGTGGCAGGCACAGGGCAGTATAGAAACATGTTATCGAAATATTTCACGCAGCCGCGGTAGCTCAGTGGTTAGTGCGTTGGACTGCGACCCGAAAGGTCCCCGGCTCAAGTCTGGACTGGGGCTTACATCATCATTTCAAGAAACATTTTTCTAGTAAATGGCAAACCTACGAGAGTAAAACATTGCCTATGAAAAGCTCTCAACCGCCGTTCGGATTCGGCAATAAACTGTAGGTTCCACCACTTTGAGTACAATCGGTCTAAGTTCTGATAGGACTGTTAGGTCTAAGTTCTGATAGGACTGTAGTGCCAAACTATTATTATTATTAAAGACTAAATCCAAAATATGCCGGGAATCTGCTGGATATTTGCCCGAAATATTCCTGAAAATGCATGAAATTTTGCATCGGGGCCCGAGACAAAATTTCTGGCATTTATCAAGAATAATCCAGCATATTTCCGGTAAATATCTGAGTATTGGATGGAAGCTTTTGGGAAGAGTAAGGCAGAATATCAAATTTTATGGAATTTATAAGGCTGATACCTGGCATATTTTGGGAACAGACAGAAGACTGATGCAACCCGAGACAATATTTTCTTAAACGTCCTGCTGACTTACGCATTGTCTATACTACCTATATTCGGCCGAAGATGAAATACAATTCGCACATTTGGGCAGGGGCTTCAAAATCCTCCTTGGAGTTCGTCGACAGAATACAACAACGTGGATATATTTAATAGGTGATGAAAGTATTTCATCGACTATTGGTTCTCTTGAGCACCGAAGCACCGTTGGGTATGTAAGCCTGTTCTATAGGTATTACAACGGAAAGTGTTCGAGGGAAATTCATGGCCTGATTCCACCAGGTCGTGTGTTTTCTCGTTCTACTCGGGCATCGAACCAGGCCCACCCCTTCGTAGTCCACTCGGCTCTCAACAGAACAACGCATTGCAGAGAGAATTCGTTCTTCAGTCGCACGATACGTATGTGGAACAATCTTCCTGCATCAGTTTTTCCCGACATCTTTGATATTGGCAATCCTTTCATTCGATCAACACTGTGCATTGCAAGACTAGCGGGCATCCCCTGGGCGTTGGTTAATATGTCAAAAACCTCGGCCTTTGTCTGCTTGAAATCTTTCGAGAAATTGTTTCTAAATTGCCCCGACCCTGTCTGAGGAAACTCCGCCTTTATGGAGACTAAATTTTTGGCATTTTTCTGAAATATTTCGGTCATATTTTCGGCAAAAAAAGATAAATAGAATATTTTGGGAATATTTGGGATTTTAATGGCACATTCACGGCATATTTGTGGAATGGGCAGAAAACAGGCAGCTTGTAATGTAAACTTCGACTTTGTCTATATGAAATTTGTCGAAAAAATATTTCAAAACTGCATCGACCCTGCGAAAAATTTGGTCTGGAGTTGTCTGCCTTGAGCGTAACAAATATTTTGTTTATTTTAAATCTTATAACATAAATTAAAAATTTAACTAAAAATTTAATATTTTAATAATTTTTTCAATGTCAACATATATTCAAAACTTCTTAAAACTAAAATACACTAAAAATGTGTGGGAATATTATTCGAACTATTCGAATAATTTATATATTTTGTATTTTCTAGTGGAAATTATGACCTAATAATGAGAAACTATGACTGATTAGTTTTCTTGTCAGTTAGAGATCAGTTGCAAAATTAAAAGGATCAGATTATAATCATTATAATCATGTCTACCATAATAGGACAAATGTATCTGTTAGGACAGTAGCAACAAACTAAACGTACATTCGGAATAGATGTATTGAATTCTTAAAAAAAAACGAAATAAAAATATAATAGAGGTGAATTAAATGTAATATCAATTATAATTATACGCTGAGACAAATCTTCCCCAAGACAATCTTTCTTCATACAATTTTCCGAAGACAATTCTTTCCCGGACCATTCTACGTCCAGATAAATCTACCACAATACAATATTTCGAATAGACTATTGTTCCTAGGAAAATACTTTCTTGGAAAATTCTACGTCGAGACAAATTTTCCAGGAATATTTTTCCCTTAGACAATTTTTGTTTAAAAAGATAACTCATCTCCTGTAGTTTTTCCCAAATACAATACTTTTTAGGTCAATTCTACGCCGAGACAATTTATTATCCCGACAATATTTTCCCCAGACAATTATTTTCCGAATATATTACACGAACAATTGAGGAGCTCCTTTCCAAAACGTATTATGTGAAACGAAGATATGTTTAGTAAAACCTGAATTACTCTTACTTAATGGTAAAATCAAATTGAAACTAAGGTGGTTTCCAAATCGAATATTTTTGTTATTTCGATCTGTATATTCACTTTTTTAAATAATCATTTGTAGGCCGTATATTTGTAAATAAAAGCAATTTATATTTAAGTGGAAATGAGTTCCTCAACTATTAGCAAGACAATTATTAACCGAGACAATTCTTCTCTAAACACCCAGAAAACAATTCCCTCAAATCCCATTAAAATTGTTCAATAGGACAATTATTGATTTAATAGTATACAAAAAAGAAATCTTTTCATATAAACTCAATGGCTATGTCATGGTATTTTCTAATATTTAATGGTATTTTCCGATTAAAATAATAATTTGTCCTACTGACTATTTTTAATAGTAAAAAACTATTATTTATATAGTATTTTTTTCCTCTTATTGACTATTTTTAATAGTAAAAAACTATTATTTATATAGTATTTTTTCCTGGGTGAAGAAGAGCAGTGTGGGGAAAAATTGTCTCCGGAAATAAATATCTGTAAAAGAAATAAATTTAGCAAGAACCGTCCGGGTCCGCGGAAGAAATGTCTGGCTTCGATGAATGACTAATTGTATGTCGACTATTCTAAAATAAATTTTTGAATATAATCGATTTTTGAAGATTGAAATTGGGGAAACACTAAATTCTAGAGTTTGTTAAATCGAAGGTCACGTTAGCATATTTTCGACTACCAAAAGCCATAGGCGACGGACGCGCTGCTTCGAAGGAGATTCTGTTGACTATTAAAATTTGTTTATCAATTTGTATGCGTTGTCGTCACAGACAACATTTGCTATTTGTGTTTGTGTTTGTTTGTTTCTATGTTTGTTTATTTATTTTTTGATATATTTAATTGAAACGTGCAGAATTTGGTGACGATGATGACGATGACAACGCCACAGAGCTTCGCTTCGCATGGCCACGAACGGACGGAAGCAACATTCGGACGCCCACAAAACGTTTCGTTTGACGGACAGCGATAGTGGCGACGGCGACACGAACTGGATTCGTGCATACGCTGTATTTGTATTTGTCTCTTGTTGCTGCTGTCCTCTGTTTGTTCAGGAAAACTTTTGTTGTTGCTGCAACGAGTGACTCCTCTGAGTCCAAAGCAACGGTATTTCAGACGACGCAGCCAACGGGTCCTGTGAAGGCCGGCTGTGGCAGGGAGATTGAGAGAGGAAGCGCAGGAGCGAAGAAGATTTCTCGAAGTATGGTGTCGTGTAATTGCGAATTTGGGGCATTGGGCTAAGCTAATGCTCTATGTCAACTGACTGACGTTGCAGCAACAGTTGCTCGTTGTGCTTGCTTGGTCCTTTGCTCGTCCTTGTCATGAAGAGCTACGGTGCAGAACTTGGTCCTTCGGTTATTCTTGCGATGCTGCGTTTTTGTCGATGCTGCTGCTTCTGCTACTGCTGTTGATTTCGTCCGAGCTCAGCGTTATGCAAATTGAGTCAATTTCATTTGTACCCCGTCTTCATTCGCACCCGAACATCCAGTTCTATGTTGCAAACTCAGCAAATACCATTTCGGAAATTGAAGAGCAAACTTTTGAGTGCGACGCAATGCGAACGACAAACTTAATGACGACGACTCTGCTAAATGTGTTGATTTGTTGATTTGTTTCGCCTAATCGCACCGCATACGTCACATATCCTGCGTTCTCCGTCTTGCACCTCTGAGCCACTGAGCACCCATAGCAGTCGAGCGCCGTGCGCCTTCTGCAGGAGGTTCTGAGTTTCAAGTTCCGAACTCTCGCTACTATTTGCATTGTTTTGTTGTTGCTCTCGTATTTAGACGTTTTAGAAAGTTTCAGCATGTGTTTGAAATTTATTGACATTATTCAATTAATTATTGTGCAAATATTTTCGCACACTCACTCGTTCGTTGGCTCGTTCGACTGCTCGTCCGCCCGCCCGACAACTCGTTCTCGAACAACCAGAGTGAATGGATGGCCATTAATTGTGAATTAGGACGAATTTCGTGCGTGTATCTATGCGTGCGTGAGTGCGTGCGTGTGTGCGATCGTGGTATTGCCATTTATGCTGTTTGTTGTTTTGAATTTGCATATACGATTTCGGCCACCTTGCATCCTGTTTAACTCCTTTGTCCCATCTTTCTGCTGATCATCTATGAGCTGTGGGCCTGCCGCCATTCGCCGCCGCTGGTCTCGGTGAATTAATTTTGGTTTCGTGTGCAAACAACGCGCAACAAATCGAATTCAATTAATTTCATTTTTAGTCTATGTTGTTTAATTATTTTGCATCATTTGCGCATAATTTAATTCAGTTGGAAAAACTTCACAAAATTTATATTTTTTTATATGATTTTTAGTTGATTAAATGGAGTAATGACTCGACACTCATTGTCTTTTATTACTTTTAATTCTTCAAATTGGTTGTACCAACTAACTTCATTCGGCTAAATTGAATTGTCTACAAATGTCTGAAATATTGACCTATACACATTCCCAATTGTTCTAAATCTGTGCTAAATTGTTTTAAAACAATTCGAAATTGGTTGCAGTACAAACTACAACTCTTTTAGTTTTGACAATACCAACCGAATAAGCGGTTGAAAGGACCGAATAAGTTGGTTAGGCAAAGAGTTGGTTCTTTGTAATAAAATTTCAATTGGATGTTGCAACCAGTTGGGAAGGTTAGATCACATGGAAAATTTTAAAGTAGGGACATTTTATAGTAGGTGTTATTATAATAGTTAGGATTCTCAAAATTATAGTCGGTTTAAGCCGACTATTAATACCTTACACATATGTGTGGTTACCATTCAAAGTGGTATATAGTACACCAGGGTATACGAATCCTGAAAATAACTACAAACTTTCAATCGCTGAAGAATTTCCATTAATTTAATACCCATATTTACATATGGGTAAGTGCACCGAATTTCGATTTTTTTTTTGGGAACCACAAGTCGTTTTGCATTGTTTTCATGTATTTGAGCATGAAGTCAATATATATTTGACCAAAAAAAGTTTACCTGAACACGTATACAGTAAAATTCACCAGTAGATGTGTTTTATGTGATAAATTTGAACATAAGTGGTCGGTTCACATAATAGACAGATCATGCCCATTTTCACTGACAGAGAGCGTAGATATATAAGTAATCTAAATTAAGAGTTTCATTTATTTAGCTCTTCTAGCTTTTCTGTAATCGTGATTTCAACAGATAGACTGACAGACAGACGGGCAGACGGGCAGACGGACAGACGTACATCGCTAAATCGACTCAGGAGGTCATGCTGATCAAGAATATATGTACTTTTCCATACCGGAGATGCTTCCTTCTGGGTGTTACAAACGGCGTACCAAACTGAATATGCCCTTTCACTCTTAGTGTAGGTAATAAAAACCTCTTGCTCACCGACTAGGAGGTTGCTCACCGACTTGAAAATCATCAGAACCACATCGATTTGGAGGTTACCATGACCTCACGTACACCGAGTTTGTCACATATCCGACTTAGACGTGCACAACCTAATGCTCACAGACTAGAAGATTCTTTTTACCGATTAAGAGACTGTTGCAAAAAGTGTATCAGTAATAAATTGTACGGGAGGGATTTGTCTCTAAGATAAATTTTATCGGTAAGAATTGCTACGTGGAAGAATTTTCCGGGTAAGAAAATTCTCGATGAAGAAATCAAGGGTGATTTTATATGTATTTGAAATATATTTGTTTAGTTTTCCAAATGATTCGTAGAAATATTATTTATTCGTATTTCTTTTTAGTCTTTTACAATATTATTTAAGTAAGGGAGATAGTTGGGTCAAATTTATCAACTCATTGAACCTCTAGATACCAGATATAAATCCTGATTCATAATAATATTTTACATATACTGAAACCCATAACTGGTATCAACAGGACCAATAAATTGATAAATTTGACACAACTATCTCCCTAACCACAATAGTATTATAAAAGAGTAAAAAAGTTTAGAGTTATTAATATTTCTACGAATTTATTATTCTTAATAATTTTTATTTAATTTTTTAAAAAAATTCACTTTTTTTAATTTATATGTCCAATTTTGACGTTTACGATTTTTTTTTAATAAAACACCATGAAATCTATGAGATTTTCTAAGTAATAATGCAAAGCACAAGAATGGTGCATAACTGGATACTGAGAAATAAATGCACAAAAATGGGTCTATTTTTAGCCTAAAAATGAGTCCTTTTTGCTTCATATCTCAGGTCCTGTTAAATGAATTTAAAAAATTGATATGTACATATAATTTGTGTTCTGTTATGCATATTTTGAATAAAATAAAAATAAGTCTGACATTATAATCAACGTTTACCAACCAATAGAATCCACAAAAACGTGGTTTTTCGTTTTTGTCAAATATCCTTGAAACTGAATGTGTGGGGAAAAAACTGAAAACGCCATTATTCATAGAATGTCCAAATCCATAAGAATATGTAACTTTTATTTCTGGTGTCGAACATTTTTGTCAAATGTGCGCACAGTGTAATTCTTCACTGAACAATCCCTACTCGGACCTTTTTTTCCTCAAAAAACTTATCTATGGAAATAAATGACTTGAGGTAGAATTTTAACGGAAAAAAATTGTCTCCAAAAATAAATATCTTGAAAAATAATTGTCTCAGGAGAATTGTTTAGGACAAAAATTATACGGGGAAGATTTGTTGGTAGGAAAAAATGTTTTGGCGAAGAATTGTCTCTGCGAAGAATTATCGAGAATGAATTTGTTTACTTTTACTACAGAACGACGATACATTTGAAGCCGTACAATTCTTGCTCACACTATTCACTCAGCTACAATTTTCTCCTAAGACAATCTACAACACAATTTAATTCATCAATAATCTGGACAATTCTTCCCCGTATGTTTTTTCCCCAATATGTTTTTTCCCCAAATGATTGTCTCTACACGGAATTTTCTCAAAAATTAATTGTCGCGGGAAACAAATGTCTCGGAAAAGAATTGTCACGGGAAGGATTGTTTGAGGAAATTCTTTCGGAGGAATATTTTTGAGGAAGTGTTATCTCGGAAATTAAATATTTGGAGAAGAATTTGGGAAAGAATTTAACTTAATTTCACAAAAACAAACATAGTACAATTTTCTATAGAAATCTTTATAATAATTCAATGAAAACATATACATAAATTGAACAGTAATCATAGAAGATGGTGTCAAATATAATGAATATAATAAATCATTCTAGACAAATCGACCAGAAATAGCCAAATTGGTGAAATTAGCTTTTGGGAAAAGGTTTAAATCAAAGGAATTTCGGTTTTCATTTCAGTTGGGGTTTAAATTTTAAATATAAAGAAACGTTTTCGTATCCATATATTGTCGTTGTAGAACGAAAAGTAACCAAATACATTTTCAAAATGTTAAATACTCATTTACAAAAATCTTTATATATCTGTCAATTTTTTATCGATGATCCCAAGATAAGAAAATGTAAAGCTATCTATTGATATTTGTACTTTAAAAATCCATCAATTACTTTTTATAATATTAATCAAGAAAATCGAAATTTAAGTTTTTCTTAAATATGTATTTGGTGACTTTTCGTTCTACAACGACGATAAGTATATTAAATCATTTTCAACTTCTAGACTTTGAAATTTATTGCATCATTGCAAAAGAAAAAATTCATCAACTACAATTTTAAAAATTTGAAATCGTTTTACAAACATTTTAATGTATCTGATAGTATCTGATCGTTAAAGAATGATCAGAATATATTGAACTATCAAATAATATATTAACTTTAGAATTTAATAAATAATTTCCGTAAAACATATTTACATTTTTTTTTCACCTTTACAATACAATGTTATTTTTTTTTACAGACAAGGTATTAATTTCCCAAATGTTTGTTTATACAATGATTACGCATCAAGAAATAAACACAGCAGCAATAAAATACCGCATGATTAGTGCCTGAATAATGAATGGAAACTCCGAAGATATGCGTCGCATCCTGCTGCTGCTGCGTTTATCCTTAGACATAAACAAAACACAGACAAAAATTCAGCTTAAACCAATGAGCCACAAGGATCATCCTCAATTTCCGACTGAAAGTCAAGACGATCAAAGTGCGTGCGACCGTCCAGAAACATTTGTAGTTTTTCGCATTCTAAAGCATCACAAATGAGTGCGCACTTAAGCCGCAGTGTGAGCCGGAGCCTGAGTATGAGCAAAAGTCTTTTGTGGTATGATTCGACTAATTGTAAGCCAGCTCAAAGCAATTGTGCGTTGATTTCTATAATTGCATTTTTTTTTCGCATCTTCAATTGATTCATTAATGAACGAGTGCCACTTGCGGAATTGACATGCATTTGCTTACATTTCCGGTGAGGTCTATTGCTATTTTTAATTTTCGTTTTTTATTGAATACTTTGAATAAAAATAAAAAAAACTACTCAATGGTGAGGTAAGTGCCGTTTAATGCTTCACATCAGAGCTAAGCAGCTATAAGCCCTATCGACGCCATGTTTAGCAGCATAGTGAGTACCTAAAAACTTAAAGCCCACTGCCATGTTTCGATGATTAATGAAATTCCGTTTGATCGATACCTCATATTCGATATAGGGTTGCCATGTTATACTAAATTATAAGTAATACCAAAAAAATAATAATTATAAATATAAAAATTGGCTACTTAATTTAAGATTATTTTATGACATCTTAAAATACGAAAAATTTTGTAGGTAAAAAAATTTAAACAAAATCACTTATGAAGACTTGATTCAAGTTCATCAGTTTAAATACAGTTTAAATTTAAAAATATTAGTTTTTCCTTTACAAATCCAAAATGTAATTTCAACATTTTTATTATTATTTAAAGTGTCTAAATAGTAAACTGAATATTTAAAAAAATAGGGAATCAAATGTTGAATTCATTATGATTTCAACATAACAAGTGTTTTTTTGTTTTTATTTATCCAGTAAATATTTATTCCTTTATTTTCATTTGACATATTGTGATATTCTCTAAATAATTAAAATGTTCGTATCAAAATTGGCTATGTCCATATTTGCGTATCAAAATATAACGTCTACGGAATTCCATTTGACATTTAACATTTTAAATGGTCGGGAGTTAAAGTAGGCCGGGCCCGAGAACACTTTGGTGGCGATATTAAATGGGATATTATGTGAGATATATAATTGTATACCTAAATTTTATAAATCTTAATTATGCTGGTTACTTCAACCTCAGAATCAGCATATTTCGTCTTATATCCCCTTAACCCCATAACATTGATATAAAAGTTAAAAAAAAAAAATAATCAAAAAATTTTGAAAATTAAAGTGGGCGCCTATTTTTAAAATATATGTGCAGATTTTTAATAATTATAATTCATAATTTACGGCTTAAATTTCCACTAAGCAAAACCAAGAAATAATGTAAATCAGTTGGAAAGGTTAGATCACATGGGAAATTTTAAAGTAGGGGCGTTTTATAGTAGGAGTTATTATAATAGTTAGGATTATCAAAATTATAGTCGGTCTAAGCCGACTACAAGTCGTTTCGCGGGAGAACATTATTTTCATGTATTTGAGCATGAAGTCAATATATATTTAACCAAAAAAAGTTTAGCTGAACACGTATACAGTAAAATTCACCAGTAGATGTGTTTTATATGATAAATTTGAACATATGTGGTCGGTTCACAGGTCATAATAGACTGATCAATCCCATTTTTACTGACAAACAGC
This sequence comes from Dryomyza anilis, assembly GCA_951804985.1. NCBI lineage: Eukaryota > Metazoa > Arthropoda > Insecta > Diptera > Dryomyzidae > Dryomyza > Dryomyza anilis. The sequence continues at coordinate 92,457,595 of OX638132.1, read as the reverse complement.
GTAGATATATAAGCAATCTAAATTAGGAGTTTCGTTTATTTACTTCTTCTAGTTTTTCTGTAATCGTGATTTCAACCGACAGACGGTCGGACAGACAGACGGACATCACTAAATCGACTCAGGAGGTCATGCTGATCAAGAATATATATACTTTTCCATACCGGAGATGCTTCATTATGGGTGTTACAAACGGCGTATCAAACTGAATAGACCCTTTCACTCTTAGTGTAGGATATACAAATTATTGATTCTATAGTATTTTTCATAATGCAAACAATTTAGGCAAACAATTTAGGGTTCTCATAGTGTTCCAAATATAAATCCCAAATTGTGTGGGTATTATCTTTAAATGATTTGTCGATTGTACCAAATAGGTGAACCCATTCTTGTGTCTGTCCCTCTGTCTGTCTTTTGAAATCACGATTACAGAAAATTTGAAGAGCTAGATCAATGAAACTTCTAATTTAGATTACGTATATATATACGCTGTACCAACAAGAAAATTGGCATGATCGGACCTTAGTGACCTGCGAACCGACCACTTATGTTCAAATACCTCATAAAATTTACATTTATGGATGAATTTTACTTTATACGAGCTTAAGTGAACTTTTTTTGCCAAATATATATTGCCTTTATGCTCAAATATATGAAAATAATGTTTTCTCGAGAACAGACGTGTGTTTCTCGAAAAAAAAAAACGAAATTCGGTATACCTACCCATTTGTACATATGGGTATCAAATGAAAGGTAATCCTTCAGCGATTTCAAGTTTATAGGTATTTTCAGGATTTGTAAACCCTGGTGACATATGTACCTTTTTAAGTGGTCACCACAGACATTATCACATATGTGTAGGGTATTTATGGTCGGCTAAGACCGACTATAACTTACATAATTCTAACTAACTTAATCACACCAATTATCAAAATATCCCTACATTAAAATTTCCCATGTGATATAATTTTCCCAACTTGTTTTATATTAAAATTAGTCAATAGGTTATTTATAATAATTTATTATTTTAAAAGGTTAATCCCATTAAATACTACAAAATACTATTAAATGCTATTAAATTGATTTTGTGTTAATATGAACATATTTATTTTTTGTATACTATGATAGTTAGTGATTCAACAATAACAGTTATTGATTCAATAATAACTGTCATATTCACCAATTTTAATAGGATTTTTTCTGAGTGTAGTAAACGCTTTCAAAGACATTGTTTTCGGACTCAAATTTTAAATAAAGGGCTCGTGACAATAAAATGGTATCCCACAAAAGTTATTTTGATAAAAACGTGTATAGACGTGGACATTTTTTTATTTTTAAATCAAATAGGTAGTTGTTTCCGAGTGCACAAATTTAGTTTTTTTTATTATTTCCAAAAAAATAAAATTATTTGTATCGGTTTTAGATTTAAATAATACCAGCACAACAAACAAAAATTATACGCGATCTTAGTATGATTATCCGATGGGAATTATAATTAAGAACTCATACTCAGTTATTTGATATTTTCTAAAAAAAAATCAATTCACGTGATTTTCTATATATTTGGGACTTTAACTTTTTACAGATTTGAGTTTTGATCTCATTGGAATACAAAATTCCATTCGGCTAATATTTGGAAATAAACCTATTTAGTTTCGGTTGAATCTGACCAAAGTTTTGACCAGTCAAACGCAGTAAATATAATATTTAAGATGTATCTATTATGTATTGCATAACATCTGTTGATTATAGTTTTAGTGCCACATTCTGTATTCAGAACGAACGAAAAGAACGAACAAATTATGTAAAAATGATGTCAATATTATTTGAATTTCAAGCCTTTTTTAAATGACGTCATTCACACTAGTTTAAAATGAGTCACTTTCATCAAATAGTCATTCGTTTCGAAACACAGAAAGTGGTTAATAATAACTGATAGAATCATAGACTTAATCACAAATTCTATGGACCTGGTAACTCTAGATGCAAGTGCTCGACAATGAGAACAGGTTGCTGCGAGCGCAGGATAAGTGCACGCGGCTCACCGACCCTGCGGGGGCGCTCAGACCTACAACCCATTCAGCAGGCAGTAGCAGTGATAGCTAAAGCCGACAGGCCATTTAAACCCCATATTTGGAAAAATCCTTCCAAATGTCAATCATTTGGAATTGTGAGGGCAGGAACGGTACAACATACCTCAAGGTACATAGTTGAGAACACAGATGCTGACAGATGGTGAATAGGCAGACAGTCGAACTGAGTGACTGAGTAACTAGCTGACATGCAAATACCAGAAGGCGACGACGATGACGACGACGGCAGGTGCGACATGCTGTGGAGAGTATTACGAACTGGTAGCATTCGCAATTGCCAAGTAGTGGCTGTCGGAGGAAGGTAGTTTGGTGACTCGATAAATGCGGCCAAGAAGTCAGTTGACGAATGTGAACAGCAGGTCAATTACGCTGCTGACACAGCGTTAGCTAAGCGCACACAGACTATGCAGCTAGTGTTGCCGTCTAAACGTGGCTAATGAACGAGGCCAATTGTCATTGGACATGTCATGTCGCCAACTCATAAAGTGTACGTGTGACAGGTCATAAAGTTTGTAAATGCGCTGGACAATCATCATTCGACTCTCACCTGAGAATTGTGTCAATCAAATCTTTTTGCATTTCTGCGTCGGTCCAACCAACGAAAAAACGCAACAACTGAACAGTGTACATCAATGCACCCGTCCATCCGTCCTTCTGTCTGTCTGTCCGTCTCCATTGCTCCATTATCACAAACATTTGTTCGAGTGACAACTAAATTAAACCATTTGTCGTGGCTTATTTTCACATATGCTTTCATTTGACACGATTTCGATTCGTTCTACGGTACAGGTTGACACCGGGACCCCTTACGAGGGTTGTTGCCAAAGTCTTGCCGCGACGACCCTTTTCGCAACAATAACAACAACAACAGCAGCAGCAACAACAAGTAATAATAGCCGAAAACCAGAACAAAACCACCCAACATCACCCCAGAGCAAATTGGGCCGTTGGTATTTGGTACTTTGGTCCTTTGGCTGCTGCTGCTGCAGTTGATGCCCTCGCGTAGTCTAATAAATGTTACAACCTTTCCTCCGTCCGTCCGTCCATTCGTTCGTTCTATATATACCCTTCCTGTTGCTGCTGCTATTGTTGTTGTTACTGATGCATTGTTGTTTTTTGTTATTGTTGGTGTTGTTATTTTTGATGGTTCTGTTGTTGTTTTGTACAACTTTAATTGTGAGGCAAATTCGTTTCACTTTCGCTCATCCAGAAACGTCGAGGCGGTTTGTTTTTGTATTTCTCCACGTCTAAAGTGCTAATGCACAGTTGTTGTTTTTAGATTATTGTTTCGAATGGTGGTATTAGCAATTGTCGTCGCCGCACCGTGGTGCAAATTCACCAAAAACATGTTTTTTTTTTGGTTTCCACAAAATGGTGCGAAATTTCGACAAAAATTAAAAATAATAAAAAAAATATATAATGTAATATACAAAATATTTCTAATTAAATTTATAAAATTCTAAATAAAAAATAAAAAAAAAACTAAATTTAAAATCATTTTTTGTACGTTTACTTAGAAATTAACCTCTGTTTTCTTGTTAGTCACTTTTTTTGAAACCTAAGAAATGAATCTATGCATTTCAAGAACAATTACCCTTAGTTTTTTTTTTTTTTTTTGATTTCATTATATGGACTGACTGGCACACTAACAAACAAATGGCGATGACAGACGCACGTCCCATTACGAAGCACAATAGCGAATATTACAGACAAAGCCAGATCGAAGAAAACAAACGTAAACGAATACACACAGACAAAAAAAAATGTACATCATATGGATGAATTCTGTTGTTCAAACCATGATTCATTGTTTTGAAGAACCATTCATAATATTAATGAGCAACGACATCAGTGTTATGAATTCGATCATAAATATGATGAACGCTTGGTAACTTTCGAAAAAGTGTTCTTCAATATGATGCACCGTTTGTGGAACCGCTTGGTACCCTGGTTTCAAAATTGAAAAGAATGCAAAATTAAAAAAAGGCTCCAGACAGTACAATAGCCACGGACATATTTTATAAATAATTTAACATAAAAATAATTTTTCGAAACTACGAAATTTCACGAAATTGCCTTTGCTAGAGGTTGGTTCCCTGTACCGATCGTACAGCTGTCGAATGCTGTTGGTTTCAAGCGGTGAATTTTAAAGTCGCAGCAGAAGGTTTAAATAAAGTTCTTTTAAACGAATTTTTGATTTTAGTTGGTTGGTTCCTGACAGAACTAGTGGGCGTTTAGGGGTTAAAAAATAAGGCATATACTTTTTTGATACTTAAAAAATGAGACTCTGCATATCAAAAATAATTGTTCAAAGTAACTTTTTTTTCATAATTATGAATCATGAATATTTTGTTTAGTTGTTATTAATTCGAGTACTTCTTGAATTCTTTTGAATGTTTGTAGTTTTTTTCCTTCGTAATTAAATTTTCTATTGATCGATTCTGATTTTTTCGGTTTTAAAATTTTAGATTTTTCAGTACCAAAAACAAGTTTTTAAAGTAATGCAAATCGTTTTCATTGTCAGATAATTTAATTTCGATCGACATTGAATTTTGGACCATGTCCGTTATACATTTTTATTGAATACTAAATCATATATGTTAGTTTATTATAAAAGAAAATCATTTGATGATGATTCTGGCAATATTGTAACAAAACTAAACCAAACAATCATGTAAATGAGTTTTATATATAAGAGACACACGTTATATTCCAAATTTTGAAAAATAAATCACTTGAAATAAGAAATGGTTAAAATATGATATTCAAAATTACTTTTTGGTAAAATTGATCCCAGAAAAAAAATTTAAAAACTTTTTTTTCCGAAAGTTTTCAAGTAGGCGGAGTTTATATTAAAAGCTGCTTATTCTGTCCGTTCCCAAATATGTCGTGAATTTGGCATTCAAATTTCACAAAATTTGACAACCTGCTATAGACTTCCCAAAATGTCCCACTTATCTGTGTGTTTACTGCAAATATGCCCGAAATATTCTTGAAAAATAACAGAAATTATGTCTCTGGGGAATACCAAATTTGTCTTATCAAATTTTCATAACATCTATATATATAATACTCATTTTCCGTTCGTTTGTTAAACTGTTTGTTTGTGCGCTATGCAAACGTACACCTGTGCACGGATTTCCTTAAAATTTGGAATATATATCCTACAGACCCATGAGAAGGTCACTATATAGTTTTCGTTGACACTCCCACTTTTACGCCCATTTTAATTTTTGTTGTATGTTCTAGATTCACAGCAAAACCGCTGAACGATTTTTTCTGAAAATTTGCATTACTATAATATAAGGGCCATGGAGTATTCTAAACCATAAATAAATTAGATTGGACAAACAGGAGTGGCAACTCCCAAAGAACCCAAAAATTCAGTGCCCTATATCTCAACCCTAACGTTATCGATTTCCATCAAACTTGAAATTTGGATGATACTAAACTTACTTAATCTCACTACACCAAACTCACCTCACTATAACTCACCAACTCATAATTCACCACACCAAAGTCTAAACATTTTTCGTTAAGACTTGTAATATATAGACATAGGAGAAGGTCACTATATAGTTCTCGTTGACACTCCCACTTTTACGCCCATTTATATTTTTGGTGTATGTTCCAGATTCACATCAAAACCACTGAATGAATTTTTCTGAAAATTTTCAATACTATGATATAAGGACCATGGAGTATCCTCAGCCATAAATTAATTAGATTGGACAAACAGGAGTGGCAACTCCCATAGAACCTAAAAATTCAGTACGCTATATATCAACCCTAATGTTACTTAATCTCACCACTCATTATCAATTTTTAAAATTTAGTATTACCAAAATCACTTAACATGTTCAATCTGTTTGAAAAAAAAAAACAACATGAAATCTGTTCAATATCTGTTTAAATTTACATGATTTTTTTCCCTGAGTGTATATTTTAAACTAGTTTTTCTTGATGAACTAATCTCTTTTCTTATAAGAAAACCAATAAATATATTATTAATAAAAAAATTCAAACCAAATGATATTGTTTATATACCTATTTTGTCATTTTCAATATTCCATAACGATACTATAACGATAGGGTTTTCGATAAAACGAACATTTTAGAATGATATTGATGTTTTTGTTCTTACAGATATTAGATGATATCAAAAAATTCCCGATATAACATTTTTTGTTATTGTTTACGAAATTTAGTTTTGAGAAAAATAAATTTAAAAATTATAATAAAATGGTTTCCAATGTTTTATATTAATTTTTTCTATTTCTTACATATTGATTAAAGAGTTTTATTTATTGTAAAACTATAAACTATAAATATATAACACATTTAACATAATCGCGTCCACTGTGCACAGCCACCACCACCCAAACACAAGTGAGTATGTGCTGTGTGTCCTGGCGGCCCTCGAAACCTCCGGAGAGAAACGTTTATCGAGCAATACGTCAACGCAAAACATGACGAAATACGCAACCACCAACAGATGTAAGCAGCAAATAATGAATATGCGGATTGCAATCTCAATTCCGATCCTGGTTGCGATTGTGCCTGAAAAGAGACCAATATAAGGGCAATAAAATAATTGACACAATAAGCGTTTCATTAAAAAGGGGACGCCGTGCACAGTTGAGCGGGCGAATCCGCCTTCGCGTTTGCGTGCACACCCTCATCATCCGGTGCCGCGTGGCACAATCTGCTCTTAATCTCTGATATCCCAGGCTTTACAAATTTTATTTACAGTTAATAGTTTCTTAGTTGGCAGGAGCTTCAGCAGCCTTTGATTGCCAGGACTTGGCTTGATTTGGCTGCAACGTGGGCAGAGAATTGCGAGCGCGTGACTGCGCGTGAAACCTTTTGGAATTTTGATTTGATTATTTTTTCGGTGTTTGCCTAATGCAATCAGAATCAGTAACACAATCAAGGAATAAGAATGCGAATGAGCAGTTTGTAGTTTATTGTGTCGCTTTGTTGTGATGATTGTGTCGAAGGATTAAGTCGGGCGTTTATCCATCCAGTCAGCCATGCGTTGCCATGCGTTGTCAAACGCATGGGCGGGTGCGGATACAGATGCGGCTGCATTTGGCGACAATTTGACAGATATGTCAGTTAAGATTTACTTTTTGATTGTTCTGCAATCAGTGCATTTGAATAACAAGTGCGTCGCACGAAATTCTGACATTTGTTTAGAGTTGTGTTTTTTGTTTTTTTTATTTTCGTTTATTAGTTATAATTCTTAAGCCGATTTGCTGCATCAAATAATAACTCAATTAAGCACTCTATCAATATGAATGCAAACATGCGGATTAATATTATTTGGTCATTTCGAAATATTTTTCTCCATTCTACTTTCGCAAGTTTCGTCTTGAATGGGCGCGGCATACTTCGTCGTAATTGTCTAATTGAGTCTGCCACTGAATTAATTAAAACCTGCCCGAAGTTAACGCTTTTTAATGTTCAAGCAGTTGTAAAGTTTTGAATTCTTTTGCTTTTTATATTGTTTCTGCGTTCAATTAAAAATTTAATGAACTGCATAAATCGAAAGTAATTTGCATTAATCTCCATTTTTTTTCGAGCGATTTGAATGCCGCAATTAGCAATGAGCGCAAGTTTTCTTCAATTCTAAGAAAAAGTAAAGAAAAGCAAATAATGTTTTTTTTAATTATTTTGCGGAATATTGAAAATTAAAGACATGCAGAAAAACATGCAGAAAAATTTTCAACGAGAATAAAATATTTAATTATATTTAAATTTTCCTTAAAATATTTAAAATGTTCACTAAAAAATCAATTTTTCACTAAAAATTAAATTTTTCAATAAAAATTAAATATTTCACTAAAAATTCAATTTTTCACTAAAAATTCAATTTTTCAATAAAAATTCAAATTTTCACTAAAAATTGAATTTTTAGTGAAATTCAATTTTTCACTAAAAATTCAATTTTTCACTAAAAATTCAATTTTTCACTAAAAATTCAATTTTTCACTAAAAATTCAATTTTTCACTAAAAATTCAATTTTTCACTATAAATTCAATTTTTCACTAAAAAAATTCAATTTTTCACTATAAATTCAATTTTTCACTAAAAATTAAATTTTTCACTAAAAATTCAATTTTTCACTAAAAATTCAATTTTTCACTAAAAATTCAATTTTTCACTAAAAATTCAGTTTTTCACTAAAAATTCAGTTTTTCACTAAAAATTCAGTTTTTCACTAAAAATTCAATTTTTCACTAAAAATTCAATTTTTCACTAAAAATTCAATTTTTCACTAAAAATTCAATTATTCACTAAAAATTAAATTTTTCACTAAAAATTCAATTTTTCACTAAAAATTCAATTTTTCACTAAAAATTCAATTTTTCACTAAAAATTCAATTTTTCACAAAAAATTCAATTTTTCATTAAAAATTCAATTTTTCACTAACAATTCAATTTTTTACTATAAATTCAATTTTTCACTAAAAATTCAATTTTTCACTAAAAATTCAATTTTTCACTAAAAATTCAATTTTTCACTAAAAATTAAATTTTTCACTAAAAATTAAATTTTTTTTAGAAATTCAATTTTTCACTAAAAATTCAATTTTTCACTAAAAATTCAATTTTTCACTAAAAATTCAATTTTTCACTAAAAATTCAAATTTTCACTAAAAATTCAATTTTTCACTAAAAATTCAATTTTTCACTAAAAATTTAATTTTTCACTAAAAATTCAATTTTTCACTAAAAATTCAATTTTTCACTAAAAATTCAATTTTTCACTAAAAATTAAATTTTTCACTAAAAATTAAATTTTCCACTAAAAATTCAAATTTTTACAAAAAATTCAAATTTTTACAAAAAATTAAATTTTTCACTATATTTTCATTTTTTCTCAAAATTCAAAAATAAACTTATTTTATTGAAATCTTAATATATAGTTTAAAACCCTATTTTAGAAAGCTATGGAATTTGTTAATTAACTTCGAGACCTCGTCATATATGACATTCTTCTAATGCGTCTGAGATCATTAAGCGACCAAACAAAAAATACTCGTCATCATTAATACGCGTCATCAGAGCGATACAGTGATTCCCAAAACTCGATACTACTACTTGTCGCAAAACTTGTCGATGACGGGCGGACGAACGAAACGAGACGCGCGCCCACGAGAAGTTTTCTTCTTGCTCAAATATTATGCTTACGCAAATATTTTTATTTAGTAAATGTCATTTATTATTTATGTTTATTCGAGCACTTATCTAGTGCTGTTCAACAACAACTTTCCAACTGGCTGGGCCAGAACGGTACGGAAAGGAACGGGCACGGTGCATACAGCACACAGCACAGCATGGCACACGTTCAATGAATCGAAAAACAAAAAACCAATCGACGAGGCTGCCAACGAATGAAGTTGAATTGAATTCCAAACCTACGAATTGAAACATTAAATGGCACCCGCAACAGAAAAATACATTTTTAACTTAAACTAATGGAGGACGATGATGATGACGACGACCAAGACGAAAACGAAAACGATGAAAACGAAGAGAACAAGGCGCACAAAGAGCGAAAGGACGAGGCTAAGCAGTGGGTGACGGTTGAGCAGGAGGTCGAACTTTAGTTGGATGGAGGAGGCCGAGAAGATTGAGAATACAAATAAGCAAATAAAATAATGGAAAAGGAAACGAAAAACAAGTCTCAGTGGCAAATACTCGCTGCCGAGGCGGAAAACAAGCAAAGCGAATTCTTCGACGTAGGTACACAAAGAAGCGTCTAGCGCACGTCTACCAAACGGCATGGCATGGATTTGGTTTCGGATTGGGATTCGAGTGGGCGGATACAATGCACCAACAAACGAACGAAACACCTCGATGCGACATTTCTGCGGCAAGTAGTGCCGAGTTCGCCTTGGATGGCATGGCTTTCTGAGTCGATAGATGGATGACTCGACGTATAGATGGATGGATGGAATGGTTGGCTGGATATTCTGATTATTGTTATTGTTCGTGTAAACAAATTGGCAAATAATAAATATTTTTCAGTCAAACATTGCTAGTCAGCTTTTCGTGTTATATGCCAAGGAGAGAGTGAGAGAGTCAAAGTCAATGCAGACGAACTCCGTTCAGTAGGCGGCCGAGGTGGATGCAGTAATTGGAAACGCAATTGAGGACGTTCGTTGTTTGAGCATGCGATTCGATGGGAAATTGGAAGCCACATCAGGAAATGGTTCGCTTTTGTTTATATTTGACAAACTAAATATGCAGATAACGCTGCCAGAGATTCAACGACGATGAGGCACTTAGTCAGAACACGGAAAGCGCTGTTCGTAGTACAGACGTCGCATGACATGATTCTAGTGGCTCAAAGCAGAAAGCGAAAGTAGTAGCTTAGAGAGAGAGAAGACGACAACGACTGTTAGTGTCAACAGCAATCGCAGGACGTCAGGAGTCAGACGACAGACACGACAGACGACGGCAAAAGTGAAATGACGGCGAGCATCAGATGAACAAACAAAAACATGCATAAAATCGATTTTGAACGGTACGAGTCGTTAAAACGTTCTGTGGTTGTAACGAAGTGCCAAAAAACAAGTCCAAACAAGGACACTTTAACGGTATCTCGCTGCACAAAGCGAGAGAGCGCTGATAGGTCCCATTGTGCAAGAGCCTTGCCGCGGAAATGACATTAGCAGCTTTCGTGTATATAACGGAACTAACGGAAGTCTCATAAGTTTATTTGTTAATTAAAATCACACAATCAAACAACAACAACAACAACGACGACAAAAAGAGCCCTTTTTTAACATTTACCGCTCTATTTGCGCCGAGGCGTCGACTCGTACAATGCCATAGGTCGATTGCAAAAGACTTACTTCTGATGTTGTCTTTTGATTATAATGTTTATCAATAAACAAAACCTAAATGGATAAGTCATGACTTCTTATTGTCGCAGAGCTAATATTTTGCGAACGAATAAATTTAAATAAAGCATTTTTGGTAATTATTCTGGGGAGCAAGCAAGGTGGATGAGCAATGTAGAGCTTTGATTTATGATCGTTTAAGACGGCAAATTGCTATGACGCAGTACTTTGTGTGAGTTGTATATTTCAGGTAATTTTTTTTTATTCTACTAATTACTCTTGGGATTTAAAAGAAATTTCGTTGTATAAATTATATTTCTTAAAAGTTCATCCAATAAAGAAGGTTATTTCACGTGGGACATTTTATTTAAACAAATTTCTATAGTAGGTGTAATGATAATTTCAGCAATAAAACAAATTATAGTCGTTCAAAGCTGACTTCCGAGCTGATTTCCGAGCTGAGTTCAGAGTCTTCAAGGTTTTCGAATCCTGCAAATTATAGCCAACTTGAATAGTATACGAATTGCCTTTCATTTCACTACCCATATGGGCAGTTGCTGAGGTTCCGGACGGGACATTCGTAAGTTTAAAACTTTAATATTTCGAAGGAAAATTAATGAATTTACTTATTTTGTTGTTCCTTCTAGTATTTAAAATCTGTAATTAGAGAATTATATACGATAGATCAAAAGATATAAATTAAATTGTGGTCGATCGAGACGGAACAAAAACGGAAGGTTCATGTGGAAATTCCAAAAAGTCATTGAATTTTGCATTTAAATTATTTGTTTAATTATTAAAAAAAAAGCTGAGATAATGTGCTTTGTTTAAAAATTTACACTTTGTTCTTAAAATGTATACTTTTAGCATAATAAATAACAGAAAAATTCCGAACGGGACATTTTTTTTTCTTTTTATAGAAATACTTTTTGCATACAACTTATTTTTTTGAATAATTTAGAAAGTTAGCTGAGATAATTTACTTTATTTTGATATATACAATTTGTTCCTAAAGTTTATAGTTATTTCATAATAAATCACAGAATATTTCCGGAAGTTCCGTATGCTAATTTGCACTACAATGATTTGCTAAAAATATTTTTATATCTGAAACGATTAACAAACATTTTTATGAAATAAAAAGTAATGTACGAATCGAATTTCCAGAAGTTTCTTTTTAAAGATTTTAATTTTTTTACTTTTTGTGAAAATTATTTTTTTAAGAAATTTTTACACTTTTGGTATACAAAGTTCTGAACGTGATTTCAACTAGCTGTTAAAAATGTTTTTAAATTGCTAGAAAATCTATGTTTACATTTTTAAAAATACCGAGGAAATTCTGCATTAGAAACAGAGGATTCAACTCTTTTAAAAATGTTGTTAGTTTAATACGATAAAATGAAAATGTATGTTTTTGGTTCCATACGTGATAATAGGACAACCTTATACAAAAATCAAAATTTGTCCCTTATTTTAATTTCAATGCTTATTTTTAAGCTTTATAAATATTAATTAAGATTGTCTGAAAAAACATAAAATAATTATTTATATCTGTATGTCTTTCAAATCGTCTTTGTAAAACGAAAAGTCACCAAATACATTTTCAAAATGCCAAATATTCATTTGCAAAAATAATTTATATCTGACAATTTTTAATCCGTGATCTCAATTTTTTTACCACATGATAAGAAAATGTAAATCTATTTATTGGAAAATTTCTTGGTGTAATAACAGTAATTATAAAAAAAAAAAATGGTTCAAAGTCACCTCGCACGTGCGGTGACTTTGGCCCAAACATGTTTATCACCAATTTCATCTATGTTTTTATGGAACTATAAGATGACTATGATACTATATCATCATAAATGTTTTACTTAAAATCCAGATCACTTGAAACCCATTTATTTCGAATAATAAACATGGTAATAAGGATTAATATGAAAAAGATAAAAAGCATTTTGTATTTTTCATTAGAACAAGTTTATTAAATGGAATTAATCAAGTAAATTAGTCAACTGATATTTAATATCAATTACAAAAAATAAATTCTGACTATTTTACACTTATTTTTAAATAAAGGACTTATGTAGATCTATCATTTTAATATTTCTAGATAAATAATGGTCAGTTCCAGTTTGTACCCGCCTTAGTCTTGCAATTAACTCAACTCCGTTGTTTTTCATTTATATTGTTATGGCAATATCTGACATTAAATAAAAAAACTAAATAAAATTCAAACACGTTTATTTTAAAAATGGGAAAATAATGCATATATTTGGAAAGAATGGAACAAATAAACCCACAATTTCACATGAGTTATTTTAACATTGGGTATAGACGTTAGAATTATTTGATGTGGGTTTTAACCGGGTCAAAGTTACCTCCATGTATAGTTTGGGGCAACTTTAACTCGGGCCAAAGTCACCCCAAAAACATTAATTTTAAGAACGATTAAATAACATAAATAATTAAAAATAGTAATGGACTAAAATGACAATATATATTTGGTTTATTAGAAAGAAAATATATTAATTTCTAACATAAACAATGTAACTTATTAATAGCATACGTATATTGTACATACTAAATTGATTTTGCTCGTAAATAAAATTAATGATTTTTAGCTACATTTACAAAGATATTAATATGTTGTAATATGAGTGTTAAAAGTTAAGGAAATACCATAACGCAGATAGAAAATGCTTCAAAGAAAATTATTGTAAAAGAAATGAAATCTGTAAGTCACTTGGATGCTGAGAAAATTTGATTGCAAACATTATTTTTTGTTTGGCCAAAGTCACCTCTGGAAGTCTAAAGTCACCCCAGTTGACGGTAATTCAGATTACTTACACACAGAGAAAAATTATGTTTTGCAGCAAAGATGTTACACGTTACATACATGAATTTAAAATCTTCCGACGAAATGTTTCAAAACCTCCTCGACCCTGACAAAAATGTTGTCTTGGGTAAGTGAAATTAAGTTTTTATGGCATTGGTATACCGTATTAAGCCGTCCTTAAGCATTTAGGGCAATCTATCAACTTTAGTATACGTTTTTTTTTATTTTTCATTTTATTTTACACTTTTACACTTTAAGCCCAAGAAATCATTTTTCTTGTTTTGCTGGTAGACTTTTAAAGCTGTTCGTGTTTGAAACAGTTCTATTTTTTTATATTTTGTTACAATTTACGATTCTCGTCTACGATTAATATATTTTATATACGATAATTTGTAAAATCGACGAATTTTGAAAGCAATTTCGGGGATATAGAAAACTTAGTTTGCATCACAGCCCAAAGTACGTAAACCCGAACTACATCAAATGATTTGAAAACGGCAGGAAAACTACAGTTACTCACAAAATTGAGCGTACACATTTTGAATTATATGATATACTAATTTTAAACTATTTTAAAGTATTTTTTTTTTTTTTATATTTTATATTTTTTTACATTTGAACAAATATTTTTTTATTTAAATGAACTAAAAAAACAAAGTTAAATGATTGGTTATACATCTTTTTAATTCAAAAACTAAAACAAATCCAATTTTTATAGACACAAAATTGAGCGTATAGTTAAAAAAAAGTTATAAATGGAAATAACAATTAATTTTACGATGTTAGTATTTCGTGGGTCCACCTTCTGCAGCAATAACTGCATGCAAACGCCGTGGCATCGACTTTACTAATTTTTTGGTAAGAGGTATATTGTTCCAGACGGTAAATTGTTCCTGACTTCAGCAATTTTTCTTTTAAGTTTTGTTTGTTGGGTTTGTATTTTTCAACCTGGTCTTAAGTTCATCCCAAAAGTTCTCGATCGGACAATTTGTCAATCGTCAATTGACACTAAAATCGTTAAATAATTTGTGGCTGTTTGCATTTGTGAAGTTGCGATAGCCGGCACACATCTTAGATTGTCTAAAATTTGAATGTACGCTTAATTTTGTGTATTCGAAAATGGTAACTTTTTATTATTTTAATTCCAGGGGGCATGGATATTATAATTTTTAAAGATTTCTTCTTAATAACTATAACTAAAATATGCACTTTTAATATAAAAATTTAATTTTCTGTTAGAAGTTTTTCGAATGAAACAAAGTAGAACGAAGAATTTAGGACCACAACTTAAGGCTCTAGATTACGCTACTGATAGAGGAATTGAATACGCTGAAATAGTTTTATCCTCCAGAAATATGCAACATTCTATGCGAATTTCTTTTTTTTTGTGATTACTAGATCCTCCTCTCCAAATTAAGTGTGATTACTCTACTCAAAACTTTGTATTAAAGTAAGTTTTTGTCTATATGTTTTTTCTATATCTAGAGCAAGAAATATTTGTTCTGAAACTGATATACAAAAAATAAAATTTCCTATCGTTAACATTAAATTTTCCCTCATTTACTGATCTTTGACAAAATTGTGTTGATTGGTGATGCTTTGTAACAATCGTCTGATTCTAGATTTAGTCTGGGCATTGTGAAATATTGGGAAGATAGGAGAGACAAACTATCGAGACTTTCACAATGCCCTTTATTTATTGGAAAAGTTTTCTTCGTTTTTGGATTATTTTTTCAATTTTAAGCTGTTATATATTGAGAAGCATCTGTGATTATAAAGGGTCATACCTAAAAGTTAGAAATTACTTCCCCATAATTAAAAAAAATCACAAAATGAGTTTTTTTTTACGGTAGATAACAAAAACTTATAAATCCGACTCTCAAAAATTAAATTACAAAAAATCGCTATTAGTCTTGATAAAATTCAACAAAACACCTAGCTAATTACTTGAATACTAAAAAATGCGCGCAGGGGTCTTGAACTAAACTAACGAGCTACTCGTGATCTAAAGAGCTACATTACTTCAATTTTCTGTAAATATAATTAACACATTATAATGAATCAAAGACTATATTTAACTCATATCTCTTCGATGAGTGTGTTCTTGAAGCTCAATTTGCAAAGTTTTATACGAAAAGTTATTATTGGCATATTTTTTTTTTTTGGTTTCAAAACGAAACGAAAAATAAACGTATGAACGACCGACACAATTATGTTAAATGTTTATACGCTTATTACTTAGTTATTAAATCAGCGAAAGACAAATATGAAATATTTTTGTACATTTTATTTATTTGCATTTTGATTAGCATGAAAACTAATCAGAACCTTTTTACGATTCCGAGGAATCTGACATATAACTTTATTATTATTATATTTTCCTCGAAATCATAAAGTGCATTGAGCAAACATGAGGCAAAATGAGTGCAGGGCCTTGTCTCACACATTGGGTCGGTCTGTAGTTGATTCGTTCGTTCGTTCGTTCATTCGTTGATTCGCTGGTAAGCGACGACCGCTGATAAGAGCGACCGACAACGGTGTCTTCTAGGGTTTGGTGAGATGAACGCATTCATGAACCTTCAGACCCATAATTGTTATTGTGGATGGGTATTCCGGACGTCAAAGCCTAGGTATGGGATTTTCGTTTAGTGCGGCATTGGGCCCGAAGACGCGTCCGGACGCTTATCTTATCGCGCTTGCAGAAACGCAAACATTAAGATCAGCACGAAGACGCACAGAATGTGAATGTGGTTCGTACCCTGCGACTGATAAGCGCATTTGGCGGACAGAGCAAATAAAGAAGCGAATTCTCGACGCGATAAGCGGGAGTTTACAACGAAATACGCGTTACAGTCACTGACAGCACTTTTCTGGTCTGGCGTATCCATGAGAACGTGAAGACAGGATGAGCAAACAAACGACTACGACGACGACGACGATGATTGTGGAGGAGGAATGTGCTCGACTCGATGGGCATTGTTTTCCGGCGTATTTAAAGTATGCTATATTTACCTAGTGAATGTCGACGATAACAGACGAACAAAGACCAGAATAGATTCTTTATTTGATGAGCCTAGTATTTTAATTAATTGATTATGATAAGTACTATAGTGAATTTAAATAATATGTATGGTAAAGGCAAGTAAAGTCGGGATTGATTTAGAGGAAGAAATAGTTGAACAAAATATATCTCCAAAAGTTTTTTTTGTACTGTCCAGTCTACATTGAGAAATAGGTCCCTCAGTAGTAAATAATTTTTAATAGTAAAAACTATTGAAAACAATAGTGAGACGCCAATATAATATTAATAGTTCCCATACTATAATATTAATAGGAAAAATCGCATTAATAGTAAAAAATCGTAGAATCAATAGGAATACCTATGAATTTTATAGTTTTTTTTTCTGAGTGTAGCTAACATTGTAAATATTGATATAGAAAATAATACCAGTCTTCCTTATTTTAAAAACTCTCAACTAAATGTTAAAGATTAATAAAATGATCACATTATTCTATGTACTCAAGTTTCTCTTTAGTAAACTAGTTCGGTTATTGTTTCATGATCAATACTAAAATACAACTCAGGATTAATCAATAAAAAATAATATTAGATCATGATACAATAACCGAATAGTTTTTTTTTTACTAAAGTCCTCAATAAATTGTGATTAATTCGGCATTGAGAAATACGTTTGATACAGAAAATAACAATGGAGATCTTATCTTCTATTGTTAAAAATTCTTTTATCATGCTAAAGTTACAAATGAAACCATTATTCAATATTATTAATAAAGCAGTCGAATGGAACTTATCATTTTTGGTAGATTTAGGTGTCCTTATTGTTCCTGCCTACTCAAAATTTGCGTACCATGAATAAGATTTTTTAAATTCAATATAGAATTTACCTAATTCAAAATTTTCGAAGTGTACACTTTTTTCTATGGAGCAATTATATAGCTCGATTTAACGCAGTTCTACTTTTTCCCATAATGGGTACATCAGATCAGATTTTTCGTACATTTTCGCACTAAGTCACGACAAACCAATTAAAGCTTCCCATCTTCTTCTTTTATATAAAAAAGCAATTGCTGTGAGATGAACGCGGAGCCGAATTTCATGATTATTTGTATTGTTTTGATAGTCTCAAATGGAAAATACGCAAAAATCCAGAGGAAAAGCCCGAACAGCAAAAAAAATCTAAATTTAATAACTGAGGATGCCTTCTCAGAATTAGGAATTTCAAATTCGGCCGTCGAAGATATAAACAAAAGCTTGGCTAAACAGAACTCTTTATTCAAAATGTCTGTACACTTAGGATAGCAATAGTCATGAAATTTTACAAGTGATGAATATTTTGGTTGTTTATATTTTTGCCAAAATTGGGATAGATCGGGCGCCTCCCATAAAACCATAACTCCTGACCATTTAAAAGTAGATTTATAAAAATCGAAACAAAGGATCATATTTAGAATTAAAATCGCCACATAGAATGTGGATGCAAATGAACAAAGGGGCGTGGCACCTCACATATAATAAAAATTAGAAAAAATTCTATAACTCTAGACCTACTAGGAAAAGCTGTGCACGGGCGCAGTTGTCTGGAATAATTTCATGAGATTTATTTAGGGCCAGTTTTTCAGTGGTTGTTTAAACTTAATTTAAACTATAATAATAATAGTTTGGCACTGCGGTCCTATAAGAACTTAACCGAGCTCTCTCACCATTTTGAGCTGTGCGTTTTATAAATTTACTCAAAGTGGTGGGACCTGCATTTTATTACCGAATCCGAACGGCGGTTGAGAGCTTTTCATAGGCAATTTTTTACTCTCGTAGGTTTGCCATTTACTGCCGAGAGGTAGCGCGGTATAGAAAAATGTTTCTATAAAAAGATGTTGTTCGCCCCAGTCCTGGCTTGAACCGGGGACCTTTCGGCTGGTAATCCAACGCACTAACCACTGAGCTACCGCGGCTACGTTTAAGTAAACCACGTTTACTTAAACGTCTCACGTAGTTTAACTATTAACTATTCGAGTGTCCGTTCAGTGTTAGATTATGCAATGAATAGTAGAAGAAATAATAAAATGAAAACCAATGGACGAACAAATGAGCGCATGAGCGTGGACTACACGATTGAAATTTTAAACTTAGCTTAAACTACAAATGGAGTTCAACTACCACTGAAAAACTGGCCATTAGATATATACTAAGCTTGTGTTACTTCTTAGGTTTATCAAACCTGTTTCAACTTCGCATTTAAAATCTAGACTAGATTTCAAATCTGAGCTAAATAACGTGATAATTTCTCTTCTTAAGCCTATCAAAACATTTTCAGCTTTCCACCAACAATCTTGTATAGAGCTTCATACTCAGCTATATCGGGCAAAAGAAGTCAATTGCTCTAAAACTACATATCACGTGACCGGTACTATTGATACCGACTAAGGCCAGGATCTTGAAGACCAGTTCTGTGATAGATCTAACGGTATGCATGAGGAGTCGAATCGTGTCCATGCTACACATGTCGTTAGTGAAGCGAAAAGGTACTAGATGGCGCCATAGTCATGAGACAGACTGCAACTAATGCGTCTATAATTCGTAGACAGTTTTTCGATAACTTATTGATTTAAATACAGTATGTCTTACAAGTAATTATAATGTAAGGTTGGAATCATTAGTGAAATGTGAATGCATGAAGGAGAAGGTAAAATAAAATATGATATAAATGGAATGTGGAATAAAATAAAATAAATTAACTCAAATTTAAAATATATAAAAAAGTAAAAATAGAAAACAAATAAAATAAATCTTTAAATAAAAAAAATATATTTTTTTTACTGAATGTACCATTGATACAGTATTGTGTGGATTAGTTCTGTAATAGATCTAAAGGTCTGCACGAGGTGTTTATTTACCCCTCCTTAGGACAACGCCATATTAAAGTTGTCGGTTGGTTTCATATAAAATAGACAGAACTAGGACCGGTTAACTATCTCCGAGGAACCAGTCACATGTCTGGTTCTTTTCGCAGTAGGGGTATAGAACATATGTCTTTTAATATGAGCATTAAAATATTCCTATCTGAAAGTTATTCTTGAATTGCATAACAAAATATATCGAGCTATTGTCTGTTCTTAGGCTTATCAAAACATTTAGTGATTTTAATTTGGAATCATGTATAAAGTCTCTAACCGAATTATTTTGACATGTGTTATATAAAGAACTTGTGTCTCTTCTATTGTGCATCAAAATATTCAAAGCTTCCTTAATGATTGTTATTCTTATGTGTTTCCTTACCAAATATATCGACCTAGTGTGGATTATCAAAACATTTAAAGCTTGTCACATTCCCAATCAAGTTTAAAGATTAAATCTAAAATATAGCGGTGGCCTGGATGCTTGAAAACGTTTAAAGATCTTCATTTCGATTTCTTTCCATTATCCAATCTTTTCATATTACCAAATCTTGCTAATATCTCTACTTAAGCGCAACTGTATATGAAATGGAATCTCAGTAACAATCTAAATATTTAAAAGTGATAAAATACATATAATAAAGTCTATAGCCTAAATGTTCACACAACTCTCATTACAGCCAGCAAAAAATACTACTATTTGAATTACCTGCCATTATCAAGTTCCAAATTTCCCAAATCAAGAAACATTACGCATTAATTAAGACACAGTCTCTGGTGGCCACCCAGCAGTGCTTTAGAACCACCCCTAATTGTTATCGGCGACACTTGATCAGTACAATTAGTGCCCCGGCGCACCACATCCACACAAGATAGCACCAACGCAATGCCAAAATACAGGTCCTTCGTTGAAGCTTATGACATTTTGATGACGCTGTTATTTGTTTTAGTTAAAAGCCGGCCGCTCCGGTCAATAAGCACTGGGTCCGGGCGTCACATACCACATACCATATGAACAACATGTATGGAGAATCATGTTGAGCATTCCAACAGAGTCGTGTCGACTCGGCTCTGTTGATTAACAACCACCCAGCACAGTTTTTCCAAACGTCCCAGTTTACGTCCCCAGTTCGCCGCCCACTGTCCAACGACTAGCTACTGCTGCTGCGTTGTCGTATTTTTCACGGATCAATATTAGCAATTTGAATTATTCAGAAGTCAAACATGAACCTTTAATGGCCAAACATGGCGCGTACTCAATGGGCGTATGGGACGCCGCCATGCGAAGTGGGCCAAAAACAACATGGCTTATATGGAGAATGCTCGATGGGGGAGGGGGTCGTAGGCATACTTGGGGAAGTACATAACTGAGGTGGTTTGTTTGTGCACACGTTTGTCTTGGCCAACACCGACTTGGTTTTTCACTTCACGTTGTTAATCGTCAGCGCTCGTTATGACCCAAAGATCCGTATAGAACAAGGTAAAAAGTTCTACGCAATTGGATGGACGGACGATATAGCATTGCATTAAGAGCCTCGAAAGTATGCGTCGCATGTTAAAAGTTTAATAGTTCGCCTTGCGTGGCCGGTCTGCACGCGGACATGACATTGCAACCTACCGAACTGACGTGCGACGGACCGAGAGACGTGCTTGCCTGCCTGCCTCTCTGCCTTCCTTCATGCCTGATGACTGCTGCCTGCTACCAGCTGCGAAGGCAAATATGTCGATTAATTCGTGGTGCCTCGACGCAGATTGCGAGCAAATGTTTGCCTTTTGTTCTGATTGATTGTACATCAACTGCCAATTGTTAACAACTTGGCGTTTTTATTTTAAATATTTACCCCCAACTTAATTCCGAGTCGAGTACTATGACTGCAGGGTATTGTAAACCTTTTGGAGCAACATCACAGTTCACTGGAAAACAACAACAACAACAAGCCAGGACCTAGTTATTAGTTAGGTTACGTTATGCAGTTATATTGCAGAGAGAGTTTTTAAATATATATTTTTCTTATATTTGCATCTGAGGAAAATTGTAACTCATAGAGTATGAAGTTTCTTAAAAGTTATTCAAAGTTAAAGAGATTTTTCAAATATTTAAACCTTTTAATATATGTATTGTTCAAAATTTTCTCGATGTCATTTCAAATATCAATACAAGAATTCCGAATAAAATTCAGGAGCTTGGTGGCGTTCATTTTTAAGTTTATATCGGGATTAGACAAAGGAAATATTCAATCATCATATACTTACTCCTTAAAACAATTTTACTAAGGTAATACTATAAGAACAGATCTATATCCAACAAACATTTTAAAGGCTCTTAAAGGACTCATATTTGTGAGAATTACCCTCTTGAAGGCGCAGTTAAAAGAGCCCAAAAGGGAAACATCACATTTATGAGACTTTTATAACTCTCTTATATTTGAGTAAATAAAAGAGCTCAAAATGCTCATACAACATTCATAATTTTTGGCTTTTTGGGGTCTTTTAAGTGCAATATTTTGGAGAGCTTCGAAAACAGTTTTAAATGTGCTATTTCTATGAGAATTTTTTATACTTATGAGTATTCTGACTCATATTTCAGGATAGGTATTGTAGGTATTGTATAGGTGTAGCGTCGGTAACTCAAAGTTAGTGCGTTGAATTGCGTGCCGAAAGGTCCCAGGTTCAAGCCTGGACTGGGTCTAACAACATCTTTTCATAGAAACATTTTTCTATATCCCGCTACCTCTCGGCAGTAAATGGCAAACCTACGAGAGTAAAACATTGCCTATGAAAAGCTCTCGCCCGCTGTTCAGATTTGTAATTAAACTGTAGGTCCCACCACTTTGAGTACAAATATAACATGCACAGCTCAAATGAGCTCGGCCTAAGTTCTTATAGGACTGTAGCGCCAAACTATTATTATTATCATTATTTTTTATTCTAAGAGCTTACACACACATATGGGCATTTCCTGGGGTTCCGGATGGGACATTCGTACGCTTAAAACTTTAATATCTCGAAGGAAAATTAATGAATTTACTTGATTTTTGTGCATATAAAGGGTTTTTCAATAAGAGCGCTACAAAAGTTTTTTAAAGGTTTTTTTTTATGGAAAGATATACGAGCCAACAACGAGTCGAAATTATTAAAATTTACTACCGAAATTCGAATTCGTATATCTTTCCATCATGAAATGGCAAACCTTACTGAAGAGAAATGTCAAAAGAGCGGCAAGAAATATAGCGTCGTTTGCTGTCCCTCTACTTTTGTAGCATCCCATTTGAAAAACCCTTTAGTATTTAAATAGGACTAAGTATCTGCAAAAAATATTAGAATTCTATACCGTAGATCAAAAGATATACTCTTTTTTGAAATGTTCCATTTGATCTTATCATCCTTACTCGTTAATATCGAAATTGGTTTTTTCAGGACATAATTCTAGATTATTTTATGCGATAATTGATAAAAGTGTTTCGCTTAATGCTGAATGAATTGTATAAAAATGTGTATTTCACGAAAAATAATGAATATTTTTTATCGATTTGGTAAAGAAAGATGTTTTTTGAGAACAAAGTCAAGAAAAACATGAGAAAGAAACTAAGAACAAATTTTCCTATTTTTCAACAAAATATAAATTATATATAGAATGAATAAAATTATCTTATTAAAATTTCATAGATAGGTTTTAGAGAGAGAGTTTTCATAGGATATTTTTGAAATGCAACGCATAAGAAAATCCGATTTTCTTATGCGTTGCATTTCAAAAATATGTTAGAGGTGGCAACATTTAAAGTGTGCTCTTTGGTCGAGTTCTGGTGGCCACTCGGGAAGGTGTTGCTATCACACGCATGGGGATCAGAGGTTTTAATACCGAAGCATTTTGACATTGTCGGGACTTTCGGGATTAGAAGGAGGCAATCCGACAACAAAAGACATAAAAATCACGGGATTAGTACCCAATTATTGAAATTTGTAACAAGAAAAGTTGGTTTATATATACAGCTTTGTGAAAACGATAAGAAACATTTAACATCAAGGTCAATTAATAAATTTTGAAAAATATTCGAACGTCTCCAAATTAAGTTATTTTCATTTTATCTGAACGTTATTTTTATTGGCATTCCCGGCATTTGGGGATTTTCGGTACTGCTTTCCCAATTTCGACAACCCGAGATTGGAAGCCACAATGGGGACGTTGCCAAAGCAGTTAGGTCTACTGGTGAAGCAGAGGTGGTGCTGACCTCGCAGCAGAGTCTAAACTGCAAAATCAACAAATTATAATGTGTCTTGTTTCTCGTGTTGGTTGCTGTTGCTCTTGTTGTTCGGCTTGTGTACAGTATGCAGGTGTGTGTGTGTGTGGGTTTTCCTGATGTGCGTGTGTGTGTGTTGCATTGCGGTGTACATTGCTCGTTGCCGCCTTATCCTGGTGCCTGTGCCGCTGCTGCTTTGCGGCTGGCTGCAAGCATTAGATGCCTTTGCACAGGCCGGCTCAAGAGCGTATAAAGTTTGCTTTTCGGCACGAAATATTTAACTTCAGATTTTGGTAAAGTACACAAGACAAGCAACAGCCAGCTGGCAAACACACACAGAGACACAGCCACACACAAACGAACGCACGCACAACTACCGACGCAGGCTCCGTCCGGCACACATCATCATATCCGCATTTGCACTTTTGGTCCAGATGTACCAGCTACTCAAAATAGGGCCTGGGATGTATGTGAAGTGCGTTTAATGTTATTTTAACCACGACAACGAGCCATCCAGCCAGCCAGCACGACTAGCGTGTCCACTGCCTTTAATCATGCTGGCTGCACTGTCTCTAAATCTGCCACTGCCTCAATCCCCATTCGCAGCTGAAAACCCGGCAGCCAGCCACAACCACAACTCGCATCCTTCACAGATTTGAATGATAATGGAATCTCGTTGCAGGCTGTGTCTCGCCATTATACGTTATATGTATCGTAATAAATACAAATTAATTTCGTTCCAGCGGGTACGTGGAGCATTGCATTAAATATTTGCACTGCAGTTTCCTGCGATCAACAATATGCAGGTAGCAACATATTTAAATATGTGATATGTGTGCCAGATACATGTGTGTGGAATGCACATATACCCTAACACATTATCGAATTTAAATTGACCCATCGGAGTGAAGTTTTGAAGAATTTAAGTTATTCATGTCCTTGGGATTAGGCTTGAAACACTAAAAACGCCTAACACAAAAAACCGCAAATCCATAAGACCCAAGCATAGGAACCCCATATACAAAATACCCAAATACGAAAAGCCCTTAAATTGGTTTTATTAATAGCGAAATTTTGTCCAACTTTTCCAAACTGACTACGGGAAAATGAACCGGTACGTGACCATGTACTAGACTTACAATGGTTTTATATAAACTGATTGAAAAGGTCACCCCCTAAGAGAGAATCGATGTGAAGATTTTGGGAAATGAACCCGGCGGGACCTCAAATTTTGCGTTTTGGTACCCAAATCAACAATTTCAAAATTGAACTGAAATGATGTTTCCAAATGCATTAAACTAAAAAAAGTGGATATGTCATCTGTAAGGAAATTTAATTACTGTTCCATGAAAATACTAACAAGCTAAATCGGATAAAAAATACAGAAGCAGTGATTAATTTTGCAGGAACTCTTTGCATTTTTATGTTGATCAATATTTATAAATTCAACAAAAGTATATATTTTTTTTGCCTGTTGTTGAAAGTCCAATGATTGTTCCTAATGATTTCTTCATCGTAAAGCGAATTTCCAAATAATGCATTTTACAACAAAATTCGCCAATAAATCGGTAATAAAAGTGAAAATTCTCCACATCGAATTTCTCACCCAATAGAGCATTTTGAGTCCGACCTGTCCTTACGGAAGGTTTCTTGACCGCCCCTACACATGAACCTTGTTTCTTTATAGAGATTCCAATAATATTTCGGCTCTTCCATTAACCGTTTATGAATTAGGCCGTTAGCAAAAAATAAACGTTAAAAAATTCAATTTGTACGGTAACATATTTTGTTTAGGAACTCGTGCCTAAAAAAAAAGGTAGTATATAAAAGAACTCATAACATTATTGTGATTTGCATTCAAATGTTTGGAAAAAATTCCCGTTAGAACCGATGTAAAATTGTTATTTCGATATATAGAATATCCAGCCTATCATTTTTCAAATTCTTCGACAAATTCCGATATTTAAACATTTATCACGTCGATATCGAAAAAATTTTCGACAAAATCTCGAAATTTAATTATTTGTTTTTCCGATATTGTTCCGATTTCGTAAAATTTCGAGAACAGAGAAAACTTCGCCACATACATACCATGTATGTCAAAAAAATATAGAAAAATAGCAAAAAAATAAAAGTGAGATTTTTTTATTTTATGAAATATTTGACTCACTCACGCACACTCACGGTCTTTTTCGGTCTACTTACAATCACTCACAATCATATGAGTAAAATTAAGATTCAATCATGACTATGTATGCCAGTTAAAATTACGATTACAGGAAAACTAGAAGAGTTAGATCAATGAAACTATGAACTTAGATTACTTATATATTTGTGCTATTGGGTATTAAAAATATGCATGATCTGTCAATTTTTAACTGTATCTGGAAGATATATGTTCAAATACCACATAAAAATCTACTGGTAAATTTTATTATATATGGGGTGAAGTGAACTTTTTCTGTAAAAAACTGTAGATTTTATAATCAGATATAGAATAAGAATCCAACTTGTGGTGCACAACTTGTGATGTCTTAAAAAATCGGTACACCTACCCAAAAATATATTTTTATGTCAATTGAAAAAATAAATTTAAGAAATTTTTGAGATAATATATCGTCGTTGTGGAACGAAAAGTCACCAAATATGTACATTTTTATGAAAAACTTAAATTTCGTGTTTGTTGATTAATATGATAAAAAGTAATTGTTGCATTTTTAAAATTGAAAAATCAATTGATAGTGGTAAAAAAATTAAGATCATCGATTAAAAATTGACAGATATATAAATATTTTTATACATAAATATTTGGCATTTCGAAAATGTATTTGGTGACTTATCGTTCTACAACGATTATCTATTATAATCAAATAATAGTCCTGTTGAGCGTGATTGACAAGGGGCGTGGCATCTGCCATATAATGAAAATTAAAAAACAAAAACTATAACTTGTGACTTAAACATAAACAAGCTAATCGTCACGTAGAATATAGTCGTAAATGAATCTCACCTTTGCTAAATACACTATTTGCATTTACGAGGAGTTTCCAGGAAGGGTCTTGAATTGAGATGTGAACATAACTGTTATTTTTGAATAGGTGTATATAGATACTTTAACGGACACTTTTTTATTTTTTAAATGCATTTATTTCGCTTAAAGAAGCAAATTATCGTAGCCCATAATAATGGAAAAAAACTCCACACCAAATTATGGTGGAATTGAAGCTCACCCTTTGAGCAACTGATTAAAAATATCGAGAAATACATTTGATCTTTCGGACTATTATCTCCAGAGATATATGGATTTAAAAATGATCAAAATTAGTGTGTTGTTGTTCATATTGAAAAATCTCTAAGCGATAAATGTTAAAAACTCCGTCGAGGACTCTTTTTAAGGCTAATTTACAAAGGTTTTAAGTTGTAATTCCTAAACTTGAGCAGTTAGTACATCAGTCATTCACAGAAAAAAATGTACATCGTATTGATGAATTCCGTTCCTCAAAACATGATTCGTTGTATTAAAAAACCATTCATAATATTAATGACTAACGCCATCAATGTTATGAATGCTATCATAAATATGAAGAACGCTTGGTACGCTAAATATGAAAGTGTTCTTCAATATGATGAACTGTAGTGAAGAATACGTTTCATCATATTAATGAACCAAAATATAAAATACAACATATATGTTCTTCATATTGAAGAACGCTGTTCATTAAACCAAATTTCTATCAAAATATTTTATTTTCGTTCATTTTTTGCTGTACTTCTCAGTTCTCAACTAGTTCTTGTGTGTTATCTATATATTTATATATATATATATATATATATATATATATATATATATATATATATATATATATATATATATATATATATATATATATATCTGTCAGTCTGTCTGTTTGTTCCAACATCACGTCTAAACCGCTGAACCGCTGAACCGATTTAACTCAAATTTTGCACCAGGATACTATGGAGTCCGGAGGGTGTCATAGGCTAAATATGGGCGAGATTGGACAAAGGGGCGTGGCACCTACCATACAACATACAAAACGACATATCTCGGCACATACACAAGCTATGAAGATGAAACAAAAAACTCAAATACAAAAAAAATATACAAAAGCAACCACACCACATCAAAACTCACCACAATGAAACTCACCACACTAAAATTCACCACACTAAAATTCACCATACAAAAACTCACCACACTAAAACTTACCACACTAAAACTCACCACAATAAAATTCACCACATTGAATAAAATTCATCAGACTAAAACTCACCACACAAAAACTCACCACACTAAAACTTACCACACTAAAACTCACCACACCAAAATTAACCACACCAAAATTCACCTCACTTAAACTCACCATACTGAAACTCACCACATTAAAACTCTACGGGGAAGAATTCTATGGAAAAAAATTCTACCGGGAACAATTCTACCGGGATGAGTTCTACGGGAAGATTTCTTATAAATAATACTTATAAATAATATATTATTCGAACATTTTTTTATTTCAACATTTTTTTTTTCTAACAAATTTTTTTTCCAAAAAATTTTTTTTTTTTGAAAAAATAAATTTTTTTTTTCGTATAATTTATTTTAATTTTTTTACTGTTATTTTTTAAATAAAATTTTTCCAAACTTTTTTCAAATTATTTTATAATTTTTTTTTTTTTTTTTTGAACAAATATTATGAACAAATTCATCAATATGACAATTCAAATTCATTCTATTGAATATTTTGTTTATACATATATGAATGCATTCATTAATATGTCATTTAATGAACGGTGGTATCAATATGATGAATCTGGTAGTTAGTGAAAAAATTCATAATATTTATGAATAAATTCATCATATTGAAGAATTTATTTACAAAGTCTCAAAAAATATTAAAGTATTTTTAGCACAGTAGCCAAAATCTCTTCATCAGTTTGAAAATCTAAGAAGTAAAATCTAATATTTAATTTTCTTGGTGGATTTGGTGTGTAATACCTCAATAGGTAAATTAAAAGATTTTCTATAAAACTCATTGTGTTTACCATTGCACGGATGTTAAATATTTTTCTAAAATGTTTTCATTTTCAATATCCTCTTTAACTCGCTTCTGTACATCATTTAACAAAATTATCAATTCACAAAAATGCTCAAATATCAACACATTTTTCAAAATAAAAATTACAGAAAATATTTACAGAACATTCATTTTAAAACACAATTTATTTTAAAAATATGTTGAATTTTAGTAATTTTAATAATTATCGGCATATAACAATTGAATAAAATAAACTCTAGTATTTCAACTGATCGTGAAATCCTGTCACAACTTGACTTTCATCAGCTCTTTCGAAAGTTCCCTGTAATTTTGGAATTTTATTTCTATAACTGAACTTTGTAATTGCAAACGCTGGTGTACTTGGGGCAGTACCTGGCTTGGGCTGATGAGCATCGTTTAGCACATAATTAACCTAAAAATGTAACTCCATTTTATTTATCAGCATCACCAGCACCAGCACCAGCAACAACAACCACAGCAACATGAGACGCGCATCTCATTATCACTGGGACGTGAATATATTAGCGTTTCTTTTCGATATGGTTGTTGTTGTTGTTTTAAAGTGAATTTGTTGTATTCACATCGTTAAAATATCCGTCAAAAACTTATGCAAACAACAGTACGTGTATTTAAATACGATTATACGCGACCCGTCCCGACCAACCGTCCAACCAGCCCGCCAACGAGCAACGACTATCGATCGGATCGGTCAGCTTGACACACAACGATCAGGGTTTTTTTTATTTCTTATTTTGTAAATGAATTTTCCATTTTGAGCTCTTGTTATTTGCCAAAGAAATTAAATACGAACAAGTCGTGACATTCAAACGGACCAACAGACAGACACGGAGATACTTAGCGAAACACACGATACTCAGATATTCAGATACATGCACACGCCCTGCCCTGGCCAGCGAGATCAGCCCAAAGTTATGTTTACTGGCAGCAACACACCTTTTCCGCCGCGCTTATTGACCAAGTTAAAAGCAGTCTGCCAGTGAGTCGCATTTCCAAGATGGTGTTTTTTGTGACATGACATGAAATGGCTTTTGGCTGCGCAAATATGAGAGGCCCCCACGGACGATGCCGCATATTCGCCGAACTCGAACTATAGTGATCGACGCGACGATTGTCGCAGGCAGCATTCGCTGGGGTACACCATAAAAAAATGGGGAGTATTTGTTTAAAATCTGAGTTTACTTCAATTCGCAATAAATTTAAATTCACTTGACAGAACTTTTGAACCATTTTGGGAATATTTGGAGCACATTTTATGGCAAACGGTAGATTTTGGGAAATGTACGGCAGTATTTTGGGATCGTCTTTCAAAAAAATGTTTCTAATCTACCTTACAGCCGGTTCTTCTACTCGAGACAAAATTTCAAAATCTCGGCATATTTTGGAAACGGGTAGAAAACAAAACAATCTTGAAACAAACCCCGACTTTGAAAAAGTGTATCTAAACTGCATCGCCTCTGCGAAATATTGTTGTCAATTCAATTTTTCACTAAAAATTCAATTTTTCACTAAAAATTCAATTTTTCACTATAAATTCAATTTTTCACTAAAAATTCAATTTTTCACTAAAAATTCAAATTTTCACTAAAAATTCAACTTTTCATTAAAAATTCAATTTTTCACTAAAAATTCAACTTTTCACTAAAAATTCAATTTTTCACTAAAAATTCAATTTTTCACTAAAAACTCAACTTTCACTAAAAATTCAATTTTTCACTAAAAATTCAATTTTTCACTAAAAATTCAAATTTTCACTAAAAATTCAAATTTTCACTAAAAATTCAACTTTTCACTAAAAGTTCAATTTTTCACTAAAAATTCAATTTTTCACTAAAAATTCAATTTTTCACTAAAAAATCAATTTTTCACTAAAAATTCAACTTTTCACTAAAAATTCAATTTTTCACTAAAAATTCAATTTTTCACTAAAAATTCAACTTTTCACTAAAAATTCAATTTTTCTCTAAAAATTCAATTTTTCACTAAAAATTCAATTTTTCACTAAAAATTCAACTTTGTACTAAAAGTTCAATTTTTCACTAAAAATTCAATTTTTCACTAAAAATTCAATTTTTCACTAAAAATTTAATTTTTCACTAAAAATTCAATTTTTCACTAAAAATTCAATTTTTCACTAAAAATTTAACTTTTCACTAAAAGTTCAATTTTTCACTAAAAATTCAATTTTTCACTAAAAATTCAATTTTTCACTAAAATTTCAATTTTTCACTAAACGTACAATTTTTCACTTAACCTTTTTTTTCACTAAAAACTCAAATTATGACTTTTCTCAAAAAATTTAACTTTCACAAAAAATTTAATTTTTCATTAAAAATTCAAATTTTCACTAAAAATTTAATTTTTCACTAAAAATAAAATTTTTCACTAAAAATAAAATTTTTCACTAGAAATAAAATGTTTCACTAAAAATTCAATTTATCACTAAAAATTCAACTTTCCACTCATAATTCAAATTTTTCAATTAAAATTCAATTTTTCAATAAAAATTCAAATTTTCTAATAATAAAATATTTTAGCATGTACTTACTTAAAACAAGAAAAACTTGCACAAAATTAATGCGCGCGCAATTTATTCATGAAGGTCACATGATCGATTGGATTGTCCAGGTATGTAACCCAATGTACCAACGGCAACACTTACGCAACTCCGCTGCAGTGGCAGCATTGCGCATGCAATTCAACGCACTTGGCTGCAACCAAGCGCAACATGAGCTCGCAGGGGCCCTGCAAGTTGGGGTTTGAGGATGCCCCTCACACGATTCACACCTGTGCTTAGCACAACACAGCACAGCTGCTAATTGAAAATGTGTCGCATCGCGCAAATATGTACGCATCAAATTAGAAGAGTCGCGCACAAGTGCTGTGTCTTGGCGTGACTGAACATTCGTGAGTGTTCACGAAATTTGATTTCGCAAGCTGTTAGTTGTTAGATACGAATTTGCATCGTTGCAACGTTGTGACACCGATTTCAGCGGTATGATGACAACTTGATTTGTCATGGGCGCGGCGTCGTACATGTCATGCGTCTCCTCAAAGACGTCAAGAGCAGCCCATTAAGGTGCCCGTGAGCATCCGTCACAAGAGCCCACAACGTTGTGCAGCTGCATAACTGTGGAATGTCGTCAACAACATTCTCATAATCATAATTAATATTATCATCATCATCACATTCATCATTATCATCGTCAACATCAGCATTGTAATGTTTAAAATCAGTGACCACCAACTACCTGACAGTTGCGACATTCACTGCATTCCATTTACATATTTTCCTATTTTCACTCTTTAATGAAAATCCGCAGATCCATGAATAACATAAAAATTCACGTGCCAATTCTGCTGCAAAACACATTTAGTAACCAAACACTTTTGATTTTCATGCCGCGGCTCACTGTCGGACGGAGTGATGGATCTGAAGTGTACACAAAACATTTGCCAAATCTTCAGTTGTTTTCTTTCACAACATGTTGTAGTTTTTTTTTTGTTACCCCGTACTCTTTGTATTTAAAATTATTCAAAATTCAACACGTAATACTCAATTCTATTTTAGTAGCAGAGTAAACGCTTGTCAGACACACGTTCTGCACTTCAGTGTGTTTTGATAAAACAATATGTTGTTTTTTTATGAATATCTAAATTTTTAATTCATTTTTTTTTGGAAATTCTCGATATTGTGGAGTTTTGTAAACATTTTGTATATATTACACAAAAAACTAATAATTTTTTTCAACTGATTATGAACTCACGTCTCAATTTCTTTTAAAAATTCATTACTCAGAAAAAAATAATCGACGTAAATACAGCAACGGATATTAATTGCATTCATTAATCAATCCAGCAATGAAATTCACTAATTTAATGAAAACATTTGCTATTCTTCGTTATATAAGCAATAACGTTTGCTAATACTTTCGTTAATATGAATATTTGTACGTCAATGCAGCGAATTAATTAATTAGTCGGTGCAGTTTCAGCAATTATATTTGCTAAAACTGCGCCGACTAAATTATTTGCTGCATTGACCTACAAATATTCATATTAACGAAAGCACTTGCTTATATAACGAAGAATAGCAAATGTTTTCATTAAATTGGTGAATTTCATTGCTGGATTAATTAATGAATGCAATTAATATCGGTTGCTATATTTACGTCGATTATTTTTTCTGTGTAGAAAACTAGTAAATTATATGATTCCCATCAATAAATGTTCAATACAAATCAATTATACTTTTCTGTGTGCACTTATACTACACGGTGGGAAAACATTTCTAAAATCCACAAAGAACCAAGAAGAATACCTCCGTAACTTTTGTACTAAATATTAAATTTTTCACTTAAAAATGTTCACTTAAAATGCAATTTTTTACAAAAAAATTCAAATTTCCACTGGTATATAGCTAAACGGAAATATTCTGGATCTTAAGAAATATATTCACTTAGTTATCAAAAAAGTAACTAAATTAAAATTATTATTTTTTTTATTAACTTAGAAACTAACCTTTGAGTAAAGGAATAAATGGTCTTCGTTACTTTTTTGATAACTAAGAACATAAGCTCTGCATATCCAGAAAAATTGCACGTTGTTACTTTCAATATATTTACAGACAGGCATACTAACAAACAGTTGATGATGACAGACTGACATCTTAAAGCAGAATAGCGAATATTACAAAGAAAGTTCAATGAAAACAACAACAGTTACACGAACACGTGTTCTTGTTTGGCGAAGAACACAGCAACCATTTTATGTGTTCGTTTTGTTTTTTCATCGTCAATAAAGTACTTTCTAAAAATACAGAAGAATATTTCTAGTTTACTACTTTGATAACTAAGAAATTTGTTTTCTTAATATGTATTCAAATGATAAATTCTTGAATTTTAGTAGCATTTTTTTAATATAAGTAAAATTCTGCTATTTTGAATCCAAGCCGAATTTTAGAAGTTATTTCCCTCGGTCTATTTATATACTATGCATAACTACGATTCATTTGATGATATAGTATTATATGTCCTCTTCAAAAATATACTATAACTCCAACCTATATTTTGGATAGACATCAAAATGTGTATCCTCATTTACAGCATGTTCCATTCTTCCATGTTCCATTCCATTTTCTGTGCTCGAATTTGCGTACGGTATGATATGTTGTAGTTTCGTCTGAATTTTTGGTTTGTAGAATTTGATTGGAGAGGACAAGCAACACCTCAAAATAATCTATTGAATCAATAAATCGATTTGGAGTAGTAAAGTAGTAAGAGTAGTAAGGTAGTAAATTTAAATAATTTCGACTCGTTGTTGGCTCGTATATCTTTTCATCATGAAATGGCAAACCTTACTGAAGATAAATATCAAAAAAGCGGCAAGAAATATGGCGTCGTTTGCTGTCCCTGTCGCTCTACTTTTGTAGCGTCCCTGTTGAAAAACCCTTGAAAAAAACTTTTGTAGCGCTCTTATTAAAAAAAACCTTTATTTTCTGCGAAATGCGAAAATGGAAATGGACTCGCCGGAACCTTTTAGTTCGGCTTTTCGTACCAAATCGACAAATTTCAAAATTGAATTAAAATAACGTCTTCCAAACGCAACAAACATAAAAAGTGGATATGTCATCTGTTACCGAAGAGCAAAATTGGATACAAATACAAAAGCAATGATTTTTAAGTTGATTTCGTTTGGGAGACGTCATTTCAATTAAAATTTGAAATTTTTGAATTTCCCATATTCGGATTTCACTGAAAATTCTGCACATCGATTTTCTCATCTAATATAGCAATTTTAGGGGTTAACCTTTTCTCGATTTGAAATTATAAATCTTGAAATTAAAAATAACGAAGACAAAAATGAAAATACAGAAACAAAAAATGCCGGAATTACCAACCACAAACAAAAAATAGAAACGCACGAATCCAGCACGTTTCTAAAAAGTATAGAAAACTGGAACAATACATTAAAAATTGTTTGTGGAAAGAAATGTAGAAGATATAAAAAATGTCCAAGGGTCAAAATTTTTGAGCAATTCTATTCTATTCATTATGACAAAATATTTTTTTTGATAGGATCGAGGCGGCAGACAAAAGTGGAGTTTTTAATCGAAACTTGAGCACGTCCAGACAATATATTTAATATATCAATGCAGTGTTCTTAATACAGTGTCTTAAAACAAAAACAATTAATTTCAAAACAATAATTAGGTCAAACCAAAATTAATATAGAAAATAATTTTAACATTAAATTTTAAAAAATACATTTTTTAGGTTGAAAATGCTATGTTGAGAATGTGTTTTATATAAATTAGAGATGGGCATGAATGAATTTTGAATCAAGTTCACGAAAGATATCTTCCAATCACTCATGGCCATTTGTTGTACTACTCATACTCACTCACAATCACGTGAGTAAATTTAGATTCAATTATATTCACGCGTGATTCACGAAAATCACGATAAAAACACGTTTTTAAATTCTGCGACACATTCAACTCACTTACGCAAATATTGTACTCACTCACTCACTCACAATCACTCACAGTCACTCACTTTGTTCTACTCATTTAATATTTAGCAACCCATATTTGATTACTTGGGTTATATGGTTTTGGAAATTACTATTTTTTCCAATGTAAACTCGACAAAATATTTATCCAATCGATATTATTGTCTTGAAGTGAACATTAGGTCGTGTCGGACTCCATTAAAATATTAAGAGTCCACCTTCAAAATGAAAGGTTACCTCGTGAAAGGGCCAGAAACCGAAAAAAAAAATGAAGATCGAACAAATTTGATAATCGGACATCAAATATAGAAGTTATAAAGAAAACGCGAATTTGGCAGTTTTTGGCGTGTTCCAATTTTTTTTTTTATTTCTAATACCATCACGAGGTAAGCTTTAATTTTAGGGCGGACTTTTTTTCGACCTCGTGAACATGATCATTTTTACACTACTAGGGTAAACTTCTAATATGCCAATGGTATCGAGAAGTCGAATCGACCGCTCACTTTTCTGCTACGCTGGACGACGCCTCACAGCTACGGTTTACGGTACCGGTACCACATTCCATATTTATAATATAATTGAAAGCGGGTATTGCCAAATTAACAGCGCTAAGCAAACAACTTGTGCAGCTCAATTCTGGCACAGGCCTCCCTCCGCACGCCTTCCGTTTCCTGCCACATACACTTTCGAGCATACACACGGTGCGAGGTATGTGGCTGGTGCGCAGGAGGCTATGGTGCTGGAGACGGAGAAGGTGGTGACGGTCTTCATCACATCCTTTGTGTGCACAAGGGTTTTATTGTATCGCTGTACCGTGCCGTGCGCTGACTCAACGAACATAGTACCTCCAGTTGGCCAACAGCAGCACGACGGCATCACTGCTTAAATTGCACAGATTTATTAAATTGCATTCGGAGATGTTTTAAATTGAATCGCATCGCCTGCAGCGGGGATTGCGATTCGTTTCATTTTGTTGGACATCCGGAGCTTTTCGTCTCGATTCGCCGGATCTTTTGGTGCCTTTTGGTGCGGTGCGGTATGCCTCTTTTGAGGGTGGCGGAGTTTGACAGACAATATGGGGCAATATTACACAACGTCGTCCCAGGAGGGCGAGACTTTCGTTTGAAGCGAAGGGCTGGCTGTTTATTGCTTGTAGTTCGGTTTGTAAGTTTTAATTTCAATCAGTGTAACCGGCAGCGCCACCCTTATGGCTGCCACCAACCCCGACAAACCCCAGTCAGCCTTTTTATCTCAGCTATTTGAAGTTTATTGCGAGACATGGATTTATTATTGTTTCTGCATTATTTTCTTGTAGTTTAAATGAAAAAATCCCAAAATATAAAATAATAATATCTAATATATAACTAAATACATAAAGCATTGGACAAACAATGTTTTATTTAATGTACGAATCAATAAAAAATATTTTCTAGTATTTATAGTCGAAAAAAAGGTCTCAAACTTTGATGTAAAATATTCATAGACATTAATATTTTTGTCATGGCATTTGAGTGGTGAATTACTTAGCAGATATGAGAAATGAGGAAATACATATGAAATTCATGCAAAAAAAAGAGCGGATTATTGTCATTGAATTTTGTATATTTCGGTAGACCAATCAGGGTCGAATTCAATGTTAATGTTAAATATTTTGTTTTAGTCAGATTATGACAAGACAATGGTGTAATAATACATTTTGTTTTTGATCGTAACACTATTTTTGCTCTTAAGACTGTTTGTAATACACTCGAGACAAAACTCTCGCATATTTCTGGTATAATTGGGGCAGATTTTTTGCCATTTCACAGATGGAATGAATAATAATGGAAGAATATAAAAAGGTTATATTGTTTTTAAATAGATTTTCTATATAATGTTAGTATAACACGAAAATTATAATAATATTACTTACTATTTGTAAAATCGTAATATAGAATAGTGCACTTTTATCAATCCCTGCTAGAAATGGTGGTAGGGTCATAATCAGGAATTGTTAAATGTTTATTTACCCTGTCATAACCTTACCATAATAAAAATTCATAGTTAATATGGTCCAGACCTAATAATATAGGTCATCCAAGTTCGGGTTATGACAAGAAAAACATTCAACCCAGTATGCCATTCGTATCGATATCGTTACGAGATCATTGCGAGTAGATGGAGAAATCATACGATCTCGGACCCGTTCTCGTAACGATATCGAGCGTCAAATTGGATCTATATGGTAGGTAAATATCGGAACGTTCTGTCGAAGTTTTCTTGACACGAGAAATTTTTCGAAATCGGAACGATATCGAAGAAAAAAATGAACAAAGTTCGAGATACCTGCGAAAAATATTGCGATATCGATGTGATAAATGTTTAAATATCGCATCTTGTCAAAGAATTTGAATGTACGAAAATGTTTAAAAATTAGAATCGAGAAAGCAACGAGATCGAACTATTTTATCGAAGTTATTCGAGAAAGCTTCGAGGTATCGAAGGTCTCCGAGACATGGCAGACTGGGAATGAACCCGTCCCGATCATGGCCCAATTATAATTTATATTTGGATACCAGTTACCTTCATCCATCTAATAGGGTCTTCTCTAATAGGCAACATTCCCAGTTCGCGATGTCTCCGAGACCTCCGATGCCTCAAAACGTTCTCGAATAACTTCGTTAAAAAAAAGTTGCTTTATCGAATCTATTTTTTTTTAATTTCTCGTACACTCAATTTCTTTTAAAAGATACTAAATTTAAATATTTATCTCATTGCAATCGCAATACTTTTCGAAGCAATCTCGTATTTTCATCATTTTTTCGTTCCGATTTCAAAAATGTCTCGAACCGAAATAAAACTCGACAGAACGTACCGATATCGCTACGATTAAGTGTTCGATATCGTGTAAAATCTCTTTTTCTCGCATTGATCTATAATTTGTTATTTGGAAATTTGGAATTTGTAGTGAAAATTTGAATTTAGTATTATTTTTTGAATTTTAATTTATAGTATATTGAAATCTTTTGCGAAAAATTTTAATATTTGCCTTCGAATTTAAATTTTTAGTGATTCTCAATAAAAGAACTTTTGATTAAATATGGAAAATCCCCAACTATAATATTAATAATAATAAATTCTAAACGTTTTTAAATATGCTAATAAAATGTTTGCATTTTTTCTTCTTTTTAAAAATAGTACTACAAAAATACAAAAAATCTCAACTTTAAGAATTTTTGCCGAACAGTCTTATTTTATTTAAATCATATGCATTGAAAAATGCATGCTTATGTCTCACACACAGCTCAGATAAACGGGAAAACAGCACAATTTAAATTCTGAAGTTTGCCCTATACAACCACAATATGCTTAAAATATAACTTGGCGAAGACTTTTGCAAATGCGCACGTACATGTCTGTGCACATTCACATACATATACAGATACTTATGTATACACTTAAAAAATACTTATACACTCAAAAAAATATTCCATTAAAATTGGTCAATAGAACAGTTATTGATTCAATAGTATAGACACAATAAATATTTTCATATAAATACAAAAGCATTTTAATAGTATTTAATAGTATTTAATGTGATTTAACTATTAAAATAATAATTTATCCTATTGACTAATTTTAATAGCAAACAAACTATTGATTTTATAGCATTTTTTCTGATTGTAGAGTAAGTAGTAGATACAAATGTATATATTTGATATGAACTCAAAAATAATTTAAATTTAGTAGCATTTTTATGTATTCCATGGTATTTTACAATGGTATTTGACAAAATCTTATGTAAAAACTATAAAAATATTATATAGAACCTATTAATCCTACACCAAAAAGAAAAGCTCAAAAAACACTTTATGCTTCGATACAAAACCCTTTATAGTTATGAAAGTCTACTATAAAAATATGAATATTCCAAGATTGTGTGTTTAATTGCTGTAGGTGTACGGAATGTTAACTTTTTTAGGGAATCACAAGTCAGTTCGCGAGAAAAACCTTTTTGTGTATGGGCTATTCCACACCAAATCGATCAGCGGTTGGGACTCACCTTCTTCGATTTCAATGAAATTTGGGCAACTGATAAAGGGTATCGAGATATGCCCACTACTTCCTGAGATACAAAGTTACAAAAAATGGTACAAAAATCTCTTTTGTACGGTTGTTCATATTTCAATATCTCTTAGAGTAGAAAAGGTCGCCCTTCATGACTCGTTTTAAAGCTAATAGAACAAGATTTTAGATAAATTAAGTTGTTACTTCTAAACTTGAACATGTGGTCCTTGGTAAAAACGGACCCTTTTTAAAATTATAAAAAAAAATCACAAATTCCCCATTTTTTGTAACTTTGAAGCACTATATCTCTGGAAGTAGTGGTAAAAAAGAAGAAAAAAAATTTAATGCATTCCTCAATAAGCTTTATCAGTTGTCCAACATTTACTTTTTTTGGTCGATTTGCTGTGGAATGGCCCATATATATTATAATAATAATTTGGCACAACAGTCCTATAAGAACTTAGGCCGAGCTCTCTCACCATTTTGAGCTGTGCGTGTTATATTTGTACTCAAAGTGGTGGGACCTACAGTTTATTGGCGAATCCAAACGGCGAGTGAGAGCTTTTCATAGGCAATGGTTTTACTCTCGTAGGTTTGCCATTTACTGCCGAGAGGTAGCGCGGTATAGAAAAATGTTTCTATGAAAAGATGTTGTTAGCCCCAGTCCAGGCTTGAACCGGGGACCTTTCGGCTCGCAGTCCAACGCACTAACCACTGAGCTACCGCGGCTGCATATACTTTATCATAATGTGCAGATGTTTTTACAAAAAAAATTCACCCGTTGTTGTTATTTTTTATGAAGATAATTGGTCAGTTAAAATGCTATGTGTGCTAGGAGGAAAAGTCTTTTTTTTCAAAATTTGGATTTTTCCAGTTAAAAGCAGTTAAACTAAAATTTACTTTAA
Organism: Dryomyza anilis; assembly: GCA_951804985.1. NCBI lineage: Eukaryota > Metazoa > Arthropoda > Insecta > Diptera > Dryomyzidae > Dryomyza > Dryomyza anilis. The sequence goes on along the minus strand of OX638132.1, from coordinate 92,417,098 downwards.
GTTGTAGCTGAATAAGTTCCCTTTCACCCCTACTCACTCTTACTGCTGGGACGTTCCGACTACACACAGAATGGAGATTTGTTGCGCCAACCAACTCTTTGCCTAACCAACTTATTTGGTTCTCTCAACAGCTTAGTCGGTTGTATTGTCAAAATAATAGAGTTGTATTTTGTTCTGCAATCAATTTCGAACTGTTTTAGAACCATTTAGTTCAGATTTAGAACCATTAGGAGTATATATAGACTAATATTTCATGGCAGTTCCGTCAGCAAATTTGTAAACCATTCCATTTAACCGAATGAAGTTAGTTGGTACAACTTCATTCTTCCAACCTCATGCCAAAAGAGGATATTTCTGTGTATGGGGTCCAAAATACAAAATCAATCTTATATAAACCACAGTACAGAATTTTGTATATTTTTTTTTTAATTCAATTTAGTAAAAATATCAACATAATCAAACTTTTAAATGTAGAATACAAAATTACAGTATTTTTTTTTGTTGAAAAATAGTATTTATTAAAAAATTAATTTATAGTATAAAGTAGTATTATTTATAGTAGTAGTAAATTTAAATTGATATTATAAAAATTTACGTGTTTTAGAAACCGATATTCCATTCTCTACTGTTTCAGATTCAATTTGTTAATAATGAACAAGTAGTTCAGGTTTCTTAATTATCTATTCCAGTTTCAGTTCCAATTTCACTTGGAAGTTTTTGAATTTTGTAATATTCTAAATAGGATTACCACTTTTTGGTTTTTAATAAAAATTCTATAAAAACGAGTTGGGAAAGTTCTGTCACATGGGGCGGACTTTTACAGTCGGTCGGGCCCGACTATGGAATACTCTACACCATTGGTGGGATATTTAATTGAATATCTTAATTTTAAAGTTTTTAATTATACTGAACCTCCACACCCTCAGAATATTATTCACATATCATAAATTTACATCTTATAACCCCGTAATTTAAAAAATTGATATAAAAGTATAAAAAACTAATACAAAAAATTAGAAAAATGTAAATTGGCGGACCACGCCTATATTCACAAAACTTTGTAAGGATAATATTTCATAGATTTGATTTTAATAATTTACGGTTCAAATTTCCACTATGAAAACCCGGGAAATAATGAAAAAAAAAAGGTGGGCGGATCACGCCCATTTTTGGACCACATATTTTTGTATGAATTATAACAATACGTTTTAAATTTTATAACTATATATTGAGTACTTTTCGAGTTATTTGTTCCGAAAGAGTTATATAAAAGTGACTTGTATGGGAGGTGGGCGTGTCCGTTGACCGATTTGGCTCATTTTAAAACTCAGTTCCTACTTTTGGCTAAAATATATTGAGACGAAATTTCATCGCATTCTGATCAGTATTTCTCAAGTTTTTCTGTATTCGGACGGCAAGACAGCAAGACGGACAGACATACATACAGACAGACAGACAGACAGACGGACATGGCTAAACGGACTCGGGTAGTGATGCTGATCAAGAATATATATACTTTTCCATACCGGACACGCCTCCTAAGGGGCGTTACAATATATGCACAAAGTTAATATACCCTGTACCTCATAGGTGTAGGGTATAAATATTGAGCTAAACGAAGGAGAAACGGCTTTCTACATCTTTAAAAATAAAAACCCATTATCATTTCAATATTTTTTAAGTTTTCTTTTGCAAAACTAACTTTTTATATTTAGCATATTATAATTGTTTACCATTTTTTTTTTTAGTATTCATTTTTTAAGATTACAGTTTTTTTAATGTTAGATGTAGAAATGTGAAAAAGAACATTGAAGGACTTTTAAATAAACTTATACAAATTTAAACACAAGCAATTTTTAAAATCACGAAAATCCCGCGGTTTAATGATGATCACGAAATCAGTTTTTCGGGACTTATTTGACATTCCTAGTTCCGACCCTGACCGCTAAAGATGTTATAGCTGAATTCAGGCAACATTTTTAAATTTGATTCCATTTCTTGATTCACTTAAGCAATGTATAGTTTTTTTCTGAGTGTATCGTATCTATTGGTATGATTTTCATCCACTGTCGTCTTGAGATGAGAGATCTCACACATACTCACACACACACAGATAGACAGACACAAGCATAACTGCTACTCACAGAATGGACGAAAGGATATTAAACAGGATTTAAAATTGTTTGCTTTCGGATGATGTATTGTTATCGAGCGCAGCTTAGATTTATTAGGGATTTCTGCTTGAGTGAAGCCTTGGCATCACTTAAGCGAGCACCAAACATTTACCGTTTTATATGGCCGATGGACCGACTGATGGCTATATGTATACGATATGCGAGGCGACCACATAGGCACGTACGTCCTGCAATTCTTCAACTTGTGTCCGTCTAAAGATGCTGTGTACCTCAATTTTAGAATATGGCAGCTAAAACTGCTGCGACTGTTTATAGCCAATCGAGTCTCGATTCCCGATTCCCGACAATCGACAATCGAATTATTAATCTTTGCACAAAATATTTTAATAAATTATGGCAACATTTAATGGCCAGCGCACCGCTTAGTATTGCGATTTCGTCGGGTTCAAACAACCGCCCACCCAGGTAGGAAGGTAGGTCGGTCCACGTTCTGGCCACGCTATATGCGAATGGTCAATATTTGGAAAGGATTTGTTTGTTTATTGTTTGCACACACACCTAGCGTGGTGTTAGTTGGTGTTAGCTTTTTAATTATAAAATATTAAACCATGAGCTCACACTCGAGTGCACCGCCGTTGCCGAGGGTCCTGGTGACGTGTTTGTATTATTTATTTTTTTTTAAATTTTATTTAACTCTTTTTTATTTTTGTATTTTTATTTTTTGGCGGAACAATGGCGTCCGTCGCCCAGAGTTTTTGCTATTTTGCTATGTATACAAATTGATGACAGGCGTTGCAACATAAATTGTTTTTATTTAAATATTTTAGTGCTTAAAATGGTGCAGCTGTAAAATGCTGTACGTTGTACATATATAGTATATATTTGACGTATATTTGATAATTCGACTTAGTGACCTGTTTGCCAATAAATAGAAACCCCCACTCATATAAAATCTTCCATATGGTACACATAATAAAATCATCCAGTCTGGAGCTCAACACAAATAGTGTCAAGACATAAAAATGTTTAATCAAGTCACACAGTCAGTCATCGTGTAATTTAGGTGTGTGTGGCAACAACCACTTTGTGTGACTTTATTAACCTAACCTTATGGAGTCCTGTAAAATTAGTCAAATATTTGTGTTTCACACAAAGTTAAACATTGGCCATAGCTTTTGGAGCATTTGCAACGAACAACATCAAACATAACTCTGGACCGATATTGTGCAAACAATTATTGGATTCTTTTATGGGGTACTCAAGTAATTAAAAAAGCAATAATTCAATTGATATAGTTTTGAGGGGTTTAAGTTATTGAAATATATTTCAAATTGAAGTAAAATTGAAATTACAATAATCATTCGGATCAAGTCGGTTCAATTCAGTCAGGTCGAACGAATTCAGTTCAATATTTATGATTAAATAAGTAATGCAACTTGTTCTAAAGTGTTGAAATTATTGAGACCTATAAAAAGAGAAATGAATTTAAGCAACAATTCAAATCTGAACTATTCACTATTGAATTCATCATGAAAACAGCACATTTACATACTGAAAAACTCTTTTGTCATGAGGTTAATTGAATCAGCGTTTCTTTGTTGCAACCGAAATACATTTGTTGTAACCTCATATAATTGACGTGAGCTTACAACAAATGTACCTTAATTTACTATAATCGAAATGTTAGTCCGCACAACTGCACATTCGGTTTCCGTAACCTGATATTTATAATAATAATAGTTTGGCACTACAGTCCTATAAGAACTTCGGCCGAGCTCTCTCACCATTTTTGAGCTGTGCGTGTTATATTTGTACTCAAAGCGATGGGACCTACAGTTTATTGCCGAATCCGAACGGCGGGTGAGAGCTTTTTCATAGGCAATGTTTTACTCTCGTAGGTTTGCCATTTACTGCCGAGAGGTAGCGCGGTATAGAAAAATGTTTCTATGAAAAGATGTTGTTAGCCCCAGTCGAGACTTGAACCGGGGACCTTTCAGCTCGCAGTCCAGCGCACTAACCACTGAGCTACCGCGGCTATATTTCACTCTGCCAAAATTGAACTTCGTGCATTTGTTACTGCAACACAGTACGTTGCTGTATCAACAAAATAAATGACAAAAGGGAACCTCATGTCTATTAGCAAGTTTGGTTGGCAAAATCTTGCTAACTTTTAGGAATAATTACAGAAATAAAGAAACGTCCAATATTTTCACAAATCGAAAAGAATATGAAATTCATTAATTATGTAATTATGACAAATAAATATATAAAAAATAATAAATTAGTTCAATACAAATTGCTCTCTATCTAAAGAAATATAAAATAAGCAGCCTTTACGTTGTGAAATGCATACAACATACGTCTAGGGACAGTATTTACGCGTAAAACTGAAAATGTGCGTTCGATGTCACCTTGCCATATTATTCATAGGCCATATTATTCAGAAAAGCGGGATAATAATGTTGATTGATGATGGAAGTACGTTATTGACATTGGCAAGTACACATATCATACCAACCCAGAACAGAAGAAAATAATAAAATTGAAATAATAAAAAAAATAAGCTACACATTCATGATTCAGTGGACATTTGTGCGAAAATGTCATCAATGCTTTGCAGAGCGAAAATACTATCGGTCATCGATGTTTCTGACCTGACATACGTGAATCATTGAAGAATCATTGTTGACATTTCCTGCTGGGATTGTGTAAGTATTATACTTTTCAGTTGTTGCCGAAACCGAATTATTCGGTAGGGCAATTTAGTTGGTTGCTGCAACAAATCAATTTACTGTGTGTATTGATTAGCTAAGTATTGATATGAAACCTGGAATTGTACACAAAGAAAAATGAATTGTTGCGGCAACCAACAAAATTGGCCTACCGAATTATTCGGTTATTCTAACAACTGATAAAGTAGTTGCCACAACCTATTCATTCGGTTGTGGCAGCCTTTAACATACGATAACCATATACGATATCATCTCGATATATACAAAGTGTTTGGTTCATCGATGTCAGTAAGTCCCATTACTAAAAAAAAAAATAGAAAATGTTTAATAAAAAGGAATATACCCTTTCACTCGGTTGTGGCAGCCTTTAACATACGATAACCATATACGATATCATCTCGATATATACAAAGTGTTTGGTTCATCGATGTCAGTAAGTCCCATTACTCAAAAAAAAAATTAGAAAATGTTTAATAAAAATGAATATACCCTTTCACTCTTAGTGTAGGGTATAAAAAATATCTAATTTTGCACCCAGTTTTAGATACAGGGTGATTAAAAGATGCATATTACTGACATAACTTAGTCAAAAAATTGGTTACTAAGTATAATCGTGCTTTGGCAATTAGATTTCCTTTCCAAGGGTGTATCACATCTTCGAACCATATGATTTTTTCTGGTAAAGTTGAAATTTACAAAAATGAAAATACTTATTGTCATTGAATTTCTCAAAATTCTTTATCGATAGACCAGTATTATGATAGACCAGTTCATATTATGTTTGAAAATATGATCAGACAACATTTTCTTGAAAGTAATATGATAGAATTATAATAATATTTGAAATTTATTCCCGATTATTTCAATTTTTTTTTAATTTCAACCACACTATCCCAAAACCATCTAGATATGATATCGAAAAGATAGGTTTTATAGATCCAAATTATAATTTTCAATAATTTCCTATATATCTAAAACGACTTAGTTATTTTATGCAATGTGTTGATATAGAATTCATAATGAAAATGATTTCAACTGAGAAAGATAGATTTTATATATTCTGTAAATTATTTATATTAATACATATTTTGAAGAATATCAAAAAATATTATTATTCGAGTTAAAAAACAGAATCATTACACGCAGAGAATTAATATGGTTGCGACATGATCGCGACAACCATGCTATGGTCTTTTCAATCATACATGGTTGTCACAATCAAAGTATAGTTTTATTTCAACAATAATAAGGTCGCGAAATCATATTATAGTAGACAATTTATTATAATATGATTGTATTTCTGAACAACCAAAATATGGTTGATAAAAACCAAGTTATGATTACGATAAAGACTGCCACGATCAAAGTATGGTCAATACCAATCATACCATGATATAGACTGATCATAATATAGTAATTTATTATTTACAACCATATAATTCTCACTTAATGGCATTTTTTACTCTTTCTTACTCACTTTGGCTATGGCAGTGTGCAGTCGAGTTTTTTTTTTGTCGTAACATAGTATTTTTTAATGTTTAAAACATCATTATTAAAAATAAACATATATCCGAAAGTTAAAACGTTAATTGTATGCTTAATATGAATATAAATTTGATTAATCGTGTGCTCGCTTTGTCAACTTCATGACGGTGACGCTGTACTTTACACGAAAGTTCTTGTGCACGATAAAACTCAAACGATGCTGTCCGGCAATTGCAAGGACAGCTTCACGGAGTTTGCAAAATTGTGTCTTTTATTTAAAAATATATACTTATATAAAAAAAAATGTAGATAAAACAATCATCAATTAAACATGTGTCTTATTTATAATTTCTTTTCAATTCTCTTTTTCAGGAATTTAGGATAATCATAATATAATAATATGATAACTGGTCGCGTAGGACCATAGTATGGTTGTATGAAATCGAAATACGATTACTGTACAACCTTAGTATGCTTGTGTGGAATCATACTATAGTCACTGACAACCATAGTATGGTCACTGCCAACCATACTGTGGTCACTGACAACCATACTATAGTCACTGACAAAAATAGTATGGTCACTCACAACCATACTATGGTTACTGACAGCCATATTATGGTCACTGACAACCATAGTATGGTTGTCACTGTCACTGACAAAAATAGTATGGTCACTGACAAAAATAGTATGGTCACTCACAACCATACTATGGTTACTGACAACCATATTATGGTCACTTACAACCATAGTATGGTCACTAACAATCATAGTATGGTCACTGACAACCATATTATGGTTGTGTGAAATCGGCGTATGGTCACTGAGGACCATGGTATGGTTGTAGAAAGTCGTACTATTGTCACTGAGGATCATATTATGGTACGCAATATTGTCACTGAGGATCATATTATACAAATTATATGATTTCCTACAACCATAACCCCCAATCATAGTATGATGCCCTTCAAATATGATCACCACAACCATGTTTTTTCTCTGCTTGTAGTGGTTTGTTAGAATGTTTCTTTTCATCATTAAATTAAATTATATCGCTTCAAAAATATATTTTCAAGTAACCTTGAATCAATACAATATAAAACAATCATTAATATTTCTTTATGATTCCTTTACTATTTTCAGTTGTTTAGTATTAATTAATCCGATTTTTCTAGGCACTTTTAAGTACTATATGTGATACATATATCACAATTAAAACCTATGCGTTATCGTTATGTTTGTTGACACAATAGCTATGTTTGCTATTTAGAAAATTGAAATATTGTCCTTGTTTTATGCCATTAATTAAACAGTTGTTCGTTCGTTGTTCGTATGAACAAGTGTTTGAACATATGTTCCGAACCACTTTTGATGAAGTAAACACCCAGTCGCTTTATTAACCTTGCTGGTAAACAAATTTCTTCAGTAAAAACAGCCAAATAATGCTTTTATGGCTCTATGAAAAGCAACCAACAAACAAAAAACCAAAAAAAAAAAACATTCACGTTATTTGACGATTGGAAATTCACGCCATTGCGTTGAGGCAGTTTTCGTGAGGTTTCTGACGGCTGATATTTACCAGCAAATGCAATCAAAACGCGAAAACAAGCCTTGTGCAAAGAGCCTTTGTTACCTGTAGAAAATTGTTTAGAACCTAGCAGCGAATAGTTCGAAAATGTTTTTCTAATTGCTTGATTAGAAAACTTTGTTGTGCGTGATGAAGAAAAAAGAATACTAGTGAGAAAAATGTATAAAAAAATACATTTTCTATATTTTAGTAATCAAAAATAATCGTATTCTCTAAAATATAGAAATGCGATATTTTGATAACGTACCTCAGACTTCAGACGACTTCAGATTACCAAAAGTCATTTTGACTACATGTTAACAGCTATAATTGCATATTTTGTATCGGGAATATGCATTAATAGTGCACAATTCCCGAGAAAACATGTCTAGCATTTTTAAGAAATATTTCTGTCATTTTTCCGGCATATTACTATAGATAAATGCAAGTTTGTGGGATAATTACATTTTATGGAAACCCAGAATTTTTTTTTGGCAGAGTCGAAGAAGTTTAGAAATATTTTTGCAACATATTTCAAACAGACAAAAGCGGAGTCTGTATCACAAACTGTCTGTTTTCTGCCCGTACCCAAAATTTTCTGGAATTTTATTGGCAGATTCACAGCATATTTTGGGCACGGGTTGAAACAGATTATGATACAAAGTCCGTCTTTGTCTGTTTGAAATATGTTGAAAAAGTATATCTAAAATGCCTCGACCTTGCACTCAGAAAAATACTATAAAATCAATAGTTTTTTTCCTATTAAAATTAGTCAATAGGATAAATAATTATTTTAATGGGTAAATACCATTAAATACTACAAAATACTATTAAATTGTACAATTGTTTGAAAATATATATTTTTTGTATACTACTGAATCAATAATCCCGAGAAAAATTTGTTGGCACATTCCTGGAATATTTCCGGTAAGCACACAGATAAATGGAATATTTTGGGAAGTGTATAGCAGGTTGTAAAATTTTGTGGAATATTATTGGAGATTCACGGTATATTTTGGGAACGGGCAGAAAATAAACAGCTTGTGATACAAAGTCCGTCCTTTTCTGTTTGAAATATGTTGATAAAATCTATCTAAAATGTCTCGACCTTGCACTCAGAAAAAAATACTATAAATCAATACTTGTTTGCTATTCAAATTAGTCAATAGGATAAATAATTATTTTAATGGGTAAATACCATTAAATACTACAAAATACAAGTAAATACTATTAAATTGTTTTTGTGTTTATATGAAAATAGATTTTTTTGTATACTATTGAATCAATAACTGTTCTATTGAACAATTTCCATAGGATTTTTTTCTGGGTGTGCCCAAAATTTTGTCTGTGATCCCGAGAAAAATGTGTTGGCACTTTTCAGGAACATTTCCGATAAACACACTTATAAATGGAATATTTTGGGATGTGTATAGCAGGTTGTGAAATTTTGTGGAATTTTATTGCCAGATTCACATCATATTTTTGGAATGGGCAGAAAATAAACAGCTTGTGATACAAAGTCCGCCTTTTTATGTTTGAAATATGTCGATAAAATTATTCTGAGCTGCCTCGACTCTGCCAAAAATTTTGTCCGAAGGGTGCTATACAATTTCAAAAATAATTCATTTGTCTGTGTGTTTCCGGAAATATGCTCGAAATATTCCTGAAAAATGGCAGACAATTTGTCTCGGGAATTTTAAAAGTAGATGCATTTTTAAGGATAATATCAGGAATTTTTCCGACAAACACACATTTATGGATTTTTTAAAACATATTCCTAGCACATTTTGGGAATGGGCAGAAAACCGGCAGGATACAAATTCCAAAATCTTTCGATAAAAATGTTTCTTAAATGCCCTTCAAAAGTTTTGTCTTGAAAAGTTTGTGGAAAACAAATATCTAAGGAATTTTACAGACGGATTTCCGAAATATTATGGGAACAGGTAGAAAACAAACTCATTTTGATACAAATTCCGCATGTGTCTTATAAAACTGTTTGAAATGTTGATTTGAGCCTGCAAAAAATATTGGCTAGCACATAAATAAATTCGTCTAGTTGACGTTGAAAACGTGAAGGAAAAGAAATATGTTTGCAGCTAACCTATTATGATTGCAATCATTTTGTATAAACTTGTATTGTTCCTTATGTTTCAACTGATTTTAATGCAAATTTCTTGACTTACTAACTTTTAAAACAATCAAACAAATAATAGAAATTAAGAATTTTATGTAAGTTCATTGTTATGTTTGCTACAAACATAATTCTCATTGCGTTGGTGAATTAACATGCAAAATATTCGAAGAACTGCAAATAAAGTTATAAATTTATTATAATTGAAATCTTTTAAATGTTCTTGAAATATTCTACTACTATTCTACTATTCAAAGACTTTGATCCTATTAACCGAAAATTAAATTTACCTGATTTACACATTGAAAATAACTACAAAATGAAGCTTTTTGTGATGAAGACGAATGGCGTAAATAACATTTACGGATTTACAAACAATATTGGCATTTTAAATGGCAGCCAGCTAATTGGATGCCTGATCTGGACAACATTTGACTTTAATTTTTATTAATATTTTATGCAGCTCACACACACACACACACAGAGTGACTGAGTAGGTAGCATGTGTGCGTGGTGTTGCGTACTGCGTACTTACAGCAAATCGATAAATAAATTATAATAAATTTATTTTACGGATTTTGCATATTTATGTAATTAATTTTTAAAATTATCACAAATGCATTGGACAAACATCAACACGCTCTGTCGGCCGTTATGGGAATTAAGCCGCCTCAATGCATTGTGACAATAAAATTATAGTGTGTGTCAGACGGACGGACGTTCAGACCGGCAAAACAGTGTAGCATAATGCGACATTGATTTCGCGCCTTTTTTTTTGTAACAAATGCACCTTACATGGTACAACCCCATGTCCACGTCCTACCACCCACTACGTTACTAATTGAGCCACTGCATACATAAAGCTAATGAGTTTAACAATTACAGCAAATTTCATTTAATTTATGAATTTTGAGTATTATTTACATATTTTTGACAATTGCCAACCATGTGATTAACAGCAGTCGTCACTGGTGTAAGGCGGCGATTGGCAACACTGGCAGCACTGCACACTTGTATGGATGTTAAATTTTGGTGGACAAAATTCAAAAAAATCGTTTCTTGTCGTAATGGAACCTTTTTCTCTAAATTTCATGATGCTTTTCCTAATACTTAATACAATTAAAATATTTAAATTTAAATAAAATACTATTAAAAGACGCGCGAAACCCCCATATTTAAATTTATAACTCCCAACGGTTGTTTCAATAAATCTGCTTTGAACTTTCAGTTTGCGAAGTATCAGTACAAAGTACCAACAGTTTAAACACTTTGTTGATCCGGTTACCGAACGGAACAATATCTTTTGAACTGGGTCACTATTTCTTTGATTTTAAAATAATAGTGTGTTATCTTAAGAAGTCAAATATTTTAGGAGTTTGTTGAAGCTTTACATGCAAATTAATTTTTTAGTGGTGTGCAATTTTATTTCAAAAGTGAAGAAATAGGATACCGACCGCAAGTCAATCTATATTTGAAACCAGTAAGTAAAGTTAGATCACATAGAAAATTTTCAATTAGGGATATTGTGTTAATTGGTGTGATGAAGTTAGTAAGAATTTTGAAAGTTATAAGCCGACCGAGCGGAATCGACTAAATCGACTCAGGAGGGGTCATGCTGATCAAGAATATATATACTTTTCCATACCGGATATGCTTCCTTCTGGGTGTTACAAACGGCGTACCAAACTGAATATACCCTTTCACTCTTAGTGTAGGGTATAAAAATTATATGCAAAATGTAACTGCAGACGGCACCTTTCAAATACCTCTCAATATCGCATCGCATTAAACTGTTGTTCCAATGTCTTTATGAAATGAATGGAGAAAATACTTTTCTCTCTATCGGAAGTCAACATAGAAGGTTCTAATTTGAATCATCATAAATGGTTCATCCTTTATTTTGAAAAAAAAAACACTGTTTTCAAATACATATTACAAAAAAAATTAAACAAGTTAATTGATTGATTGAAAAATTTTGTTTTTGAATTGTTCAACAAAAAAAATATAAAAAATAAAATTTACGAATTGTTTTTTTTATATAAAACAAAATCGAAAAAAATACTTTTTTTGTAAAATAGGTATTTTTTGAAAATTAAAAAAAAATGTTTTTCGGAAATAAAAAAATAATTGAAAAGAGATATTTTTGTAGTAGTATTTTCTTGTTCTTGCATCTTGTTCTTGTTCTTGCATTTTTTGTAAGAATAAGAGCGAGACCAAGATCGTGATTTTCTTGCAAGAACAAGAGCAAGATAAGAAATGCAAGAACAAGAGCAAGTGCAAGACTAACACTGCACGAAATGAAAGAAAAGCAAGACTCTTGCGTTTTTTTTATCATTTTAATGATTCAGAATTCATGATATTACTAAATATTGAACAACAAGTAACAATGGAAGGCGTGCAAAATATTTATGAACGTGAACATTATTGAAGATGTGTGATTTTTTTTCAATTGTTTTTTAAGGCTAAAGAATATACGAATCTTAAAAATAAGGTCGCTTCAAAATGATAAAATAGACAAAACAATGTTGTTTCTTCGCTACGCTTGTTCGTACATCGATTGTACATATGCACTGTGCTGTGCTATTCACATTATTATTTTTGTTTTACTTTTATACATAGTTATTTTGTTAATTGTAAAATCATGAAGTTTTTCTTAAGTTAAGTTCTATGTGCAGTATTTCATTTAACTTATAAAAACAAAAAAATGAATATATGAACATTTTCACAGTGTACCTCATTTAATTATATTGCCTTTTGTTTTTTTTTTTCACAAATCCGCTGATTCGTTTGAAAGCGCAACAACAACAAAAATGCGAACAAAGTCGCATCCAAGCTTTGATAGAATTTTTGGCAGGACATTTTTTTTACCACAAAGAAAACTAGTTGTTATTGCCAAATATATAGCTGTACTAGATACATACATGTAGTGTGGTGCCATGCGACTGTCCGTTGTCATGCGTCTGTCCGTTGTCATGAGTCTGTCGGTTGTCATGCGTCTGTTTGTTGCCATGCGATGATGCAGGATAGAAAAGAAGAGTTGTCGTTGTGAAAGTGTGTGTATACGAATGGTAATCGTTATTGTTGTATTCTTTCTTTCTGTTAGTATTCGCTTTGTAGCGTTTGAGTTTGTGTTCGCAAAGATAAATGTTACCCTGCAAGATATTATTTGTGTTCTCTTGACATACGGTGTAGCATACGAATTTTTTTAATCTCTGACGAAAACAGAAATATGCCTAAACGAAATATTCCTTATATTTATAATGATGTTCATTTTATTATGGCCTTGAGATTTGGAATTGTCTCACTTTATACAATTATTTTTTATTAGTTAATTCTTGTTCAAATATAATTCAAATTTTTATGTTAATGGATTTTTTTTATTTTAATTTATTTTTTGTAAATAAGTAACTTAAATACAATTAATGTTCAAATTCTATTCGCTTTTATAATTAATTTACAGTTTAAGATGTTTGTCGTAGATCTTTTATTTAAAATTTAAAAATTAAAATTTTTCAAGATTCTGACAAGCAAGAGCAAGATAGGTATTCCAAAAACAAGACCAAGAACAAGATCATAAGTACCTATGCAAGAACAAGAGAAAGACTTAGCGTGCGAGAACAAGAGCAAGAACAAGATTACCATTTCTTGTCTTATTCTTGCAAATGATCATCACTATATTTTTGCAAACAAAAAATTCTGAAAACATAAAAAAATATGTTCAAAGTTTCGTCTATTTTTCTTTTAAACACATATTTTTTCATTTTTAATTCCACTCCGCACAAAAACATTTTTTTACGAATAAAAAAAAATGTAAAAAAATAAAATAAAAACAATTTTGGGCGAAACAAATTTTTCAAAAAATTATTTTCTGAGAAAATTTGTCAAAAAAAAAAATTCAAATTTAAAAAAATGTTGTTTGTAAATAAAAAAAAATCATTACAAAAAAAAATGTTTCGAACACAAAAATTTCGTCCAACATTTTTTCTTTTCAAAAAAAACTTCTCCGAAAAAAATTATATTTTTTAAAAACTAATTTATTAATAAAAAGTTATAATTATGAATAAAATTATTACAAAATATTTTACTAATTTATGCATGTCGAGCAATCATTAATAAGAAACAAAAACAAGAACTACATAAGAACTGAGTAGTATGGAAAAAAATGAACCAAAAATATTTTGATTGAAATTTGGCATTCTTCAATTTGCATTTTATGTATTTGTACATTAAAATAGATACTTTTTCGGTAATTCATCCAGTTGATAATGTATTCATAACTTTGATGTTTTGTAGTTATCAATATTATGAATCGTTAATCAATACAATGGGTACGAAATTCATCAATATGAAGATGATTTTATTTTTCTGTACACTTCAAGGTTATCCAAAATATTGTCCCTTTTTTATATTGTACAACAAAAATAACCAATCAAATCACGATCACATTTATCTATGTTTTTCTTTTAAATATATACCACTGTACCAAATTTCAGAATTTTCTATATCTAGAACTGGATTTCGTTTCACCATGTAATGTTGCGACTGGCAAGCACGACAAACAGTGTTGCCAGGTGCGGCTGCAACAATGATGCCACAAAATGTCGACAAACACAGCTTTCTCACTCGTGCTACGCGCCGTCGACTACATCATATCCGTTGGACTAAGCAAACAATGTTGTCAGTCAGTCAGTTTCTTGGGCTGTTTGCGAACGCAATCTTATTGTTTCATATCATTCGGCTGTAAAGCGCATCCTTGTGCTGCAATATTGCAAGTCTATCTATTGTTCTTCTTCTTCTCCTCATTGTTGTTGTTGCTGTTCCAGGTAGCACACAGTGAGCCTGCTTCTCAAACAGTCCTGCGGCTGTTTGGCATTAGGACATCGCAGTTGCGAGTCTGTCGGTCTGCATGTCGTGGCTGCCCCTTAGGCTGCAATATGCGGACGGACGCATGACAATAGAACAGAACATGAAGAGGCTCCACCGCACGCAGACCAGACTGCATCTTATTGGCGCACCGACATTTGCTCCAACATCGCTGCATCTTCATCACGCTGCATGACTGCGGGCGCGCAAATAGAACAACAATCCGAACATACAACAACAACACAAAAAAAAAAATCAAATAAAAATGTGGCTCTCCGTAACGAGCCCAGTCAAGCTGTCCGCACGACAAGTGCGGTGCAAATAGCTCGCAGCACAACCCGCCTGCTTTAGAATTTAGAACCAGTCAACCAACCAGCTGTCGCGCCCCGCAGCCTCCCCCTTTGTAAGGTTTTAAATAATCTTTATGCGATTAATTTGTTGCAAGGCGCCGCAGGATATTAAAGTCGTCCGTCGTATTTATGAAAAATCACAGTGTCACAGGGGATGAGTTCAGATGTAGTAGTAACTTTTCGACGACGGAAATTTTCCCATAGTTCAAGATAATAATGAATGATATTAAGTATTTGGCGGCCTAAAGAGATTTGCGAATGGCAATAATTGAACGTAACCCTTGTGTTGAAAATCGACAGAAAATGAATTTGTTGCGCTTGTCACTGTGAGGTTTTTTTTTACACAAAAAAGAAGTAATCTCTATATTACAGAACAACAAATGATGAGCACATTACAGAAATTTGTCAAAATCTTAATCTATATATAGCAAACATTTTAAATTTTTAAGATGTTTATTTCAATGTAGTATACTCAGAAAAAATCCTGTTAAAATTGGTCAATAGTATACAATTGATTCAATAGTATACAAAAAAAATAAATATTTTCATATAAATACAAATAGAATTTAATAGTATTTAATAGAATAGAATTTAATAGAATTTTGTAGTATTTAATGGGATTTACCTATTCATATAATAATTTATCCTATTGACTAATTTGAATAGCAAAAAACTATTCATTTTATAGTATTTTTTTCTGAGTACATATTTTATTTTGAGAAACCTCAACATTTTGAAAAAAATAGAATATAGGATTATATTTCGAACCATAAAATGTAATTGTTTGGAATATCAATTTCGGTTCCAATATTTTTAAAATAGCGGTTCCGGTTCCACACAAAAACCAGTTGGGAAGGTTAGATCACTTGGGAAATTTTAAAGTAGGTGTAATTATGATAGTTAGGATTATCAAAATTATAGTCGGTCAAAGCCGACTATAGATACCCTACACATATGTGTGGTTACCATTCAAAGTGATATATAGGTCACCAGGGTATACGAATCCTGAAAATAACTACAAACATTCAATCGCTCAAGAATTTCCATTCATTTGATACCCATATTTACAAATCGGTAGGTGTACCGAATTCCGTTTTTTTTTTTTGTGAACCACAAGTCTTTTCGCCGGAAACCATTAATTTCATTTATTTGAGCATGATGTCAATATATATTTGACCAAAAAAGTTTACCTAAGCACGTATACATAAAAATTGATCTTTATATGTACATTTTATATGAGGTATTTGAACATAAGTGGTCGGATCATAGGTCACAATGAACCGATCTCGCCAATTTTTTCGCACATACAGCGTAGGTATATTAGTAATCAAAGTTATAAGTTCATTTATCTAGCTCTTCAATTTTAAAAGTAGTAGGGATTTCAACAGACAGGCAGACAGACGGACAGACAGACGGACAGACGGACATCGCTAAATCGACTCAGGAGGTCATGCTGATCAAGAATATATATACTTTTCCATACCGGAGATGCTTCCTTCTGGGTGTTACAAACGGCGTACCAAACTGAATATACCCTTTCACTCTTAGTGTACACATATTTTTTTAATAACGGTCAATGACCAGGACTAAAACATTTTGGTAAATCAGTTCCGTTCTGGTTTCAAGACTTTTAAAATAGTGGTTCCGATTCCGGTTCGAACCAAATAAAAAAATATATGGGTTTCGGGTCCACACATTTCTTTAATAACGGTTCCAATTCCGGTTCTTTGCGATCCCTGACTGTAATACACTCAGAAGAAACTGTACCATTACGACTATGATTTCGTCGTGAAATTATTATAGGGTTTTTAGACGAATTCAAAAGTTATTTAATTAAATTGATAGTACATATTCGAAAAATTCTCTAGTATTCATACTATTGCTTTAATATTTTCTTCTTTAATAATAAATGTCTCACTATTTGGCAAGTGAATAGATGCACACAAAAAAAATCTACGAACAACCAGTATTCATCACATCGATGATTTAATTGATTAAACTAAAATCGTGTTTTTTTAATGTTTTTCAATATTTTTTATAACATCAAATTTCAAACAAAAATTTGTCTCCATTTACAAATTTATGTATTTATAATTCTAATAAGATTTATGATAAGTAAATAAATATGTTTTAATGAACAAAATTCCTCAAAATGATGTACACTTGTTTATTCATATGATGAAATGGTGTCTTGCCATAATTAAAAATTAAATATTATAAAACTTATAAGAATTATAAATACATAAATGTTTAAATAGAGACACATTTTAGTTTGAAGTTTGATGTTAAAAAAATATTGAAAATGAAAAACATATAAAAAACACGATTTTAATTCAATGAATGAATTCATTAATATCATGAATACTGATGGTTGGTAGAATTTTTTAATGTGTGAAAATGAATAGAAACAAGTTCACTTTGTGCGTCATTCGGTGCATGTGCAATAAACTGGGACATTTTAATCAAATTCACGTTCGTTCGAAATTTGCCTTAGACATGATCACGAAGAAAAAAAAATCATCAATATGATGAATTTATTCATAAATATTATGCGGTTTTACACCAACTACCAGATTCATCATATTGATACCACTGTTCATTAAATGACATATTGATGTATATATTCATTATATATATGAAATTATTTGTACCATCGAATATCATAGTGAAGAACGAAATATTCAATACAATGAATTTTAATCGTCATACTGATGAATTTGTTCATAATATTTATGAATAAAATATTTTTTTACGAATTCTTCAAAAAAAAAAATTTTTGAAATTTAATTCGAAAAAAAAATATTGTAAACATTTTATTTAAAAAATAAAAAAAAACAATTTTTTCAAACAAAAAAAATTGTTCAAAAAAAAAATTGAGGGAAAAAAAATGTTTGAAAAAAAAAGTTGGAAAAAACAAATGTTTTTCGAAAAAAAACGTCTATAAAAATTTTATCAAACTAATTTTTTAAAAATATATTTCTATAAATATAATTGCCCCAGCATCACAAAAAAAAAGTCTTCAAAATGATGAATTTATTCATAAATATTATGCATTTTTTCACCAACTACCAGATTCATAATATTGATACCACTTTCATTAAATGACATATTAATGAGTGCACTCATTATATATATGATTAAAATATTCAATAAATATAACTTTTTAATAAAAAGTTGTAATTATAATAAATATATTATGAAACATTTTACTAATTTATGCATGTCGAGCAAGCATTATATAAGATATAACATACAAGAACTACTTGAGAACTGAGAAGTACGGCAAAAAATTAACAAAAAAAAATATGTTGTTAGAAATTTGCTTTAATGAACAGCGTTCTTTAATATGATGAACATATATGTTGTATTTTATATTTTGGTTCATTAATATGATGAAACGTATTCTTCACATACAGTTCATCATATTGATGAACACCAAGCGTTCTTCATATATGTTACCATTCAAAACATTGATGGCTTTAATCATTAATATTATGAATGGTTCTTCAATACAATGAATCATGGTTTGAAGAACGGAATTCATCAATATGATGTACAATTTTTTTCTAAGATTATTTAAGAAATAATATAAAAGAACTGCTTGAGAACGGCCAAAAATGAACAAAACATAAATATTTCGATTGAAATTTAGTTTCATGAACAGCACAAACGTATTCTTCACATACATTTCATCATATTGAAGAACACTTTTTCGACTGTTAAGAAGGTATGATCGCATTTATAACATTGATGTCGTTAGTCATTAATATTATGAATGGTTATTCAATACAATGAATCATGGTTTGAAGAACGGAATTCATCAATATGATGTACATTTTTTTCTGTGCATGTAGACATGATGATGATCTGAGTAGATTGGTCCTATATCTTAACTTTATGACCAGTTATAACAAGGAACAAATTTAATGATCAGTTCCCGATCATGATTGTAATATAATTTCTGGTAGAGCCAGAACATCAATGAATTCAATAGATCGGAATACGTTTATGTTATTTGAAAAATCAATTTCAAGAACAGCAGAAAGCAAATTCGATTGAATTGAATTTTTAATTCAAGTTCGATCGGAGTTTTGTAAATGCTAGAATGTGTGATACTAATTTATAATGAAGGAATGATCGGTTCTAATTATTAAAATGCACCCTATCAATACAACGTACTTCAAAAATCTAAAAAATCTGTATTTTTCGAGTTTAGATGCAAATATCTTAAAAACGAATATTTATATTAGCATTTATTAGTATATTAAAATTAATCCTGATAATTAAAAGACATATTGTGATAAAGTTTTAAGAAAAAATATTTTTCAACAGTACTATTCTTTTCATTATAAATATTCGAAAAACGTTATGTAACAGAAAAAAAATGAATGTATGGGATATCCATAGGAAACATTTTCTTTTTTGTTATGCAAGATACGTAATTTCTCTTCGTTTTGTAAAATTTTGTAAATCTTTCAACTAAACAGCAGGTACATACCCAAAGAAAAATTGCAATTCTTGTTACAGAAAATAAAAAACATAAAAAAAAGACTAAACAGCACCATCATCAATCAAATACCAGCACAATCAATTGCCGTAGAAATAATGTATAAAACAAAATAAAGGACCTCAACAATTTACAAATATTTATCCTATTTCCTTTCTTTGCATTCATAAAACACATTCATTCATTCATTGATGCATTTTTTAAGGTATTCTTACATTACAAATTTTTCAATAAGACGATCATTATAAAATGAGACAAACACAAAACTGATCACTACATGATTACAGGAATTTTGCTAACCAAAACGAATGTCCTTTTGCGTCCAGGGAATCGAGCCTTACACAACATAATGGCAACGTGCGCACGGAAGGAAGGAAAGAAGAATTAGTTTCTTGCAACTAAATGTCATACCATAAATTTGCGAACGCCTTTTGTCAGGCGTTTGTCAGGCAACCGTATATGGTCTGTACGCCTGCCTGTCTGTCTCTCAGTCAGCATGTCTGTCTGTTTCGTTGCCCCTGTGTGAACGGCACCCCGCTGCTCAGGACGACCCTAAGACGAGTGTGAATACAAATCGAATTACACGCCCTTTCAGCCGCCAATTGCTCATCGGCTGAGCCCAATTACGGCCCATGTAAGCTGTTGATGTGGCCGTTTTGCTGTTAACGCAGCGGGACGCCTTTAATTGGCCTCTAAACGTTTCGAGGTTTCATGCAGCGTTCTGACCTTTGCGCTGGAAGTCACTGAACTAATGGTCGGACACTTTCGATCATATGCGATCGTTAGTCATTTAATGGGATGGGATGTCATGTGATTTGGGCGTAATTTGTTTTCAGTTTTATTTCGAATGAACGTTTTTATATTTTTATTTATATCCATGGGTGCTCATTCGGTATTTCGATATGAAAGTCTATTTGAAAAAAGTGACATCATTTTGAACAATTGTGAATTAAAAACAATCTAATCCCACAAAAAAAAAAATCGATATGATGAATTTATTCATAAATATTATGAATTTTTCTACCAACTACCTGATTCATCATATTGATACCACTGTTTTAATTGACATATTGATGAATGCATTCATTATATATATGAACTTGTTCATACTATCGAACATCATAGTGAAGAACGAAATATTCAATACAATGTAAATTAATCGTCATTTTGATGAATTAATCATTATATATATGAATAATTAAAAAAATAATTTTTTTACGAATTTTCAAAATAAATATTTTTTAGAAAATAATTGGATAAAATGTCCTTAAAAATGTTGTTGAAAATAATAATAAAAAAAATATATTTCGAAAAAAAAAAATTCCGATAAAAATATTTTTTTCCAAAAAAAAATTATTCAAACCGAATTAAAAAAAAAAAAATTCCACATTTTACTAATTTATGCATGTCAAGCAAGCATTATATAAAAATAACATACAAGAACTACTTGAGAACTAAGAAGTACGGAAAATAATGAATGAAAAAAAATATTTTGATTGAAATTTTGTTTCAAGAACAGCATTCTTCAATATGAAGTACATATATGGTGTATTTATGTTTTTGTTCATTAATATGATGAAACGTATTCGTCACATACTATTCATCATATTGAAGAATACTTTTTCGACAGCTACAAGTGTTCATCATATTTACGAAAGCATCCATAATATTGATGTCGTTAGTCATTAATATTATGAACGTTTCTTCAATACAATGAATCATGGTTTGAAGAACGGAATTCATTAATTTGATGTACATTTTTTTACTGTGCAGTCTGCCATGTCTCGGAGACTTTCGATGCCTCGAAGCATTCGCGAACTAACTTCGATAAAAATGTTCGATCTCTTCGCTTTATCGATTCTAATTTTAAAAATCTCTCGTACATTCAAATTTAAGAACTATATACGATATTTTAATATTCAACACATCGATATCGCAATATTTTTCCAAGCAATCTCGAACTTTGATTATTTTTTTTTCGAAATCGCATATCCGATTTCGAAAAATTTTTCATACTGAGATAACTCCGATAGAACTACCTACCATGTTAACGTTACAAGAATGATTTCTCCATCTACTCGCATCCCAGTCTGTCATATCTCGGAGCTCTTCGCTCATTGAAGTTCTCTCGAAATAACAAAGTTTGATTACGTTGCTTTATCACTACTATTTTTTAAATTTTTCGTACAATACAATTTAAGGATAAGATACGATATTTAAATATTTGTCATACCGATATAGCAATGTTTTTCGAATCAATCTCGATACTTGCAGCGATATCGATCCATAATCGTTTTGTGTCTCGTTTCGAATAAACTTCAATATTACGTTACGATATCTGCGTACATTTGATAACAAATTGAAGTATAATATAGATACGAAATCGTAATGAGATCGAGATCGAATGAATTTCTCGACATCTCGAAACAGTCTCGAAGCGATATCGAATTGAATGGCAGACTGGGATTGATTTCGTAATGATGTCGAAACAAATGGCATACTGTGATAGTATGAAATTTAAATAATCTTGGCGTAATTTTCCCATCATTCGTTCGTTATTTTCGTTTTGGAATTTTGAAAATTCTATTTTGAATCTCGTCTCGAATTTTATTTATCTAGTTATGTATCCAGTATTACATTAGTTTCGACATCATTACGAGATCAATGCAAAATGCACCAGAATTCACATGATTTTGCACTCAGAAAAAAATCTCATCAAAATTGTCAATAGAACAGTTATTGATTTAATAGTATACAAAAAATAATTATTTTTATACAAACTAAAAAATAATTTTATAGTATTTTGTAGTATTTAATGGGATTTACCGATTGAATTAATAGTTTATCCTTTTCACTAAATTCAATAGTAAAAACTATTAATTTTATGGTATTTTTTTCTGAGTGCGGAAACTTTCTCGTAGCGATATCGAGCTTCAAATTGGACTTGGATATCGATACATTCTGTCTGAGTTTTTTCGGTACAAGCCTAGAAAATATATATTTTTCTGTTAGTTTGTTTTCCAGCTTATATATTTTATAAACATTTTACTGAAATGCGATCAATTTTTATACCCTACACTAAGATTGAAAGTGTATATTCAGTTTGGTACGCCGTTTGTAACACCCAGAAGGAAGCATCTCCGGTATGGAAAAGTATATATATTCTTGATCAACCTCCTGTTTCGATTTAGCGATGTCCGTCTGTCTGTTGAAATTCCTACTACTTAAAAAATTGAAGAGTTAGATTAACAAAACTCATAATTTAGATAACTTATATACCTACGCTGTATGTGCGAAAATCGGTCCATTGTGACCTGTGATCTGACCATTTATATTCAAATAACTCATATAAAATTTACATCTACAGTTCAATTTTACTGTAAACTTTTTTGGTCAAATATATATTGACTTCGTGCTCAAAAACATGGAAATAATGTTTTCCCGCCAAACGACTTGTAGTCCCCAAAAAAAAGAGAAATTCGGTACACCTACCCATTTGTAAATATGGGTATCAAATGAATGGAAATTCTTCAGCGATTAAAAGATTGTAGTTATTTTCAAGATTCGTATACCCTGGTGACCTATATACCACTTTGAATGGTAACAACACATATGTGTAGGGTATTTATAGGCGGCTTAGACCGACTATAATTTTGATAATCCAAACTGTCATAATAACACCTACTATAAAATGTCCCTACTTTAAAATTTCCCACATGATCTAACCTTCCCAACTGGTTTTATTTTGTTTCCGAAATTAATATTTTCAATACTTTAAAAGGGTATATCTATCTAACTCAAGCCGTTGTAGTTCTGCGAAACGAACTAAATAAGTTTTTTTTAGTCAAATAATTGAATTTCAATGAAAATTTAATTTCGGAACAAGCGCGATTATAACCTGGGATATCCAATTTATCAATTCTATATAATTCGTTGGTGATGCTGGACCTTTTGATAACAATATTAATAAAAGAGTTATGTAATAGGAAAAACTCTCGGTATGTAGTAAATATTAGCGCCCATGAATTGTATAGAATTGATGTATAGGATGACAATATGAAAAATGAGTTTCTCGGTTTTTGTATAGTTTATTTTTAGAAAAATTTTGATTATTTTAATTGCGTTGCTTCCAGTAATACATTTTTGTATTTCTGATAATAAAACTGTACAGTAAGACAACCAAATTTTCCATATATTGAACTGGATTTTGTGACATTAGCTTGACATTCGAAATAATTAATATGAGGCGTATTTAAATAAACACATTTGTTCTGATCTGTTTGTGTTTTTAGAGTACACACATGTTCTATACATATATATATATATGATATACTTCAATCAAGAATCTATTGTTTTTCATTTTTTGGTCTCAAATTCGGTGGCACAGCAAAGAATACCGATCTGAAATGAACTGAACCGAACCGAACAGAATACTGAAAAACAACTGTTCGTTATACAAATATTTAAAGCGTGCTATAGATAACTACCAGCTATGCACACAAATTCGACAGAGGTAACAATACGCTTTGTGGGTGTCAGACAAAATAATATGTGCTTCGATTCTACCTCGCATCAAATACATATTTGAATTAGTTTCGAATTGTATCAGGCCGTTTTATTTGCGCAGTTGTCCAGACTCATATAGACTCGTTTAGAACTCCTGGCAAAGGTCTTCAAGAGGAATTGTCGCTTATCAGCAGCACCAAAAGCGATAACAAAAGTAAGCAAACATTGGCACACAAAACAACAGCCTCCAGAGGACCATAGCGCATATATAGCCCCTTAAAACATATGATCAATGCAACAATAGTTCTAGATCTCAATAAAAAAACAGTATTTCTTGGATAGTTTTTATTTCATAGTTATTTTTTTAAACGGTTTCTTTTTCTATGTTTCATTTTTTTTCTTTTGTCATTTCTCTAATGGCACAAAGTCAAAACACACGTCAATGTTTGCTCATATTGCTTGCCGATCATATGACTTCCGTTCGCTGTCCGGCACCGCATCGATCAATAATGATGCCAACTGCAATTATCCCGCCTTGTATCTTCGGGGCGGCGCATTACAATGACGTTGCCATACATAATATTGCCATGAATAACTTGGCTCAAACAATGGCCAACGAGCAGGCTCATTTTGTGTGCCGAGGGCCCGTTGCTGTGCCATGCACTGCATACAAAACACAACCGGAAAGAAGTAGACGAATGATTCGTAGAAACCAATACGATTTTGCCAACGATAGTATTTGGCACTGGGACGTGTCTTCAGTCTTCAACATTTTTTTATCTATGCCAGTTCATTAGTTAGTATATATGATATTCAAAATATAAAGTTATTTTAGTAAAAGCGGCGCCTGGTTGTTGACTGACTCAGAAAAGCGTCACATTTATGTCACCGATTGTTATTACGTGCTCGTTTTAAACGGTAGCGGAACGGATGTCATCCAATATTGTTTGGAATTTCCAACATCACTCTTCATTGTGTCACAACGTTGACGAATGATGCTCGAATAAGCGGTACTTTTGAGACAAGTTATACGTTTTGAATTTTAATTATGCTCTGTGCCATTCATAAATGAGTGTGTTATTCAAATCTGCTCTTTTGTCGGCAAGCAAACGGTACTTGTTCGAATACAACAGTCACAATGTATATGCCAGAGATGAGTTTGACGTTCTGAATATATGAATGATGTGACTTTGTTTCAGATTCCGATAAATGTACATCCGAAATTTCAATTAAAGTATATAACTAAAAATCTGTTTATTTTAGCGAGTAACTTTATTTTTCTGGTTTTTAAAATCATACTATGTCCAATATATGTACTATACTATTTTGCATCAGAATCTTGTAAAAAAAAGGATATACTACATTATATTTCTGGCCGAGGGATTTGGATTTGCATTCAATTGTATTCTGGAATGTAGGGAACCTATCCCAGCATAAAATTGCTGAGGCCTAAATAATTTGAATTCAGTTCTTCAGATCATCATCAGTTCAGGTTTAAATTTACCTGTATTATATGAAATATTTAAAAAATGTCTCCTCAGTATTGAAGTAAGTTCTAAATTATTGAATTTATTCAGACACTAGCTGGACCCGTGCACGACTCGTGTCAAGATTTTGTGAATTCATAGATATAAAGCGATTTTATTAATATAAAAAAAAACATTATTATTATTTTTATATCAGGGGCCCGTGCTTCGCTGTGGAAGTTTTTATTGGTTTTATAAATGTAGTAACCAAATAATAATTCTCCGCCAAAACAACTTTTCTCAAAACAACTTTTCAGACAGTAGAATATTTCGCCGCAGAATTCTTCCCATTAGAAATCTTCGCCGTAAAATTCTTCCCCATAGAACGCTTTACCGTAGAATTCTTCCCGTAGAGTTTTTCCCAGTAGAAGTTTTAGTGTAGTTAGTTTTAATGTGGTGAGTTTTATTGTGTTGAATTTTTAGTGTGGTGAGTTTTAGTGTGGTGAGTTTCAGTGTGGTGAGTTTCGGTGTGGTGTGTTTTTAGTATGGTGAGTTTTAGTGTGGTGAGTTTTAGTGTGGCGAATTTTTAGTGTGGTGAGTTTTAGTGTGGTGAGTTTTAGTGTGGTGAATTTTGGTGTGGTGAGTTTTAGTGTGGCGAGTTTTGGTGTGGTGAGTTTTAGTATGGTGAATTTTTAGTGTGGTGAGTTTTAGCATGGTGAGTTTTAGTTTTTTGTTTCATCTTTTTAGATTGTGTATGTGCTGAGTTATGTCGTTTTAAAAGTTTAGGTTGTATGGAAGGTACCACGACCATTTGCCCAATCCCGCCCATATATAGCCTATGACACCCCCCGGACTCCTTAGTATCCTGTGGCAAACTTTCAGTTAAATCGGTTCAGCGGTTTAGACGTGATGCTGGAACAAACAGACAGACAGACAGACAGACAGACAGACAGACAGACAGACAGACAGACCGACAGACAGACTGACAGACGGACCAAGAGTTTTATATATATAGATATATACTAAGGGCTGCATTCTGAATTTAATATAAATATTTATTCAAGTCTAAACTAGTCATTATTGAAATCATTACTGAAATAGCAATTTCAATGTCTGATTAGCGAAATTATGTAATCAAACCTGAGAATTTATAGTTTTACAGGTATCATACTCGAGTTCGACCTTCCATTATTTTAGAAGTAATTTTTACAACTCCGTTTTATTTTTATATCTAGTTTCTTTAAATATGAAAAATAGTTTTTCTATTTTTCAGGCCTAATTTAAAAAATTAAAATTTTTGTACAGACCTAAAAATACGAGTATTTGTAAAATAGGTTTTATAAATATATCAAATAGACTGACAATGGAAAAATCATGATTTCGAATCGAGAGGAGGTCAGCCCCTAGAAATGCTCTATTGAATGAGAAAATCGATGTGAAGAAATTTCAGCGAAATACGTATATGGGAAATGGACCCGCCGGGACATCAAAGTAGGCGTTTTCGTACCTAAATCGATAATTTCAAAATTGTATTGAAATTATGTCTCTCAAACGCATTAAACTAAAAAATTAGGTAAGTCATCAGTTGGAAAATTTTATTAGCTTTTCAAGAAACTATAAATAATAAAAATCGGATAAAAAATACAGAAGCAGTGATTATTTAAACAGGCATCCTTCGTTTTATATTTTCATCAGTCACGCCTAGCCTGAAACACTTTAAACTCAAAAGTTCGTTTCCCATCTAAAATTTATGTTGAATATGTTTTTACATCTGTTTTTGAAATTGTTGATTTAGGTACGAGGTCCCGGCGAATCCATTTCCCATATTCGGATTTCGCTGAAAATTCTCCACATCGATTTTCTCATTCAATAAAGCATTTTTAGGGGGTGACCTGCAAAATCAAACTCGATGATTTTATTTATCAGTCTAATTGTCAGTCTTATTGTCTTATTGTAATATCAGATATGTATTCGATGCTGAATAATTTTAAGAATTCGTAAATAGTTTCAGACCTAAAAACTCTTATGAACTTCTAATAAAGTAGCATGAATTGACGGACATTTTTATAATAGACGAATAGAAATGCTCTCATAAAGCATACATTTTGCAAAAACTATTCATGATATCCAGACAAGAATTAAGTAATCATAATGATTTGATTTTTATTCCTAATATATGATTATAGTAAAAATCAATTATTATGATTAATTGAATAAAAAAATGCGTATTTTACTCATGTTTTATTATTATTCATAAGTCATGATTAATTGGTATAGAATCTGGAATACATTTTATGATTTATTATTCACAATTCATGATTGAATCCTCATACATTCTGCCAAATAGCCGTAGCTAAATGTCAGTAGCGTATAGATGGGAAAATAAATCCAAATTATTCGGAACAAAGTGAAAAATATCGCAGTTCAATGTATAACAAGACAATAGACAAGAAATGTTAGGAATGAAAGAAACAATTAAAAAAACAATGGAAAAATTTATTTGTCGGTTAAATTTCACATTTATTTTCACCTTATTGACTGAATTGAATAAATAATCATAATTTCGCCTGTTTTGATTAATAATGAAATTTGTAAAATATTTGTATTCAATCCTATACATATAATAAATCTTTTTGTTGGTTTGTCCGTTTATTTCTTCCGCTTCTCCGTCCAAACGGCTGATCCGATTTTCTTGAATGCGGTATGGTCTGGAAGGAATGATAAGATATATATGGGCGGGATTGGACAAAGCGGCGTGGTACCTCCCATACAACCTAAACTTTCAATACGATATAACTCGGCACATTCACCAGCGACGAAAATGAAACAAAAAAACTCAAATACAAAAAAAAATTAAAAGCAAAAACACAAAAGCACAAAACAAAAGCAAAAATACAAAAACAAACTCACCACACTAAAAATTCACCACACTAAAATTCACCACACTAATAATACCACACTGAAATTCACTACAATAAAACTTACCACAATAAAATTCACTACATAAAAATTCACCAACATAAAACTTAGCACAATAAAATTCAACACACTAAAACTCACCACATTAAAAATTCACCACACTAAAACTCACCATATTAAAACTCATCACACTAAAACTCACCACACTAAAACTCACCACACCAAAATTCACCACACCTAAAATCTACAGTGAAAAACTCCACGAGGAAGAATTTTACGGAAAATAATTCTACCGGGATGAATTCTACGGGAAGAATTCTACCGGGAAGAATTGTACGGGAAGAATTCTACCAGGAAGAATTCTACGGGAAGAGTTCTACCGGGAAGAATTCTACGGGAAAGCGTAAGAAGAATTTTACGGCGAAGATTTCTACTGGGAAGAATTCTACGGGGATACGCAGTCTGGGAATCTACTGGGAAAAACTCCACGAGGAAGAATTCTACGGAAAAAAAATCTACCGGAAACAATTCTACTGGGATGAATTCTACGGGAAGAATTCTACGGGAAGAATTCTACCAGGAAGAGTTCTACCGGGAAGAATTCTACGGGAAAGCGTGAGAAGAATTTTACGGCGAAGATTTCTACTGGGTAGAATTATACGGCGAAATAATCTACTGGGAAGAATTCTACGGGGATGCGCAGTCTAGGAAAGAATTGTCCTTGAGAAATGTTGTTTTGACGGAGAAGTATTATTTGGTTACTACATTTATAAAACCCATAAAAACTTCCGCAGCGAATCACGGGACCCCTGATATAATTAATAAAAATAATGTTTTTTATATTAATAAAATTGCTCCATATCTTTGAATTCACAAAATCTTGGCACGAGTAGTGCACGGGTCCAGCTAGTTTATAATAAATACATAGTGATTTAAATTTTTTAGGTATTATATATACATAAGTCATGAATATAACTCATAATTAAGAAAATTAGAAAAAAATATGTTTTATGAACGTCTTATTCATAAATCATCAGTAAACTATTTTCTCCGTGTAATTAGAATGGAGAAATGCAGTTTTGTTTCAGCCGTGGGCATGGGTTTTCCGGCATGAATTCAGCTCTGAATATCCTGATATATACAATATATATGTTCTCAAAATTCATCTGCGTTCAAAATTAAAAAAAAATATCTCACATGAAAAATTGAAAATATTTCGAACCAATGTACTTAAGCAGATGGAAATACGTTTATTTTATATTTAGATATCGAAATTTAGAGCAGCAATAAAAGCAATTCGAACAAATTAAAATTTCAATATGATTTTTATAAGAATTTGGAAAGTATTGACAAATGTTTTGATCTAGGATTGAAACCTAAACGAATAGCGGTTTATATTTCGTTAACGCATATTTTCTCTCATGGTGGGTACGGCTACGGTTTTATGTTTATATCAATTATGGTTTCGAATTTTTTTTTTTTGTATTAAGGTTAAATTTTTCATATTCGGAAAGTGCACATGTTTTACAAGATATAATAACGGATTTCCTAACAAAATAAATTCTAATTTGATATAAAATAGAGACCATTTAAATCCGATATAAGCCAATTTCTAATTTTTCTATTACGGTTTCTGTTCAAATTACAGTTTGCACAATTAAATTGTTCTGATTCAGTTTAAATTTCTGGTTCTGGCATAAAATTTTGATGTTACTTGATAATATTTTATTTTAGATAGCAAATTATATTAATTTCGACCCAATTTCATTGCAAAGTTTTTTCCAGAAATACTTATAAAGTGTTCAAAACTCTTAAGAGTCATCTACATAACATGTTTTTCAAGAAAAAAGAATCGAAAAGTTTATGTCTACATTTAAAGCAACTAATGATAAAGTTATGCAACCACCTGTCCGTCCTTCAATTACTTGAGTAAATTTTCATTCGATTGCAATTATTTTCAGGTTCGAATTGCGAAAGTGATCTAATTGCCAGAATGATGCTTCCACACTTGCTAATTAATCTCGCTCGCTGACGAGCACCGAGCACCGCACCAACAACCGACCGACTCGTGATGCAGTCACAGTTAGTGTCGTGCCGTACCGTACCGTATAGTGCTTGGGTACATATTTGTGCAGTTATGTTCACATTTCCACTGATCATAATGTTGGCATTTCCTCCGACAACTCCTTCCTGCAAACACAGACAAATTCTATTTGCAAACATTTCACTTGATTTGCAAGCAGCGAACGAACGAGCGAACCAACGACGAAGTGACTGACTGAATGAATGAATGAGTAACGAACGACATACGTACGAACGAATGCATGCATGGAATGCATTGCACGACACGTTGACAGTGGGAGACAAGGACGAGAACGAGAATGAGAACGACTGCTTGTTCGAGACAGTGGCACCTCTTGGCTTCGACAAGGACGCGGCACGAACGGCACGGCAGAGTTGACGGAAGAGTTGGAGTAGTTGCACTCAGCAAATCGAAACTGTGTACTCTGCGAAAATATTAGCACAAGGAATCATTCGTTTCTGACAGCTCACATCAGAGCGCCCACCGAGCGTCCGACCGACCGACGCGACGTCACATGGCATGCGAGTCGCGATACCAGGAGTCAGTATCCAGAAGGAGCAAGTAGCCGCGGCAACGGAGGAGATACTTGCAGCCAATGGCATTCATGTTTACTTGCTACGAAGTCGTGCAGTTGAGCCTGCAAAAAAAGTGTTAATGTTTCTATAAATTCGGGATGATTTGACAGCATTTCCGGCAATGGCGATGTCGGCAAAGAAAATCAGTGCCCAACGTTTGTCTACTGACACCATCCATACAAAAGAATGAATGTTGGATGATGATGGTGGTGGTGTTGGTATTGGTGCTGGTGGTGGGAGAAACTCACAGGATAACGGGCGCCGTTCGCTTTCATTAGAACAAAATCAGTGGAGCGCTTAGTACTCACGTGAACAGCATAAACAAGCACACGCGCTGTAAATTGCGTTCGCCACTCGACGAGAGTTTTTTTTTATTTTTTCAAGTGTTTCGTCAAAAGCAAAACAAATTATCCTGGGATTAGTTGCTGTTATTGTTGCTCAACAAATACTGGCTGTCGTTCCGATTTTCTCTGCCATTTCATCAACGAAACTCCTGCACATTTGTTGGTCCTTACTATTAACATACTCTCAGATTTACTTTACCGTTTGCAAGCCATTGCCAAACATTTTAATTTTAAAATCGTTCTAATTCCCTTATCATCACGTCATTGTCATACCCTTTCGCTTTCTTGTCATTTCTTTACTATTATTAAGCATAACTTGTTGAGTTTAACTATATATTTGCCGTTCCATTCTTATTACGTTCCTTTGTATGTATCTAATACTTTGTAGGTTCCCTTCCCATTCCTTTATCGTTCATAAAATTTGCCTGACCATTAATGTATCGTTCCTAAAAAATCCCGCATCTTGTAGTTTCCTAAAAGTTTTCCTTACAATTTTCTTAATCGTTCCCATGTGGTTTTCTAAAAGATCCCTCACCATTTCTTTATTGTCCCTTACCGTTTCCATACCTTTTCTTTAACGTTCCCTCACGATTCTTTTACAGTTCACTTGCAATTTCCTAAAAGTTTCCTCACCATTCCTTTATCGTTCCTAAAAAATTCCTTACAATGTTAGTATCATTTATTGCAGTTTTCTAAAAGTTTGCCTTACCATTCCCGTATCGTTCCCTTGCAGTTCCCTAAAAGTTCCATCATCATTCCTTTAGCGTCCCTTTAACGTTTCCCTTACAGTTTCCTTGCTATTATTTTACCGTTCCACTGCAGTTTTCTCCAAATTCCTGCACCATTCCGTTATCGTTTCCCTGCAGTTTCTTAAGAATTCCTTCCCATACCTTATTCGTTTCCCTGCAGTTTGTAAAAGTACCTTCAGCATTCCTTTACCATCGCCTTGCAGTTTCCTAAAAGTTCCCTCACCACTTCATTATTGTCCCTTGTAGTTTTCTACAAGTTCCCACACCATTACTTCGCCGTTCGTTATCAGTTTGCCAAAAATTAGCTCAGCACCATTTCCTCCTAGTTCACATCCTTTTTCCATATCATCTCTTTACAATTTCCTTGCTCTTCCCCTACAGTTTCCCTGCTGTACTCCACTATTCCAAAATTATTCTAATTTACCCTTATTCCCTCCTCTTTCTATTTGCTCTATAATTTTAAAGCTTGCGTCAAAGTGCGCCAAGTCCAGTAAATCCGCCTCAAAGCACTCGCTTTGAACTGTCTCGGAGTTTGGTGCCGTGTCCAGAATATGTGGGTGTTCGCATTTCAGTTGTTATCATGCGACGGTCCTTCATATCGTGAATTTTCGCTTTACATGCAGATCCGCTTGTCTGACTTCTGACAGATTCCGCACCATTGGCCTGACTTTCCACTGATGCAGCTCTTCGACGGCACCTACTCCTCCTGCATTTTTCCGCGCCTTCCCTATTTATACTCGCATTTGCTGCCATGTTTGGACTTTCTCTGGTTCTGTTGACATTTGCAAATATTCGGACGCAATGCACTGCGTAGCGCAGTTTCGTTGCTATTACAGATCCCGTTCGTCGGTCCCTCACTTCGTCCGTCTCCACCAGTATGATGACGAGATCAGACCTCGTTCCGTGTTGATTCTACGGCATGTAAAGTACGAGTAAAGTACAGCTTTAAGGGCGTGCTGTCTTGGCCAGTTGGTTTGGTTGGCTGTTTTGTGTTGACTGCAACTGGTTGTACGTTGTGCATGATGCACTGCAGCAATTGTGAAGTGGATCGAACAAATATGTGTACTTTGAGCAATTATTTGATTTAACTGTACACAAAAAAAATACACGTAACTATGAGACACATCATCACGCACAACTCTGTTACAAAAGGGAAATTAAATAAAGATGTTTTATGAGTCAATAATCTTCTTTAAAAATGGACTAATCTATCTACATAATTCGAAATTTATATTTTAAATTTATAGCACAGTATAATTTAAACTTGAATTATTTGGGAACTTGAAGTTTGATGTCAAAACAGAATTGAATTTTTTGAGCCGAATAAATGAAATAACTCATTCCTGTTCATTATTCTTCTTAGAAAAAATTCTACGAAAAAGGAAATACAATTTTCTGTGCCAGTTTAATTCTTTGGCCGATTTAAAATGGAAAGTTTAAATGAAAAAAAAACTATGATAACATTTCTCATCGCCCTTAATGCCCTTTCTCTTTTTTCAAGTTTTAGCTATCAAAATATTTTTAAATTAAAATACACAATATAAAGAACAGTCTACTCAATAAATCGAATAGGTGTGGTCCATCCATTATTTTGATACTTCAGTGCTATTGCGGCAACTTAGTAACGTTGCCCAGCTCTCGATGAAGTATTAATGAAATACAAACGGTCGAGAGCATGTGCCGTACCAAACTCTCGTAGCCCGTTCGTTGAATACTAAACTCGAGTACTTTTTCGGCGTGCCCGCGCGCGCTTTTATTGTTAGGCGTTGTGTTTAATTTTCGCATTTCCTTTTTGATTGACGCTCTTGTCGACAGCGGACAAACAATTTATCTCAATGGCTCTTGAGATATACAATGTACTATGTACGCAGTGCTATGCTGTACAATTTTGTGCAGTGCGACAACTACTCGTGCGCGTTCACCCTCGAACAATTGGCGAATATGAATGATGTGGTGAGTAGAGATGGGCACGTGATCATATTTTAGCGTGTTTCACGTGAAATACGCGTGATCACGCGGGATTGTTTGAATCTTAGTTAACTCAAGCGATTGAGAGTGAGTGAGTACAATTTTTGCGTAAGTAAATGTGCGTGAGACGTATATTTGGCAGATTTGAAATATGCGATTTTAGATTGATTCACATGAACCACGCGTGATTGTGAATGAGTAAGTAAGAGAGTCAGTAAGTTAGAGTGAGTGAGTGAGTGAGTGAGTGAGTGAGTGAGTGAGTGAGTGAGTGAGTGAGTAAGTAAGTGTGAGTAAGTTAGTGAGTATAGTAAGTGAGTGAGTGAGTGAGTGAGTGAGTAAGTAAGTGAGTGTGAGTAAGTTAGTGAGTATAGTAAGTGAGTGAGTGAGTGAGAGAGTGAGTGAGTAAGTAAGTGAGTAAGTTAGTGAGTATAGTAAGTGAGTGAGTGAGTGAGTGAGTGAGTAAGTGAGTGAGTGAGTGAGTAAGTAAGTGAGTGTGAGTAAGTTAGTGAGTATAGTAAGTGAGTGAGTGA
This sequence comes from Dryomyza anilis, assembly GCA_951804985.1. Lineage (NCBI taxonomy): Eukaryota > Metazoa > Arthropoda > Insecta > Diptera > Dryomyzidae > Dryomyza > Dryomyza anilis. Next base: position 92,382,188 of record OX638132.1, on the reverse strand, counting down.
GTATACGTTTTACGTGATTAATGTGCATGAACCGAATTGAAACACGTGTTTTTAGCCTGATTCACCTAAACCACGCTTGATTGTGATTGAATCTAAATTAACTCACGTAATTGTGAGTGAGTGAGTGAGTGAGTGAGTGAGTGAGTGATTGAGTGAGTAAGTAAGTGAGAGTAAGTTAGTAAGTATACGTTTTACGTGATCAATGTTTGACCCGAATATCACGCAGAATTGAAACACGTGATTTTAGCCTGATTCACGTGAACCACGCGTGATTGTGATTGAATTTTAATTTACTCGCGTGATTGCGAGTGAGTGTAATTTAAACAACAGAAATCCGTGACTGAGTGATCCGCGTGATTGTGATTGAATCTTAATTAACTCACTCGGTTGTGAGTGAGTACAATTTTTTAGTGAGTGAATGTGTGTGACCCGAATTAAAACACGTGATTTAAGCGTGATTCACGTGAAACACCCGTGATTTAATATTAATTTACTCACGTGATTGCGAGTGAGTGTAACTTGAACAACAAAAATTCGTGACAGAGTGTGTGTAATTAGAATATTTCTTTCGTGAGCGTGAGTGAACGTGTTTCAAAACTCTCACTCTTGTCCATCTCTAGTGAGGCGCATATTGAATGAAATGAAACAGAACTTTGCGATACTTTTCGTTTGCTACTCTAATGGAAACTAACCACAATATTTTGCTATTTTGTATTTGTAAATATTGTTTTATATGTCGTTGTTGTCGTCGTCTGGTTTTGTCAACCGCTGTATTTGTGATGGAGGACAAAACGCGGTGATACATTTCTGTGATGAGTGCACCTTATAGTTGAAGTTGTGGTAATATGCGGTGGTGGGATGTCAACTCCAATTTGGTAACGGTTTTTGATACAAACGGAACTGAATTCTCACCACAGAAGTGCACTTGAACAGACAGTTACGTGGCCTTTGTCAGTTCGGCATGGCGCGCTGAAGGTTTTTGAATTCAGGACTCAAGCGAATACTCATGGCAGGATACGTTCTGCGCCAGAATACACTGCATATGCGCACTTAAATAAACACAATCGTCCTGTGTGGCCGCTCAAACATTCAAATGGATCCATCCGTAGAAGAACCTTCCAATAATGATTTGCCAAAGCGGCGAAGCCTTTCATTTCGTACATCACCTGTACAATACGAGGCTCTCGCGAACTCGAGTTGTTTTTGTTTATAGTGACGGTTGGTCCTCGATCGTCTATAGGTGAACCGTGTATCGTATAGCATAAACGTACCTTTGCCTAAAAAAACAGCACAACTAAAAACAAATTCAAATCGCACCAAACCGGCGGATGTTGGACCTAATGTGTGTAAACACGTTGACTCTTTGTAGCTGTACCATGTACCTGCCGATGCGACACGATCGCTTAGCGCAGACGTGAATCCCAGCCACATGCATTTGTTGCCCTTGCAAGTTAGCCGCGCCGTGTCAATATTTTTCTAGTGATATTTTAAGATGCTGATTACCTGTGCACAAGTGCAGATACTTTGCGACGATGCTGGTGGTGATGGGGTCCGACAAAAGACAAAAGTTGGTCCGGTCCGTACAACCAAAACCACTGCAATGCTAATGGTATGCATTAGGACCCGAGGTTATGCTTGTGATTTCTCAAGTGCTACAAAAGACTTCAATTGTGCCGCATACAAATCGAAGAAAAACCCTCACATTCCTCGAATATTTATTAGAATAACTCTATGTACACATTATAATTTTCAGTATTCAGCAGTTGACAGAATTTTTACTTTTATAATTGTTAAAAATGCATAGTATTTTCTCTCGTTTTTCTAACGTTAATTAAATGCATTTGACACCAATTAAAAATGCATAAAGTCTACACAGTCCTTGAAGAACAAGGTAAACGACTGGATGGATACCTCGTTCAAGTCTCATAAAAGCTTCTAGGAAGTGTGCCGTAGATAGCTTTCAAAGCAAGTGTTCTCGTGGCGCATGACGTGGACACACAGACAGATAGACGGACTGACAGCCCACTGTAACTGTTTCTCTCAAGGTGGGTAAATATGCTATGCTGGCGTGACGTGACGGTACATTACGAATTGTTGGACTCAGTTGCTCATGCAAAAACTACCGTTGTACTTAATATGCACTTTCATAATTTGTACACACAAAAAAAGGATTGTTTACGAATTATTTGCCGTAAGCAATCAAATGTTTGTAGTGAGAACTTATTGTTTCCACTTAAGATTTATAATTTTATATAATTTGCCATAAATAATGTCTGTTTCCTGAAAACACTTGAAATTATTAGTATTTGTAACATATAGTGATTTATTTGTCGTAAACACTTTAAATGTTTACATTAAACATTTTATAAGTGTTCAAATAATTATTCCTCCTAAACACATTCATTGCTTTTGAACTACTGTACCTATTTGTCTTAAATGGTAAATTTTAATTAGTGTTTGGAACAAACACTTGTCAATTGCCTCAACTAATAATTATTTAAAGTGTTTGCTCGAAACACTTGTTTGAGAGGAAGTATTTGCCCGAGTATTTCCGAAAGCAATCATGTCATTTTTAGTGCTGTGCCGAACATCACGCAACGTTTATCGCCAGAATTAAGAGATTTTGTGTAATACTCATTGGAAATCATAGAGTTTGAAGCAGTTAATAAGAAAATTCGTTTAATATTTGTATTCGAATTTATTTAAGTATTTTAATTATAAATTCAATCAAAATATGTTCAAAGCATGCATGTGTCTGTGAGGAATGCGGATTCGGTTTGGAAGCAATAGAAGTATTTATGGGAAACACTTTTGTGTAATCAAAAGTGTTTCCAGCAAACGAGATGAAAATTTATATAGTTTGGTACAAATATTACAGATGTTTGCGATTAATAATTTAAACATTTGCAACAAATCATTTAAATTGGTTGTTGCAAATAATATTTCAAACACTTCAAGTATTTGTTTGTATTATTGTTTGCACCAAACAAGATATTTTTTTGTGTGTGTAGTCAGTAAATTTATAATAATTTATTTATTGAATTGCACAGTACAATACTCAGAAAAATCTTATTAACACTGGTCAATGGGACAGTTATTGATTAAATAGTATACAAAAAACAAATATTTTCATGTAAACACAACACAATTTAATAGTATTTAATAATATTAAATAGTATTTAATAGTATTTAATAGTATTTAATAGTATTTAATAGTATTTAATAGTATTTAATAGTATTTAATAGTATTTAATAGTATTTAATAGTATTTAATAGTATTTAATAGTATTTAATAGTATTTAATAGTATTAAATAGTATTTAATAGTATTTAATAGTATTTAATAGTATTTAATAGTATTTAATAGTATTTAATAGTATTTAATAGTATTTAATAGTATTTAATAGTATTTAATAGTATTTAATAGTATTTAATAGTATTTAATAGTATTAAATAGTATTTAATAGTATTTAATAGTATTTAATAGTATTTAATAGTATTTAATAGTATTTAATAGTATTTAATAGTATTTAATAGTATTTAATAGTATTTAATAGTATTTAATAGTATTTAATAGTATTTAATAGTATTTAATAGTATTAAATAGTATTTAATAGTATTTAATAGTATTTAATAGTATTTAATAGTATTTAATAGTATTTAATAGTATTTAATAGTATCTAATAGTATTTAATAGTATAATAGTAATTTAATACTATTTTATAGTATTTAATAGTATTTAATAGTATATAATATTATTTTGTAGTATTTAATGGCACTTACCCATTAAAATAATAATTTATCCTAATGACTAATTTTAATAGCAAACAAAACTATTGATTTCATAGTATTTTTTTCTGAGTTAACAAAAAAAATTCCATCTTTCGATTTGACAACGAATTTAGGGTAATATGGGTTCATTGGTTTCGAATTTGAAGTCCGATTTTGTGCTTTTATTTCACGTCATCCAGTTGAGTATCATTCGTGTGCTTTTCGGTTTGGATATCTAATAAATTTTATATGTATAAAATGGACATTTTTTTAAGTACAAAATTTACCGATTTTTTACTTATAACTCTAAAACCATGATATGCATTTGTTATGCATGATTTGCAATCGATATTAATACTTGATGTGTGGTTTTTATGTAAATTTTGGCCTATAAAATATAGCTGTAAATTTACACTTCTGACACCCTCTAATAATTAAAAGTGTTTCTAAAAATAAAGTTTTTGGGCTTCGTCCAATATCATTGAAACAGAACGTGACTAAAATCACCATTGTCCTCGGAATTTGGAAATCCACAAAAATATATCATTTAAATTCTGGATATAAAAATGTGCGCAGTTAATCAGACCTAAAAACGGATTCGAAAAACTGATTCTGAATTCATTACGGAATTTAAATAAATAACCCATTTTACCACCAGAAATGAAAGTTACATATTCTGATGTATTTGGACATTCTAAGAACAATGACGTTTTCAGTTTTTTCCCTGCACGTCCAGTTTCAAGAATATTCGAAAAAACGAAATACCACGTTTTTGAGGAATCTATTGGTTGGTAAGATTTGGATATAAAGTCTGACTTATTTTTATTTTATCCAAAACATTCATAAGATATGAAGATGAAGCAATGAGATATGAAGCAAAAAGTACACATATAAAAACACATTATTCCCAATTTTTTCTAAATTTGCGTTTCGCATGACAAAAATAGAGTATTTTTTTAATGCATTTATAAAAAAAATAATTTCCAATTTTGAAGTTAGAATCACATATTTGCGAAAATCGAAACTAAAAACGACCCAGAAAAAAATACTATATAAATAATAGTTTTTTACTATTAAAAATAGTCAATAGGATAAATTATTATTTTAATCGGAAAATACCATTAATAGAAAATACCATACTAGAAAATACCATGACATTGCCATTGAGTTTATATGAGAAGATTTATTTTTTGTATACTATTAAATCAATAATTGTCCTATTGACCAATTTTAATGGGATTTGAAGGAATTTTTTTCTGGGTTTATGAATTTGCAGACCTGAAAACACCGATGATTGAAAATAACAGGGAAACTTAGTTTAATAAAAATATTTTATATTCAATTTATTATAAAAGGGGCATTCCATTATGATGGGCGGTACATACGTACGTTTAAAAACCTTCTCATTTGATAAATAATAAAGGATAGATATATTTTTAAGATGCAGATGATAGATCTTATAGTACTCTATGCATGTACAAAAAAACTTTTGCAATAGGTCTTACATCTTTCTACAACTTTGAAGTTAAATGCTGTGACGGGAGTTAAACGTACTTTTTCAAAAAAACAGAGTTCACTTCACAAAGTATTAAATTTAAGCTAAAATAATCGGACTATGGAAATTAAGTATATCTCAAATACATCATTAATAATGGGAGTTCTCTCATCTATAACAAAATTCTGCAAAAAAAATTCAATTACTTATAAAGTATCAAAACTTGTGACGGGCGTTACACATTTTGTGACAGGCGTTACCTGTACGAATTATATACACGAGAAAGATACATGAAAATTTCAATATGGTTAAATTACAAATTGAAATTTTTTGATGAAAAAAAAAAATTTTGTGTTGGAATGGTAAACCGTTATTTTAAGGCACACCGTTCACATATAATTTAAGGGGAAAACTAAACCTTTCGTTTTGAAAAAAATATGTATTATATAACCATTCTTTTAAATAACTACTCTGTCTGCATCATTTGTAATCCGTAAGCTGCGAATTACATAAATATTTTTCGAATTATATAAGGATTTTTTTTAAGATTTGGAATTTCCCTTTTTTAAATTAGCTTATTGAATATTTTAGAAAATTTATGGTTAAATGGTTAAAAAATAATATAATTGATGATTGATGCAAATATTAACAAATATATAATTTTCCATTTTTTTTTTTTGTTTTGCGAGATTGTTACTTCCCTACAAACCATTTGACGATAATTTTTAATTTCGATATGATGTACATTTTAGATATAAAACTTTAAGTATTTGAAAATTTAATTACATGTTTTTTATATTTTAAAATAAAATTTTCTGAACAAATAAATTTTTTTTGATATCATCTGGATATCTATAACGACAAAAACAACGATATCGTTTTAGACAGGTTCGTTTTTATCGAAAACCCTATCGTTTTCGTATCATTATAGATTATCGAAAACGACAATTTAATCCCATAAATGATATCGTTTCGATATCGTAAAAATATAGTTTGGTTTGATGGGTTGTGACGGGCGTTACAATATTTTGAATGGATATAGCAATCATCTGGAATATCTATGAGACCAAAGAGTATAATAAATGAGCAGTTGTACGTTTGCAAAATAGTTCGCAAAATAACTTTTTCTATTTTTTTTTTTGTGACGGGCTCACAGTAGATCGAAGGCGCGCATTTGGACCGGAACAAAAATTTCATCAATTTAAATTTTTTTGTGCAATCATAAAATAGACATCCTAGTGAATAGAAAACCATTAAATAAATTGTTCTATATGTATTATTTTCAACAGGATATCAGTCCAAATAAGGCTCTTTTTTTAATACTTTTTTAAAAAATTCATTTAAATAACTTCTTGTTAAATTATTACATTGAAATTTTCACATATTATTGCTAAAATCGTGTATTTTTTATTCATTTTAAAAAATAACTAAAAATTTGAATTTTTAAATTCGACATTCGGCGACAAAAGTAGCAAATTATAAATAGGATGCAACTTGTGTGGCTAATCTTGGCTAATGCCTCTTCCCCGGAGAGATAAAAAAAAACCGATTTGAAAAAGTGTCTTTTTAAAAAATAGACAAAATTATACTACATATTAATTATACCCTACACCTATGGGGTACAGGGTATATTAAGTTTGTGCAGATATGGTAAAGCTCCATAGGATGCATGGCCTTTACGGAAAGTATATATTCTTGTAGCCGCGGTAGCTCAGTGGTTAGTGCGTTGGACTGCAAGCTGAAAGGTCCCCGGTTCAAGCCTGGACTGGGGCTAAAAACATCTTTTCATAGAAACATTTTTCTATTCCGCGCTACTTCTCGGCAGTAAATGGGAAACCTACGAGAGTAAAACCATTGCCTATGAAAAGCTCTCACCCACCGTTCGGATTCGGCAATAAACTGTAGGTCCCACCACTTTGAGTACAAATACGTATAACACGCACAGCTCAAAAATGGTGAGAGAGCTCGTCCGAAGTTCTATACAGGTCTGTAGCGCCAAACTATTATTATTATTATATATTCTTGATCTGCATCAACACCCGGGTCCGTTTAGCCATGTCACTCAGTCTGTCTATCATCCGTCTGTCTATCTGTTACACGGTAACTTGAGAAATACTAGTCGGAGTCCGATGAAATTTTGTTCCAATATGTTTTTCCCAAAAAATGGTTTTGAGTACGGAAATGAGCCAAATCGTTCAACGGACACGCCCACCTCCCATACAAGATACTTTTATTTTACTCTTTATACTGAATACTGAAGATACAATTACAAAACTTATAATGTATTGTTAGAATTTACCTAAACATATTTTTTTTAAATGGGCGTGATCCGCCCACATTTTTTTTACATTGTTTTCAGGTATTTTATAGTGACCATTTTAGTCGTATTTCACATTTACATTTACGTATTACACATAATTCCTTAATTAATGAACACAAATGTAACTGATTCTGCCAGAAATAAGAGAATTATGTAAATTAATAAAAGTCAATGATATTTTGTTGAAAAACTAGGAATTTCTATTTTTTTTATATATATTTTTCATATCAATAAATCAGTCAACTCTGCCCTTCAATTACATGTAGGGTACTCATGGAACAAGTTTAAAACCAATATATATACACTCAATAGAAAATGTACCATTAAGTACTTTATGGTACGACCATTGATCTTATGGTTCATGTATTAATATTTTTTTCTTTTTAAATCAAAAGTTTTCTAATTAATTCAATAGTATTTGAAAAATTCACTACCATAAATTTAAATATTTCAATATTATTATTTTAAATAGAAAAAATACTGTTGTTTTAATGGTTTCCTCCTATTATAATAAACATGGTGTAAAAAACATAAAAACTAATACAAACGTGTTCGTTTTGTACGTCATTCTACGTGTTTACTCAAAATGGTCGCATGTATTTTTTTGTAATAATCCACATTATTAAACGCGACATTGGTAAGGACTCAAAGTATTTAATTATATTTATATATTTATATTTTTATTTATTACAGAAAATAAATAATACATCGAACTTCTATTAAGGCAACGGACTCAAAAACAACTGCAGCATCAAGTACTACAATCAATTATTGGAAACCAAAGCAAGCATTAAATGTTTTACAACCTTTTGCAGCAAGAAGTGTCTTTTTATGTGTGTATTGTAAAAGTGAATATCAATTTCGACATTAAAATAAAATATATACAATAAATTAACTAAAATACATTTTTGTTTTAATAAATTATTAGGAAGATGTAATTCGACTTTACCATAAAATTAATAATACGTATCATTAAATTTGTATAGGTCTTTCTTATTGTAATTAAAATATCACATTATAAAATTTATGGTGCAACCACACATTGTATTAATAGTTTCAATATTACTGAACTAATGGGACGCATCCTATTGACCAATTTTAATGGTATAAATTTTTGTTTTTCTATTGAAATACTATCAATTTACCATGATTTTTTTCTGGGTGTATATATATATATATATATATATTCCTTGAAGTGTATAGTTTTCAAAACATTTTTTTTTTCAAAATCTTTTTTAGTTCAAAAGTTACATACAAAAAACATCGATGCGCGCCTTTTCCATACACTCAACCCAATGTGGGGCATTACAACTCAAAAGACTAAAACTGTTTGGTCAATTGTTAGTACTTTAACCACTTATCACCAATGCAATGTGTGACATATAATAATAAATAATAGTTTGGCGCTACAGTCCTGTACAGAACTTCGGCCGAGCTCTCTCACCATTTTGAGCTGTGCGTGTTATATTTGTACTCAAAGTGGTGGGACCTACAGTTTATTGCCGAATCCGAACGGCGGGTGAGAGCTTTTCATAGGCAATGGTTTTACTCTCGTAGGTTTGCCATTTACTGACGAGAGGTAGCGCGGTATAGAAAAAAGTTTCTATGAAAAGATGTTGTTAGCTCCAGTCCAGGCTTGAACCGGGGACCTTTCGACTCGCAGTCCAACGCACTAACCACTGAGCTACCGCGGCGACATACTTTCGCAAAAAATTACCTTTCAAATTGTACTATTCTATTTTCTTTCGGATTCAAAACAACGAAACTACAGTGTTTCATATATTTCCTCAATTTTGTAATATAATAAATTTCAAAAAATACTTGACTTTAATTGCATTTTGGTAAAATCTGATATTTTAATTAAAAATCCTAAAATTAAACGGAATCAATAGGTTTAACTTTAATATATCACACCATGGTAACGTTTTCTGTGGAATGCCCCAAAAGTAATCCCATTAAACAATTAAACAATGAAAGGACAATATTTTAAAAGCAATCCCATTATTTGTTTGAGTCAAAAAATTAAGTCATATACTGTATTCATCAATGCTGGCAAGGGCGGACTCAGATGTCAAAACGTCGAGGTAAAAAGTTTTAGTTTTTAATCGGTACAAAAAATTAAACCGGTACACAAATCTATATTTGGATTTTCGACGATTTCAAAATTTTTAGTTTATTTTTTTTTTTTTGATTTTTTTGAAGGTATTTTGTAGTATTTAATGGTATTTTCCGATTAAAATAATAATTTATACTATTGACTATTTTTAATAGTAAAAAACTATTATTTATACGTTTTTTTTTCTGAGTGCGTAATGCTTAAAATATCTCGTTAATTTGAATTTAATTTGTGTTAAACCGAAAGTGAAGAAATAATAAAAAAAAACTACCAAAAAAAGAAACGAAAATCTTTTTTTCTTCGTTTAAGCAATTTAAAAAAAATCGATTTCAATATATTTCAGAGACAAAAATCAATTTTTAACACTACTTTAAAGAAATCCATGCAAAACAAAGCAGCCGAAAGACCAACACAGCAACGAAAAGCAAACGAAGATTGCAACACGAAGCTGAGGAATTCGCGATGCGGAGTGTAATTTGCACACAAAGTGAGAAACTGAGCAGTAGAGCACATCAACAAACAACAACACAACGCATAGTTGTTGTGCCTGCTGCCTGCGATTATGAGCAACAAACATTTTCGGCCATGTTTGTTTACTTTGCTCCGCCTCGTTGTACGGTACAACAACGCACTCTCTCTCTATCTGGCTGCGCTGCCTCTTATGTGGTCTCGTTCGCACTTGTGGTACGAAGAGCCATTAGATGCTTGTCTCTGATCCGTCATCAGTAGAAGTTAGTAGCATCTCGCTGGGAAATGAAAGAATCGTGCGGTAAAGCGCGCCATTTCAAATGATTTCAGTTGAAGTCATAGAAAATTGAATTGAACACCAGCCACCATTCTGTGATGATGCTTGATGCACGCCGGCTATGCAGCTGCTGCCTCCGGATGTGTTGTGTTGTGTCCCTTATTCCTCGTTGACATGGCAGACGCTACTTTTTAAAGTGAAGCAGCTGAGACTACTACGTACATTTGGAAATCTAATAAAATGCGTGAAAACAGCATCAAATTAAATGAAGTCGTCGTTTGACTGAGTGCCGGGTCAATTTTACTGCAAGCAGTCATGGCAGGCGTGCGGTTGTTGGAGGAAATGGTTCGGCGGTTCGTGGGCGGCACCACGCCCGCTTGTATCCTAATTACATTTTAGTAGATAAATTGTAAAGTTTCGCTGCACTTCCTCTTGACGCGACGCGACGCGACGCAACGCAACGCGTTGTTTGTGTTCGCTTCAAGTGCAAACAGAAATGATGTAAACTGCAAAAGTTGCCGGCATTACCTCCCACTAGCCCCTAAAAACGCTGTTACCTGCCATTCGTTGCATGGTGGCATTAGAAGGGTACAGGGTGCCGCATTATACAACTGTTTAAATTTTACAAAATTATATATGTATAGAAAATATAAATATTGTATTTTTCTTTTCAATTTTTTTTTTGCCAAATAATGAAATATTTTTTTTTTTTATTTGTAAAAATATTGTTTTGTAGAAAAATAAATTGTACATACACTCTGAAGAAAATGTCCCATTAAGTACTTATGGTACGACCATTGATTTTATGGTCCATGTATTAATAGTTTTTTCATATTAATTAAAAACTTATACATAGTATTCGAAAATTTCAGTATAATTAATTTAAACATTTTTATATTATTAATTTTGATGGTTTCCTCCTATTATAATAAACGTAGCATTAAAAAAAAAACACTAAAAACGAATTCAAACATGTTCGTTTCGTACGTCATTAGGCGATTTTGTTTAAAATAGTATGCATTTTTTGTAATAATCTACATTTCTAAACGAGTAACGACTCAATGTGTTTAATATAAATTCATTACAGTTAACCTTTTTCTTTATTTATTAGAGAAAATAAATAATACATCGAACTTCTATTATGGTAACGGACTCAAAAATAAATGCAGACTCAAATGTGAAGCGAACATTACAAATGTTATAGGCCATTGCACACACCCAGAAAAAAAAACTATATAAATAATAGTTTTTACTATTAAAAATAGTCAATAGGATAAATTATTATTTTAATCGGAAAATACTATTAAATACTACAAAATACCATGACATTTCCATTCAGTTTATATGAGATTTATTTTTTGTATACTATTAAATCAATAATTGTCCTATTTACCAATTTTAATGTGATTTGAGGGCATTTTTTTCTGGGTGCACCAAATCGACCAGAGATTGAGTGCTTCAAAATTACAAAAAATAGGTAAAAAATCACTTTTGTATGGTTGTTCATATTTCAATACCTCTTAAAGTAGAAATGCTAAAAACTGCGTTCATTTTAAGCAAATAGAACAAGCATTTAGAAAAATTAGGATGTAACTTCTAAACTTGAACATGTGATTCGTGGTCATTATCCTTGCACTTCAAAATAATATCGTTAAAAAGGACCCTTTTTAAAATTCTGAAAAATCTTATATTTTGGTTGATTTAATAGAAATGTTCATGTAAAATTTCAAGATGGTATTTTAATGGCATATTATAAAAAAAAAATTACTACATATTAATTTACTTTTTGTATTTAAAAAAAAAAAAAAATCTGCAGTAAATTTGCAATAATTCTTGAAAGTATTTCTAACTCTGATTTCTAAAATGGTGTCAGTTTTATCATATTGAGTCTAGTTTTTGAGATATTGATTTTGGGATATAGTTTTTATATTTTTCGTTTTTTGGTATATATCTCAAAAACTCGAGACAATTTGATGAAAATTACGACATTTTAGAAATCAGAATTACAAATACAATAAAAAAAGTATTGCAAATTTTACTGCGCAAAAAATACAAAAAATATGTAAAAATTTTGAAATTAATATTTAAAAAATTATGTCATCAAAATACCATCTTGAAATTTTGGCATGAACATTTATATTAAATCAAGACAAATATGTGATTTTTTTTTAGAATTGTAAAAAGGGTCCTTTCTAAGGACATCAATTTTGAAGTGCAAGGATAATGACCAAGGACCACGTGTTCATGGTTAGCAGTTACAACGTAATTACTCTAAAAGCTTGTTCTATTAGCTTTAAAATGAGTCATCAACGGAGTTTCTAACATTTCTACTTTAAAAGATATTGAAATATAAACAACCACATAAAAGTGATTTTCGTCCCATTTTTTGGAGCACTGTATCTCTGGAAGTAGTGGTCGAAATAAATAAAAAAACAAATGGTCAATGAATATCTCGATGCCCTTTATCAGTTGCCCAAATTTCATTGAAATCGAAAAAGGTGAATTCCAATCGCTGGTCGATTTGGTGTTGAATGGCCCTTATAAACTTTTGCAACGAGAAGTGTCTTTATATATGTATGATTTTTTAGATGCCAATTTCGATTTCATCATTTAAATTATATAATTTATATACGAAAATGTTAATTTGACTATCCCATAAAATTAATAATACACACACGGAAAAATTATGTTTTGCAACAAATATATTATGTTACACGTTACATTTATGAATTTCCAGGATTTTTAAATAAATATGATAATAACAAATTATAACCATAAGTCACGAAATGAATGCCACAATAATTTAAAAAAATTGAAATTAAAAGTAAAATCCAGTTAAAAACATCAAATTTACGATTGCAAATATATTATGTTTGCTGCAAACAATTTTTTTCTCTTAGTGTACGTCATTTTTTTTTTTCAAAATAATTAATTGATATATATTTTTTTTTTACTAATATTTATTTTTACTAATATTTCAAAAAAATAAAAAAATATTTTTTGAAAATAATTAAAAAAAAATCTTTAAATAAAATTTTTAAAAAATGTATGGAAAAAAAATGTTATTATAAAAAATGTATTCGATAAAAACGTTTATTTTTTTCGAAAAAAAAAATTGATTTTCCGGTTTTATATTTAAAATAATGAAAATATGTGCAAAAAGTAACATTAACAATAAAACCGAAATCGTAAGTTTTTTTATATATAAAACTTTGAATCGAAACGAGGAAGAAACCCTAATTTGAAATCGTTATTTCTTTCTATCCTTGATTATAATTCTAATAAACCCTGTATTTGAATTCTAATGAGACCCTCGTCCTGTGGAGAGTAATGGACAATTTTGATATCAGGCAGCCACTTCGTTTACTACATCTCCGCGTCACCGTCACCGACATCGACACCAACCAGACCCGCATTACTGCTGCATTTGCAAAGTCAACTCGTCGTCGTCGTCATCGTCATCATCGCTTGAAGCCTCTTGAATCAACTACAAGCAGCGTGCACTATGATGTCCTGTAGCAGATCGCTGGCGTGCACGTCAGTACTCGCCGTGCTTGTCCGTCCTCTCGTTCGTCCTTACAGCCATTCATCCAGTTGGAAGTCGCGGCGCCCGCTCCTTCGCTCCTGGGCTGTTGCACTCAAGTAGGTACCGTTAGTTTTTGTGCAAATATTTACCACTGGAATATTTGCGCGCTCCATCATAATTCAAACAGATGCGAAGCGAGCGCAGCCATGTTTGTCGAAGAGCAATCATTTCGACATGCAACTCACTTCAAAACGGCATGAAGCAGTTGTTGTATTTGTTGTAGTTTCTAGTTACGTTTACAGTTACAGTTGTGATTGATGACCACTCGAGCAGGCCTAGAGAGTTCCACACACACACACACAGGCACACACATTTTAATTCTCCGTTGATCCTTTGCGATCGATCCTACGTCGCGTCGCACAGTGTGCCCAAACATACTAAAAAGTGTCGAAATTCATTATTTTCGGAATTTAATTTTTAAAATTTAAAAAGACTACACACAGTATAGAGATTTGTTGCGCCAACCAACTCTTTGCCTAACCAACTTATTCGGTTCTCTCAACCGCTTAATCGGTTGTTATTATCAAAATTAAAAGAGTTGTAGTTTGTAATGCAAACAATTTCGAAATGTTTTAGAATACTTTAGTACATATTTAGAACCATTAGGAGTGTGTATAGACTAATATTTCGAATGGGTAGGAGAATGTGGCAGTTCCACAAGTAAATTTGTAAATCATTCGATTTAACCGAATGAAGTTAGTTGGTACAACCTCATGCCAAAAGATGATTTTTCTGTGTGTATGGGGTCCAAAATACAAAATCAATCTTATGTAAACCACAGTATAAAGAATTCTTAAGAGAACTGAAATTGTGAAATTGAAGATTTCATATTTAATGGATATATCAGAGAGAAAAAAGCAAAGTGACCACTTTTTTATGAAAAATCTTTCAAAAATATCACTAATCCATAAATTATTCGATTGTATAAATAATTTTGTTTTAAGAAGCTTACATTAAAGGTCTACAGAAATGTGCTCACTTGAGTAAATATATTTTTCACTTTTAAAAAATATTTTTCACGAGATCATTTTGTTTAAGACTTTTAACCGAATGTTGTACTGTTTTGGCGTCGTGTTTCTAAAAACAACTGATTTGGATTACAACCAATTTTAAGCAGTTTTAGAACAATTTAGAGTGTGTATAGGCTAATATTTCAAGCGCCAACCCATAGCAGTTAATACCAAAAATCATAATGTGATATAATACTGCACCACTGATTTTTCATGTTATTTGTAAAATGAACATAATAATTTTATTCCCATAATCATATTGGAAAAAATTAATTCTTCATAAAATTTTTATCAACAAAAAAAAAATTGGGAGTTTCATTTTGATTTTGGATAAATAAAAGAAAATGCCGCCAGCAACAAGCTAAATTATTTCTGAACCGTTATTCGATCCGGTTACAATCCCCATATATATATATATATATATATATATATATATATATATATATATATATATATATATATATATATATATATATATATATATATTAAATAATTCATAACAAGCTATTTTTTTTGACGGAATTCCAAACTTTTTCGTATTTTATTATTTGTTATATTTTTTTGTATTGTATTGTGAATAACTTCGAAAGTCGAATATGTAGCAAAGACACTTACTCTCTTTCCAAATACACACACTTTTTATCAAATACACACACCATTTGACAAAGCTTTTTCGAATCAAAAATCTGCAGAGTATAAACATTACTCCTAAAAGTAGGTCACGTAATATATCGCTTCAGCTTCAAATAATCAATAAATAAATAGCATGCGATAAAAGTATAATAGATAGTTTTTGTCGTAACATGAATATGAGCTCATAAATTTATTTGCTCATAAATCTTTTCGAAAATTGCCAATAAAACTATTTATCCAGCTAATGATATTTCTATATATTGTTTTGTAAAACGATTCAAAGTGATTCAACAAAAAATTAAATACACACAAAAAAATATTAGCTTGGCGTTCAGTTGTTTCATCGATTATTCATTTGCATCTACCAAATGTAGTTAGCCTCAACTGAAATTCATTTATGGTAAACCATAGTATGAAGCGTAACCAACTATTAGTTGAAGCAACTGCAACATTGATTGGGGAAACAAACTTGTTATCCATTTTAAATTTTTTTATTTCCATTGCTACAGCAACTAAATTCAAAATGAGACATAACCAATATTTAGTCGACTTAACAGATATTTAGTTATATTAGGTTGTAGCAACCAATATTTATTTGATTCAACTGCGAAATCAGTTGTCTTGTATAAAAGCAATGCCAAAGCAGGACAACATCAGTCGCATAGCTTCAGATTTATCACTTGTTTTTTGTGTGCAACGGACAGCGCGTGGCACGTGTAAAACAAAATTTGGAAATGTTTTAAGACTGAACAGTAAAAAGTTCAGTTTTTTCATGCTCAAATACACCTTCTTCAACCAGAGATATACTATTCTACAGAGTATTGTGTTTCTATATGTTTCTATTGTGTTTCTATATGTTGTATTTATATATGCAGCTCTAGCGCTCCAACGTGTTGCAAACAAGAAATCAGCAGCACAACGAGTCGTCGACAATTTCCGATCTCGGGAACGCTGTTGTGATGCTGACTTCATGTTTGCAACACGTTGGAGCGCTAGGGCTAGGTAAAATGGCCGATTTCTCATAATTAAATTGGCTACCACAACTAAACAAATTGGTTGTGTCAATTCGTTAGTTGTGTGAACTGATACGCGGTGTTGCAACAACTGAATCAGTCGAATGTTGACAGAACTAATTAAATCGGTTGGCAAAAAAAGACGGTTGCCCCAACAGATTCGTTCTTTGGGTGTAGTTAAATAGTTAAAGTAAATAGCGTAAAATTAACGCGTTTGATATGAATCCCCTTATTATTTAGTGAGGGAAAAAATTCTAAATTAACATTATATTTTTTCCCAATCAAAACAATTTTGTAACTTCTTTGCAAAAGATTCAGCTCACTAACGATTAACGATAGATCCGAAATATTATGAGAATCGTAATAAAATAAACCAAGTCTATTTTTATGTTAAAGCACCACAAGTCAGTACGGAAAACTAAAAAAAAAATATCGTCGTACATGTTTATGAAAATCTGAAATTTCCAGTTTGTTCGTAATTATTACGAAAAGTAATTGATACATTTTTAAAGTTAAAATACCAATTGATAGATTCACATTTTCTTATCATTAGATACAAATATTGAGCTCATCGATCAGAAATTGAAAGATATATAAAGAATTTTCTAAATGAATAATTAGCATTTTGAAAATGTAGTTGGTGGACTTTTAGTTCTACAACGACGATATTTTTATTTCTGTTTAGATTTTGAATATTTTTTTATTGAAAATGTAATAGAAAATTTTGGGTTGTTTTTGCTTTAAACATTTTTTACTCTTAAATTTTGTTTTAAAATATATGTACCTTAATTAAAAAATGAATAAAATCAAATAACTTCTAAATTTGATTCACTTCTTCAAATGCATAACCGGAAATAATATAAATTGTATATAACTTATTGTATAACTAAAATTGACAGTGCAACAAAAAAGAAATAAAATTAAAAATCAATAAAAAAAATTATGACAGCGGTGGGATTCGAACCCACGCCCTTTCGGACTGGTGCCTAAAACCAGCGCCTTAGACCGCTCGGCCACGCTGCCTTGTGAGTGAAGCAGAGCCAACAGAAGACAGGCGTCGCAGCAGAACAGCAAAAACTCAAAAATTGTATTTGACTTTCTTACTTTCTTTAGAACAAGTACAACAAACAAAAAATAAATACGTAAAAAAAAGTCATACATGGTTCCATCCGGGATCGAACCGGAGACCTTCTGCGTGTAAAGCAGACGTGATAACCGCTACACTATGGAACCAGTTACAAGTACTGTGTTTAAATAATATTTTCAATACGTGATATAAAAATAATAGCTAGAACGGTATAAAATTGGTAATAACCAGCAATTAAAAAAATAGTTTTTAATAGGTTTTTTTTTATACAGTATTTAGGTTGATAAGAAAAATACTTTTATTTATTAATAATAGCTGTGTTTTTTTCATAATTTAAATTTGAGCAGGAACAAATTCTGTACGCAAAAAAAAACAAAAACAAATTTTAGCTAGATAGATTTATCTTGTTCCGGCTCAAATTTAAATTATGAAAAAAAAAACACAACTAATAACTAAATTATAAATTTTATTTTTATTTATTTATAAATTGTTCAATTCATTTGTAAACCTGGACACAGTATAGGGTATATGTTGGTGAGATGGGTCGACAGCCTTCCGGTGAAGAATTTTGTAAAAAGTTAGGAAAAATTATCTCTGGGAAGAATTTTCTCTGGAAAAAATTATCAATAAAATAATAGCCCGAGGTTAATTTCCCAGAGATGAATTGGCTTTGGGAAAAACTATTTTTGAAGCGATTTTTTTGTTTCTACATATTAGCTGCGTTCCCGTGGTTTTTGACTCTGATCTGTAGATAATTTTCTTATACAAAATCAAAATACAAAAACAATTAGAACCAGGTTCGTTTTTGGATCAATTACTGATTACTGGTACTGTACGTATCAAGAGTAAATTTGTTTGTGGTGATGTTATGCTATTGTGAATAGCACTTAATAAGAAGAAGAATTTGTGTTGAAAAAGAAAGGGCAGAAGAAAACAGTGCTGCCAAATTTTTTAAAATAGAACCGATGGCGTTCCCGTGAAACAGATCTGGTTCAAGTACCACGGGAACGCAGCTATTGTCACTGTCATGCCAAAGGGGCGAATGTGCATTTTTAAAAATGTTGGGAAATCAAATTTAAAAGTTGGAAGTGCTTTAAAAATTTGTAAAATTTAGTTTTTTCCAATTTTGGTTTATTCATCAATTATTATAACGTATATAAAATATCTTTGGATTTGGACAACTTACTGAATTATAAATACGGATTTTGTGAGGATATATCCTGACCTGAACGCAAATATTTTTGTTTTTTATGCTATAAGTTTTTATAAGCGCAAGATAAAATTATAATGTAAAGGCATTCCAAATATTAATTGCCATTTGTTATTAGCCAGAAAAATGTTTGGCATAATATTTTTAATAATGATGCCAATCGATAATTGATTTAAAAACATACAATGAATACCTTTACCCCACTGTTTATCTTGCACCAATAAAGAGTTATAGCAAAAAAAAAACAAAGAAATTGGAAAAACTGAAAATCTTGTCGTGCCAAAAGGCAGAATCTTATTAGTTTATATCATTTGCATGAAAAATGTTTGCTATTTTTTTAAATAGTGATTTCAATCGATAGGTGCTTTAAAAACAAACAATTAGTATCTTTACACCAGTATTTTATCTTATACCAATAAAAAGTTATGGCAAAAAAACCGAAAGATTCTCCCTTTTGGCATGACAACATTTTCAATTTTTCGAATTCGCCCTTTTGGTTTTGGCTTTTGTGACTAGAAATATCCAACAAAACCAAAAGACTTTATATATACTTTATAAACATACACAGAAAAAATTTTGTACGTATACAAAATCGTATTCCAATTAAAAATATGAAAGTATTTACTAATTAATTAATTGTATTTACACATTTTTTAATTAAAATATTAATAGGAATAAATTTAATATAATTTCAATACAACTAAATCTTTAATAATATTAATTACTTTTATTTGTTACTTTTGATTTATTCATTTTCTTAAATTGCAACACGGTTTTTTTCTTCTGGATTTCATTTTGTTTTTTGTGTTTCTACTAACATTATTCTCTTTTACGTTGCTATTTTAAAACCGGATATTGCATTATTTAGTGTATGTTATGTTATTAAAGCATATTGCATATTGCATCATTAAAAAGCGAATATCAAATTTTATGTTTGACTCAATTAATTGGCCCACCTGTAGAAGTTGTGAAAACTGACTTCGGTAAAACATTCGTTAGGTTGAAAGAATTTTACAAAGCATATCAAAAAGTATAAATACTTATTTAATATGTTTATGTTTATTTCATATGTTTATATATTGAATTAAATTATTTTTATTTTCATATGTTTCTATTCGACAAATATTTTATTTAATTTAACAAAATATTTAATTGATCCAATTTCTATCGAATGAAATTGTTAATTGATGTTACTAATTAATAAATTAATGATTTAAAAATTCCCAATAAAAAATATTATATATTATATTATAACAACTTTAAAATTAATTAAAGTTACTCCAATTAACATATTCCCATTATTATGGAATTAATGCTACTAAAAGTTACATCGGCTGAGTTTCAATTAAAAATTAATTGGATTGATTAACATTTTAGTTATATTTACACACTTTTTTTTCTGTGTGTATAATGTCTTTGGATAATTGGGTGTAATTTTTATCCGCGATTATTATGGATGTAGTTGAATCCTGTGTCCTTAAAACTTTTTTAAAAATTCAAAATTGACCACCCTGTAGCGTCCATTTTACAACAACATAATTTGTTTACTTTTTTCATATGGTTGTTGTAATATCCATGCAGGCCTTTGGAGTGGGTTTGGAGCACTTATGAACATTCTGCAGTGGCAGTGGTCTCAAAATAATTGGAAAAATTCATATCTATCCAATGGTGAAACTGTCACTTTCGGCATTTATTTCTAATCTCTAGCTCATTTGCTACTCCTTGAATTCCATTAATCCTCCAATGGAGTATTAAAAGTATTTGTAGGAGTATCCAGTGGTTTGTAAATTTGATTTTGGTTTTAAATATTTTATTAAATTATTCTCTTGGAAAAAAACTTCCGGCAGCTGTTAAAACGATCAGAAGTAGTTTAGTCCAGGTGGACGAATTTTTAGGTTAGGGCCGATTTAACCCATTTAGAAAAATTCTGCTGGCATGGGACACATATTTTTGAAAAAGGTTTTTTTTTTAGAAAATTTTAGGACTAAGTGTCAAAATCGGCTCCGGAATTCTCTAGAGGATTTATGCTTATATCTTCCAAAATTTCTACAATTGGGTGTTCATTTTATTTTCAACGCATTGTTTGGGGCTGTGTCATCTGATTTGATACCAAGAACGCCTCAAACAAGCCCCAAAACCCCAAATTACGCATTTTCATCAAACCGGAAAAAAAAGACCCTGTGTTTCGATTCCAACTATTGAGTCGTTGCTAACTGGACGCAAGTTATGTTATCTTTTTTGACGTTTCTTATAAAGAAACGTCCAACATGATCAATACTTGTTCTTTCCTTTCATTCTTTGTTTGTGCGGACGTATGTGCACTAAGAAAACAGAATGTTTATGAGAGTGTTGCAACTAAAATACTACTTGCTTTAACAATTCCAAGATGCAGGAAATACAAATAAATTTGTAAACATCACATATTTTCTATTATTTGTGAGATATTTCTAATAAACTACACGAAAAATGTCATATTTGTGGTAGAATCACTGCAACTTCTAGAGAAATATGTAGCATTGCTGCAAATATCAACATATTCCACAGATATTAATGCTTTTGTAGCAAAACTATTAATATTGTCTAAATATCACAAAAAGTGTCTAATATTTGACTTAAATAATTTGCAACTGCAATGATGTTTAAGGCTCTAATATTTTTCAACCATTTTTCGTTTTCTTAGTGTGTAGTTAACAACTCGGCTTCAACAAACGGAACGGATGGAATCAACATCTGCACCAAAGTAGACAGATTCCGCCTCGTTCTATTAAATTTAAAATGTCAGTGCGCAGAGTTGCCATGTAATAATCGATAACGACACAATTATTTCATTATTATTTAAAGTTTTTGTTAAACGAATTAAAACCTCTTTGTTTGTATGCACATTGCTGTGAAAATCCTTAAAATGAAAAATCCTTTATACTAAATCCAAAACGATGTCCAAAGCGTAGTCAATAGAATTACAAATCCGGCAGCAAATTGTGGCATCAAATCCAAAACGATGTCCAAAGAGTAGTAAAAAAGAATTCAAAGGCAGGCGACAAATTTTGTGACAACAATTCCAAAATGAGAGTTTTCCCAATAAAAATCCAAATTCAAAACAATAATATTCAATATAATACAAGAATTTTTGATATACAAGAAATTTTGTTATACACGAAAATTTTAAAATTTAGTTGTGCAGATACTGCGCTCTGTATAAAGCAAATGATTTATACAGGGTGGAGCAAAACTATTGTATGTTTAGGGTTTACCAAAATTACTTCAACAACATTTTTAGTCCATCTAAACGCAAATGCAGAAAATGGTTTTAATATCGTAAAATCAAAATAATATAAAATCATCACCTATTAACCGCATAATACCATTGAGTCGTTTTCAAGAAAAACGATACAAAAGATTTTTATAAATTTTCCTCCAAATCCTCTAAATGCTTAAAAATTATAAAAAATAGTAAAGAAATAAAAATTTGATTTTTTGTGCAATATGTCATATTACCGATATCGTTTGAATATCTTAAAAATACAATTGGGTTTACTGGAAATATGTACTTCAAAGTAAATACAGTTTATGTTTTTAGTAAACATTGTTTTTATGATTACACTCAGAAGAAAATGTATCATTAAGTACTTAATAGTACGACCATTTGGTTCATGTATTAATAGTTCCATGTATTAATTTTTCCAGGTATTGTAACCGTTGCCGTTACCTTTACTGTTAAATTTTACTTCAAAATCATGTAAATGCGAACAAACAAACAAAACAACTTTTGCTGAAGATCGAGAAAACTGAGATTTTATATATTTTTTTTTTTGCTGAAAGTCAAAGAATGCTTGTGTTGCGAATATTTGAATGTGTTCAACTATTTAAATATGTGCAATGAAATTGGAATGTCCATGAATGTATGGGTGCAATTTACACCAGACAAAAGAAAATTGCATGGATATCTGTCTGTGAAAAACAGAATTTATATATAACAATGATAAAATGAATAATTTTCAGAGAATATTAGAAATTGAAGATCAAAATTCTACAAATTCTGATATTTTCATCAAAAATAATCCATGCTTTAATGTTTTACCAAAAATACTAAAAACATTGAAGCAATTCGTTCATTTGTTGTTGCTGTTTTATGCAGCTGCCTAAACAAAGAGTGAAAGGTAAGTACAAGTGTCGATCTTATTGTACCTTTCTTTATAAGAAACGTCAAAACTGGATGTGACTTATTTCTAACTATTGTGATTTTTAAATGTCAAAAAGCTTGTATATCAAATTCTGTTGAAGTCATGTATACGTCATTTGTTCGCTGATTTCGTTCGTTCGCAAAAGAGAAAGAGGACCATAGACTTTTCATCGAAAATTTCATGGGAATTTTCGTTTTCATGTTAATTTTCAAAAAATTTAATTCATTTGTACAATAAGTTGCCAACCCAACATTTATCCAGTTGTATGCAACTAAACAGGTGGCATCACTCTGAGTCGGCAAAGTGACAGTTGAGGCAGTGTTTACGTAAAAATGCTCGTGAGTGTTTTGCGTGGAAATTTATTGCGGTGAGATTTAATATAAATAATTAAATAATAAATCATGCGATTGTCAATAAAATGCGTATTAATACATAATTTCCCAATTAATAATCTAAACTGTTTGTGGCTCGAATATGTCCGATTTTTATTACAGAACTTCGCTTTGCCACAAATCAGCTGTTCCATACGTGGCTCATTCACAATGGAGACTGCAAGTTATAGGCAGACGTTTGGAAATGCAACGAGGGTTGTTCACATGCGAAGCACTTTGGAAAAGAAGAAAAACCGCCGAAGAGAAGGTAACAAGTAATAAAATTATATTCATTAATATTTATAATTTTTTTGGTTTTGCATAGAAATCGCCCAAAATTATTGAATACTCACCAAAAAAGTCCAAAAACCAGACGACATTCCATGGAGTGGTTGATGTATGGCGACACATTACAGTGCAGGAACTGGCCACCACCATGCAGCGTCCTTTGGGTAACTAGAGTAATCTCTTTTTATATCAATGCAAATTAATAAAATGCTTACTTTCACAGAGGACGTGCAAGAGGTCATGCTGTATGTCAGAGGTGCCGACAATATCGAACCCAAGGCGCGGTTGGAAGATTTGAAAGTAATTCAAGAGATTGTTACCAAATGCGGTTTAAAATCACGCATTGTTGCAGCTCCAGAGATAGCTACCGATACTGATAGTAAAGATCGTGATGCTGTAGCGCGTCCACCTGCAGCGGCGGAGCTGACACAACCACGCCCACCAGTTGTCACAGTCATGGGTCATGTAGATCATGGAAAAACTACATTGTTGGATTCGTTGCGTGGTGCAGATGTTGCAGCGGGTGAGGCTGGTGGTATCACACAACATATTGGCGCATTTACGGTGACGCTTGAAGGTGGTGAAAAAGTTACATTTCTGGACACACCTGGTCATGCGGCATTCAGCGCAATGCGTGCGAGAGGTGCCAATGCCACAGATATAATTGTGCTGGTAGTAGCTGCGGAGGATGGCGTCATGGCGCAGACGCGTGAAGTCATTAAGCTGGCACAGGAAGCTAATGGTAAGAATTCGGTCAACATGGGCAAAATAATTTATTATACTTCTTCTTTTTAGTTCCAATAATTGTGGCAGTCAATAAAATAGACAAACCCGAGGCGGATATTGTAAGTATTTTATTTTGTAGCATTAGATTCGCATAAAAAGTTGTAAATTTAGGAAAGAACGAAGAGAGAACTGATTCAAATGGGCCTAGCTTTGGAGGATCACGGGGGTGATGTTCAAGTGATTCCTGTGTCCGCCTTGAAGGGCACAAATCTTCAGCTGTTGGCCGAGGCGGTCAGTACACAAGCCACTCTAATGGGTCTCAAGGCTGATTACACGGGGCTCGTCGAGGGCGTTGTCGTGGAGTCCAAAACTGATCCACGCAGAGGGTATGTGTAATAGAGAATTAATTGATTTAACTGCTTAAATTACTTTCAGGGATTAAACTGTTAACAGAAACTGATATTTGTTTAAAAATATTTCATTTTAAAACCGAACAATTTATATTAAATCGCAAATAATCGATAGAAATGATTTACGTTCAGTATTTACTTTAACGATTTGAATTTGATTGAAAATACAGTTTTTAAACTGAAAATTCAAATTTTGAAATCGGGGACTACAAAAAATAAAATGGGTTCCGATTCCAGTTCCACACAATTTTAATAACGATTTCGATTCCGGTTCCAAAAATCGAATCTGTTCGGGGTCCGATTCCAACCAAAAAAATGATGTGGTATCCGACTCCGGTTCCGAATCCGTTTCTTTGCAGGCCCTGTTTGAAATAGTAAAAAACAAATTCCTTCGAAATGATATTTCAATTTAGTAAAGTAAAGTAAAGTATTTTATTGAGTCTTTTCGAACTTTTAAAGAATTTTTATTTTTATATAAAAAGTTATTTTTAAGATTAACCTCGATTTGTGTTGGGAGAAGCATTTTTGTAAAAATCAGGTAAAAGTGGGGTAGTAAAATCCATTTCCGTAGCAATTGCCTCATTAATAAGACCAATAGGAGAAAGGTAATACGAAGTTTGTCGTTTTTTGTGAATCAAACACCTGTTTTATTAAATAATTATCATGGAGAGAAACTCCTTTAATGAATCTTTCAAGCAAATAAAGAGCATATTTACATAGAGGATTTACAAAAGCAGTACTGTAAATGTAGTTGTTGGAGAATCGTTTAACATATGATTCATAGTTTCTGTCGATACAGAGTCTTAACACTTTTCGTTCAAGAATTTCAAATTTACTAGCCATAGATGGGGATATTGTAAACCAAATTGGAAATGCATAAAGAAGAGCCGGTCGAATACTTACTTTATATATTAATAATTTAGTTTTTTGACTTAGATATTTACTATGTAAAAGTTTTGCGAATATACCTTTAATTTTGTAAACTTTATTTAAAATTAATCTAGAGTGTTCATTAAACTTAAATAATTTATTAAAAGTAACGCCGAGATATTTTAAACTATTTTTGAATGGGATTTCTATTCCATTTAAAAATAATTTCAAATTTTTACTTTCTGGAACTACAGTATATTTACATTTTCCAGATGCATTACGCAAACAAATGGCTTCTGATTTTGAAGAATTATTTGAAATTCCCCAATTTTTGTAAAACTTGTGAACATATGATAGATGCCTTGATACTATGTTCAGTGCTTCCAAAGGAGATTCGTGATGAGCATAAAGTAGTGAATCATCCGCATATAAAATACCCTTTGAACCATTAAAATCATGTGGAAAGTCATGTATAGAAATGCTGTACAGATGAGGAGCCAGGATTGAACCTTGCGGTACACCGCTTTTAACATAACCAAAATTTGAAAGAGAATTATTTAGTTCAACACAAAATTTTCTATTAGAGAAGAAACTACTAAACATTTTTATAATAAAGGGGTCGAATTTTAATTTAATTAATTTAAATAATATTCCATCATAATAAGCACGGTTAAAAGCTTTTTCAATATCAAGAGACACTGCAATTGTACATTTACTATTTCTTAAGTTAGAAATAACATCGTTATGAAATTTAAGAAGAGCATGCACTGTGGAGTGTCTTTTTTTGAAACCGAATTGATGGCATGGTATATATTCTTCTTCCATATTTATGTCCATTTTTTCTCTGATTACGTGTTCAAATAATTTACCTAAATTTGAAAGCATTGAAATTGGTCTAAAGTTATCAAGATTTGAAGCTCCAGTTTTTTTCTTAATGGGGACAAATTTTGCAATTTTCCAGATATTAGGGAAATAGCCGTTGTTCAAACAGTTATTAAATATTATCGTAAGGAATTTAAAAGCTAAAGGTGGACATTTTTTAATGAGATAATTTGAAATTTTATCTAGGCCAAAAGTTTTCTTTTCAATTTAGTTTTTTTTTTTCAATTTAGTTTCGAATGAAATCCAGAAAATGCCCGAATATTTAATTATTATGTCATATATAAGGACTGCTCACGAAAAAATTGTCCATCACATTATTTACTATATCTTTTTTACTATATCTTTAAAAATGGTATGTTGAAGGCTGTGGAATGAACGTCAAAAAATTATGTATAACTTCTTAGAAGTGGACTAGTCCATAATCTTAAAAATAGCAATCGAAATGGATGTAGGAAAATTAAATTTGAACATTTCAGTGAATTAAAAAAAAAAATACTAGAGAACTAAAAAGTGAACCGAACACTATTTCGAAGGTAATAAATTTGCTTAAATAGAACCTGCTCATTATACAGAAGGCAGGTTCTTGGAGAATAAAAGATCTGTTACAAAAAAAAAATCAAGAAAAATCCCAACAGTTCAGGCAGAAAAGTGGCCAAACAACTGTATTGTTCGTAGAATCAAAAAAAGATTGACTGAAGACGCTGAAGGTTATAAAAATATAATAATAATAATAGTTTGGCGCTACAGTCCTGTATATAACTTCGGCGAAGCTCTCTCACCATTTTGAGCTATATTTGTGTTATATTTGTACTCAAAGTGATGGGACCTACAGTTTATTGCCGAATCCGAACGGCGGGTGAGAGCTTTTCATAGGCAATGGTTTTACTCTCGTAGGTTTGCCATTTACTGACGAGAGGTAGCGCGGTATAGAGAAATGTTTCTATGAAAAGATGTTGTTAGCCCCAGTCCAGGCTTGAACCGGGGATCTTTCGGCTCGCAGTCAAACGCACTAACCACTGAGCTACCTGAGTAGCCGCTACTCTGGTTATAAAAATACCAGAGAAGAATGTGGTGAAGTTCACTGGGGGAAAAAAGCCGTACCAAAAGATTAACAAGTACCCATTATTTTGGAAAAATTCAAGTGCTACATAATGAATGACGAAACGTACGTCTTAGCAGTCTTTCGCAACGTTCTAGTCATGAAATTTATACTGCAAATTCCTAAGGAAATGTGGACCAAAAATTTAAGATCAAGAAGCAATCGAAAATTCCTAGACAGTTCCTTATTTTGTTACCAATCTGCAGTTGTTAAAAAAGAAGTAAAACTTTTATCATCACGGCTCGATATTTACATTAAAGAATTCTTGGAAAAAAGATTTCTGCCATTCTGGTATGAACAAAAAGTGCCCACATTAACTTGGCCTAACATAGTCTCCTGCCTAAACTCCTTCAATACATAAAATGGCCTTCAAGTGATAAACAAGCCAAAACGTCATATTGGTGCCTCGAATTGCAAATCTACCAAATTGTCCAGAACTTAGGCCAATAGAAAGGTACAGGGCATTGGTCAAAAATAAAATGTAGATAAGAAAGAAGGTCACCAATAACATTTATTGTTTCAGGAAAGGAGGATCTGCAGCTTCCAGGAAGGTGTTTTAAACTACCGAAAATTTATTACAAAGGGGGTGCCAGAAAAATAAAATAATAAAAATATTAAATATCTAAATATATGCAATTATTTTGAATAAAATATGCGTTCTAAAGATGGTTGCACTATAAAAATCGAAATACTGGGATCGGGTACATCGCATACCAAGACAACTCATACCAAGACAACTCATGCCAAGTCAATTCATACCGATGGACACCTCATACCAATGGACAACTCATACCAAGACATCACATACCAATGGACAGTCATACCAATGGACAAATCATACCCAGACTCTTCATCACAAGACACTTCATACCAAGACACTTCATCCCAAGACATCTTATCCCAAGACAACTTATACCAAGACATGATTTTTAAAATGGGTTTTTCTTAATTAGAATAAAAATAGTGATTTTTTGAAATTTTAAAAATCTCTCCCTCAATGTGTAAAATAAAGCAAAAATTAACAAGTCCAAAAACGGACGGATGACCAACCAGAGGGACATTATTTTTTAATTTTTTTGCTATACTTTTTTACTTTCTTTAAATGCTACACAGAAAAAAGTATCGTTCGTTATATTGACAAACGACGTACATCAAACTATTTTCGTAATATTGACGAACAAGTTAATCAATATGACGTACAAGCATACATGTTTTGATGTAGTCATTTATCAATATTACGTTTAGGAATCTTCAATCTCTCATGTATACGCTAACACATACAGGAATAGTGTAATGGCGGAAAACAAGTTAGACGCAGTGCTGTGAACGTGTAATAAAAATAATAAAATATTGGAAAATCGTAAAAAAACCAGCTGCTTCAAGATAAATATCGATTGATTAACACAATACGTAATACTGACGAACGCGATCATCGGTTGACATTTGATTAATTTCTTTGTCGTATTGATGTAAAAATTCGTTGTATTTACGTCACTTTTTGGTTCTGTGTACACACTCAACATGTGAATAAAAAGGTTTGCTAATTTAGCTTTAAACAATTTTGAATTTTAACAAATAATTTGACTCTCCGCGCTTATGATTAGTAAAAAGTGTACTGAAGGTGAGTACTCGTGAGCAGACAAATTCGGTTCTATAACGATTGCTCACTTTGGAATGTCGAATATATCGTATTTTTCTTGCTTACTCGCTCTTGAAGTGCGAAGAAAAATAATGAACTTGGTAATTTGTTAATGAATAATTTTGAAAACTCTTGTATGAGTATTTCCAAAACCTGGTTTTTATCACTGACTGTCTGTATGTCGGGACAAAATGAAATAATCGAAACATTTCTAAAAACTGAACCATAAATCATATAATACCCAATATTCATACATCAATTCTATATAATTAAAATCCTATTAAAACTGCTATTTTTTTTTTTGTAATTTATATGTAAAATATACAAGCATTTTGAACATTTGTAAATTTGAACAGTTTTTGACGGAAACATATATTTTAAAAATCCGTTAAAAAATTTTGATAATTTTGATCGTTAGTTGGAACTATTATCTGCATAATCAAAAATTATGTTCTTATTTATCCTCAGATCCGAAGTGTTAGAAAAAATCATCAAAAAATAGTCTTACAAAATTCAAATTTTTCGAGTTTAGATTCAAATATCTTAAAATATATATCGGAATATTAGCATTGTTTGTTATATCTAAATTAGAATGTACAATTTAAAGAAAACTAGTTTGGAAAACTAGTATTATTTTTTATTCTAAAAATTAGCTGAATTTCGATGGCAATTTTCTTAAAAACGATACGTAATAAAAAAAAAAACAGAGTATGCAGTCAAAATGAGTGAATTATTAAAAATTGATGTATCGGATGTGTATTTGAAAAATAATTTCTAATTTTCTTGAGTAGTATTATCGAGTAGCGGTCATATGAAAACCAAATTATTTAGTTTAGTTTAAAATTTATACAAACTCTAATAATATTAAATTTATAAAATATTTTTTACATCAAATATAGAAAATGCTGTAGCATACTTGAAATCCCCTTTTACATTTTTTTTTAGTAAATTGTCAACAATTATTGTGACACGCGGCACTTTGCGCAAAGGAGCTATTCTCGTCAGTGGTCTGTCTCATGCCAAAGTACGCGGCCTATTCGATCACAACGGCGCACCTTTGGACAGCGCAGCGCCAGGCACACCCGTCGAGATCTTGGGTTGGCGTGAACTACCGCTCTCCGGCGATCAGATACTCGAAGTGGAAACGGAGGTAACAACATCTGTGCTAAAATAAAAACTACATTTAATGCATGTTTTTGCTTTGTAGAAAAAAGCGCACTCCGTGCTACGCTACCGTGAGCTAGAAACACAGAAGGAAAAATCGGAATCCATTAGCGAGGAGATACGCAAAAAAGAGGAGGAACATATAGCGCAGTATATGGCACATCGTGAGGCGCGTCGACTTGCAGGACGCTTTCGCATGCGCTACGGACCACGCGCCAAGGAAACAACACCGGACGATGCAACGCCGCGCGTCAATGTCATTCTTAAGGGTGATGTACACGGCTCTGTTGAGGCCATACTTGATGTGCTCGAAACGTACACAAGCAATGAGCGCTGCCGGCTGGACATGGTGCACTATGGCATTGGCAATGTTAACGAGGGCGACATTGAATTGGCCAAAGCTTTTAATGCCATCATTTATGCGTTTTCATTGCCCGCAATGGCACAGAAGAAGAACAAAGACATTGCAATGCGCGAGTTTAATGTGATCTATCATTTGATTGACGATCTCAAAGCGGAGATAAGCAGTAAATTGCCACCTGTCGAAGTGGAGGAGGTGCTGGGCGAGGCGAGCGTTTTGCAGCAGTTCTTTATAACCGAGGGGCGCAAAGAGCTGCCGGTGGCGGGCTGTCGCTGTGTAAAGGGCGCGCTTAAGAAATCGCAAAAATTTCGTTTAATGCGCGATGATGAGGTTATTTATGATGGTGAGTCTATTAATTATTATAAAGTGGTGATTTTTGTATAATATATCTATTATTGAATATTGCAGGCCATGTGGAGTCTATGCGGCATCTCAAGAGCGAAGTCGATTCCGTGAAGAAAGACGTCGAATGCGGTTTGCGTCTAAAGGACACCAAAGTAGTGCCGCAGGCGGGCGATATTGTGGTGTGCTATGCGACGCATACGCAGCCGCAGCAAACCGACTGGGATCCTGGTTTCTAGGCAACATGTGGAAAATAGCATCAGTTAGGCAGTCATTCAGTGAATTTAATTAAGGCTAAACTAAAAATGTGAATATTTTATATGCAACTGCTTTGCCAGTTAACTTAAAAATACAACTTGTTATCGTTGCTAAATACGCTACAGCTTCTGGCTACTTCCTGTTGTTTCACATGAAAAAAATCACACACACAGACAGACTGGGACATGGCGTTATATACGCCAGCGCAATGTCACCCTTCACCCACATGATTATGCGCTGCACGTTACAATCTAACAATTTTATGAAAGAAAAAAAAAAAAACGATTTTTTTTAAATACGAGAATCGAGATCATTGTGAGCGGAACTGGCAGCTGATAGCGAGTGAAATCGAAATAGTTTTCAAGTGTTTTTTCATTCATTCATATTATTTCATTTCATTTAATACATTTCTTTTGTTGTATTTGATTTTTTATTTTATTTTTTGCATTTGTTCGTTACACAGTGAGGTCTTGTTGTTGTTGTATAACACATAATTAGGATAGGAGACGCATATCCGCTGGATGCGCTATGCGGTGGCATTTCAATTTCATTCATAAATGGCGCAGCCAATGCTGCCGGCAACAGGAGGCAACACGCGAAGGCAAAGCAAACGCGCGTGCGATAAGCCAGTGTGGTGTATGTAGGACACTTGTAGTACTTAATATTTAGGTATAGTATATGTCTAGAATATAATTAAAAATTTTATATTTCATACTTTAGCAACTGCGTCAGTTTTTATGCCGCAAATACTAGTTATGCGTTCTGCGTGCTAAAAATATTTCGTCCAAAAACACGATAAAACAATTTCCGCTATAGATTTATTTCGTACATTTTAAATTAGACGAATTCTACAAGAAATTGAAATTCGCACACTTGTTCTGTACACATCAAGGCCATTCACAAATAACTTGGAAGTTGATTATTTTAAATATAAAACCAGTAGAGGAAGGAAGTTGAGTTTAATGGGAACTGGTTATTTTGATATTTGGCGATATATTTAAGACAATTATAAGTACCCTACGCATACGTTAGACTGACAATCGATTCAAATTGAGTAAATATCAAGATCTAAAATAATGCTATTTTTTTGTAAAAATCTTTGTGGATACTTTTTAGTAAAATCCGGTAATGCAAAATGGATCAGCCGTTTCCTTAAAGATCTTTTTTTTTGGTACATATTGAGAGTTTTGTATTGGAAATTGTGAAATTTCCAGCAGAAATTGGAATATTCCATTGAAAAATTTTTAAATTTCATTTGAAAATGAGAATTTACCTCCGAAATTGCAAAATTTTTCAATTAAAATAAGAATAAATATTTCAAATCAAATTCTGTGTTTTCATTTGACATTTTTTTAGATTTTAGAATTAATTCCATTTGAAAATGAGATTTTCGTCCGAAATTTGCAAAATATTCAAATTAAATTCTGCTTTTTCATTTGACTTTTTTTTTCAAATTTCGAGAATTACAATTTTTTTCCATTGAAAATGCGAAAATCCCAAATTGCAAAATTTTCAAATGAGGTTTTTTATTTGAAATTTTACTTCATTTTATATTGAAATTAAGAAATGTCCATGTAAAATTTAGATAATTTCATTTGAAAATGAGATTCTCCATTTGATATTGAGAAATTTCTTAGGTTTTAATTTAAAAATAAGAAAATTCGAATTGTAATTTGAATTTTTCAAATGATATGGATAAAATATTATTAATTTAAAAAATAAAAAAAAAATCAAATAAAAAATATTTTTTAATATAAAACGTTTTTAATATGAACATTAAGGATACAATACGGTCCCACGTTTCATTTTTAATCATACTCAAAATTCACCTTAATAACGTTTTATATAAAAAAATATTTTTTATTTCTTTTTTTTTTGTGTCAGTTAGCTTTTTGTCTGACATAATTCGAAAGGCCTAATATTATTAAAATTAAAAATATTCATGTTTCAAAGCATCTTTAATATGGAATCATGGCGATAGAACCTTGATGAACCGGATGGCAAGAAAAGATAATATTGCATTGTCACCCAGTTCGAGAAAATATTTAAAATCTCAAGTCTGTAGCTCATAGGGAAGGTAGTTTAAAATCAATTATTAAATTTGTACCGAACAGTCAGACAAGAAAGCAACCTAATAAAAACTTTTTAAAAAATTAATTAACTTAATTTAAAAAACTGAATTGTAAATGGAAATATCTTTATTTGAACTAAATTTAAATTTTATTTGGAGTTTTCTTAATATAAAGTGTAAAAATAAATTCATCTGTATATAAGGACTGCGTCGAATAAAATTGTCCGTTACATATCTTCCCATAATGTGCTATTGCAAGATTCAAATTATAAAATCATAGTAGCTCTGAATTAAATGGCAGAAAATAATTTGTGTCAGTTATAGTCAATACAAAATTTATTTAACGCGAAAATGGCAAACGAAGTGGAAGTGCGAGAAAATATAATTAAAATTTTTCAAAAACAACCTAGTTGGTCTTTTAAAAAAATTGCCAAGGAGGTAGGGGCTAACCCTAAGACCATTTCTCGCGTTATCAACCGCTTTAAGGAAGACCTGAGTATTGATCAGAAGAAAGGTTCTGGTAAAAAAAGGCCCACATGATCGTGAAAAGTCGAAGAAGGTTGTTAATATTTTAAAGAAAGATCCAAGCATATCCGGAAGGAAATTGGCGAGAAAGGCGGATTGCTCAGAATCTTTCGTGCGCAGGACTAAGAAAGAAGCTGGGCTGAAGACGTACAAGGTCCAAAATGTTCCGGATAGAAATGCCGTCAAGAGTGAAACCGCAAAACAACGAGCTAATAAGCTGAACCAAAATTTTTTTCAAAAATTCGATTGCTGCATAATGGACGACGAAACTTATGTTTTAGCGGACTTTTCTCAGCTACCTGAGCAGGAACTTTATACAGCCGATTCTCGAGGAAATGTCGCTGAAAAATTCAAATAAAAAAAAATTACAAAATTCCCAAAGAAATTCCTTGTTTGGCAGGCAATTTGCAGTTGTGGAAAAAGGAGCAGCTCATTCGTGACATCGGGTACCATTAATAGCGAAATATATGTGAAGGAATGCTTGCAAAAGAGATTTCTTCCATTTTTACGCCAACATGAAGAGTCCACATTTTTTTGGCCTGACCTCTCTTCATGTCACTACAGCAAAACGCCCTTAGAGTGGATCCAACAAAATGCAGTGATTTTGGTGCCTAGAGAAGCCAATCCACCAAACTGTCCAGAACTCAGGCCGATTGAGAGATACTGGGTTTTAGTAAAAAGGGAGATGAAGACAACAAAAAAGTGGCCAAAGTGGTCTTCAGCAGCTGTGAGGGTGTCGGACACTACCATTACAACATTAATGGAAGGGGTTCCGGAAAAAATAAAACTTTTTATTAAATATTAATTTCTGGTTTTTTATATTTTTTTTTTAAATCTAAAAATAATTTGCAAAATAAAATATTTTATTCTATAAAAATTCGATTACTAGATTTCTAGATTTTTTCATTTTTGGCAATGTTTTACTCTCGTAGGTTTGCCATTTACTGCCGAGAGGTAGCGTGGTATAGAAAAATGTTTCTATGAAAAGATGTCGTTAGCCACAGTCCAGACTTAAACCGGGGACCTTTCGGCTCGCAGTCCAACGCACTAACCACTGAGCTACCGTGGCTACTTTGGTGGATGGTTTACCGAATTTAAAAATTTTAAGGCACTATAAATTGCTAGTAAAACATTATTATTATGTGTAATGCGATCTCATAAGATCTCTTGTGCCCCGCTTGGAACAATAGCTGCTTAAGGTCTAAACTGTGGCATATTTTACCATATTTTACTCTCGGTCACTAATATAAAATGCTGTTTAATGTAAATTATACAAAAATAGGCGGATCACAGGTCGGATTCAACCGATCACGTCCATTATCAAGCAGCGTTGTTGTACAAGGAATCATAATTCCTAATTTGATTGTGGTTCTAACTCTTTCTGTTTTTCTGTAATTTTAATTAGCACAGAAAGACAATGGACTATTAATTAATAGACTAACTATGGCGCTGTTCAAGAACTTTTTATAATTATCTCCTTCTGTGTGTCACAAACTGATGACCAAAGTGAATATGCCCTTTCACTTTTAGTGTAGGTTATAAAAATATAAACCAAAAAAATAATACTGATAGCATTTTTATCATTAAGTCATTTTTTGGCAAATAGCGGAAATAGTTCTATGTGGTTATTTTTTATTTCCTTTTTTTTAGGTTGTCGTTTATATTTTTAAGTTTTTTTTTCAACTTTTTTTATAGGAATGTACATTTCAAATTAAAGCAGTGGTTTAATTACACTACTCAACACGATCTTATGCATTATTTTTGAATGATATGAGAATTTTTTTCCTATCATTGAACGTTTTTATGAAAATTGAGATCGAAATTTTAGAATTAATTTAGTTACAATTTAGAATAGAAAATGCAGAAATCCATAAAAACTTTAAACACAAAATTTCTTTTAATTGTCAAGGTTTTAATCAATATAAAAAGGTTTGCCCATATTTCAATGAAGTCTCAAGATAATTGAATTTAAAGTCGGACAATTTTAATTTTTATATACTATATCGTCGTTGTGGAACTAAAAGTCACCAACTACATTTTCAAAATGCCAATTAATCATTTACAAAAATCTGTTTATATCTGTTTGTATCTGTTTGTATCTGGTACAATTATTGAGCTCATTGATCAGAAACTATCAATGAGCTCAATAATTGTACCAGATAATAAGAAAATGTGAATCTATCAATTGCTATTTCAACTTTAAAAATGTATCAATTACTTTTTGTAATAATTACCAACAAATTTGAAATTTAAGATTTTCATAAAAATGTATTTGGTGAATTTTCGTTCTACAACGACGATATATTTTTTTTATATAATTATTGTTTAGGTTACATATTTTAACAATGAATATTAAGTAATTCATCAATAAAATAGTTCAGAAATTCAAACTTTCTGATATCAGTTCAAGTTTTATTTCCGTTTGTCGCAAATAACTAAATGCAGTCTCCAATTATATTGAAATCATTTATGTGATGTCCATAGTGATTTTTATTTTCTTTTTGTAGAGTAGTGTTATTTTAAATTTTAACGTTTTGGTTTGGTTTGTTTATTTGTTTGTTGAAAAATTAGAAAAGCGCCACAAATTAACTTCCGTTCTGTTGTATTAAATTCTGCTGCTGCTGTTCCGAGTCACAGAAGTCTAAGTTTCAGTCGATTTCATTCTAATTTTAGTGCATGTCTCGTGGCATTGCAATGATATTATTTAAATTATGGAATGGGAATCCATACGACACTGAATACTCATGAATTTCAATCGAAGTTTTAATTGCAGTCTCTAAACTCTGTTATAATTTATTAAATAACAAAATATAATAATAAAAAAAATCAAGGATGCTGTTATGCAATTTTTAAGATTATTTAATTGCATTGGTATTTTTTTTTATGTATGCTTTTTTTTATGTTTTGTTATCTTTAGTTTATGTGCATACAAATGCTTTTGAATGTACATTTTTTTCACATGTAATAATTTCTGATTTCTGATATATGTTCCCCATTTCAGAAAATCATATTTTAATCACATGACGAAATTATACTTAAAACGGAACAATAATCCAGAAATGAAACAAAAACAAAAATTATACAGAAGAGTCTTATAGTAAAAACAAAAAATGAAAATGTGCCTCTATACGTTGGATTTATATTGTAGTATACACCATTTGAAAGGGGTATCAATATCACTATCACTTTTACACGGCTAAAACTCAAATTTGTTTTTCTTTTCATTTTTAGTTTTATATTATTCGACAAAACGATCATCCATTCTACGTTATAAAATCAGTTAAAATCACTAAACTGGTTTCAGTTAAGGTTCTGGTACCGTGTACGAGTCTGGTTTTAAGCCCGAATCACACAATTGAAAAAAAGCCCAACCGTTAACGCAATTTTTAGACAATTTTTAATATCAATCGTGTGATTGCCCAACTGATTGCTCAATTGCACGATTGATTTCAAAGTTTTTCGAAAATTGGGTTGATTGAGTCTCAGTTGAAATATGATAAAAACAGATATGTAATATGTAAAAAAGGTTTTTTTTTGTTTTTTGGACTAAAGAATTGCTTCGACAGCACACTTAGTAATAAATACAATATAAATAATAGTTTTTTAATATTAAAAATAGTCAATAGGATGAATTATTATTTTAATCGGAAAATACCATTAAATACTACAAAATACCATGACATTTCCATTGAGTTTATATGAAAATATTTTTTTTTTGTATACTATAAAATCAATAATTGTCCCACTGACCGATTTTAATGGGATTTGAGATAATTTTTTTCTGTGTGCATGACTTTAGTTTATAATTAATTAAACATTATACTTTTTCTATACTATTGATATACATTTCAAACATTTAAAGAGTTAGTCTTTAGAAAACCGTTGATTATACCGTCACTCAGAAGAAAATGTCCCATTAAGTACTTAATGGTACGACCATCAATCTTATGGTTCATGAATTAATAGTTTTTTCTTTTTGAGTAAAAAGTATTCTAATTAATTTGATATTATTCGAAAAATTCAGTACCATAAATCTAAATATTTCAGTATTATTATTTTTAATAGAATAAATACTATTTTTTTAATGGTTTCCTCCTGTAATAATAAACGTGGCATAAAACACATAAACACGAATATAAACTTGTTCGTTTTGTACGCATTTTTTGTAATAATTCACATTATTAATAACGACATTGGTAACGAATTAATGTATTTAATGTAAATTCATTATATTTAACCGTTTTCTATTTATTACAGATAATAAATAATAAATCGAACTTCTGTTATGGCGACGGACTCTAAATGCAGACTCAAGTATTGGAGACTAAAGCGAACATTGTTGATTGGGCTATAACCTTTTGCAACGAGAAGTGTCCATTTATGTGTACGATTTTTTAAAAGTGAATTTCAGTTTCGAAATTATACAGTAAATTAACTAAAATCCATTTTTATTTTAATAAATTATTAGGAAAATGTAATTCGACTATACTATAAAATTAATAAAACGTATCATAAAATATTTATAGGTTTTATGGTACAACAAAATATTGTATTAACAGTTCCAATATTACTGAATTAATGGGACGCATCCTATTGACCAATTTGAATAGTATAAATTATTGTTTTTCTATTGAAATACTTTTAATTTGCCATGTTCTTTTTCTGGGTGTTTTAGTTAGTCGAATAATTATCAAATTTAAAGTGGTGATTAAAATCATTCGTGGTCTAGTAAAATTGACCAAAATACTGAACAAATTGTGGTTTAATATTTTTCTAAGTTAAAACAACAAAAAGCTATTTTAGTGGTTCATTAATTTTTCTTGAATTTCAAAAAAAGGATTCAGTTAATAATTTTTTAAGGTTTCAAAAAAATAACTAAGTAGAATTTTTCTTGAATTCAGTTATTAATTTCTTAGCTATCAAAAAATAACTCAGTAGAATTATTCTTGAATTTAGTTTTATTTTTTTAGGTGTTCTTTTTGGTTTTTAATAATCAATAAATTCACTTCACGAAATCCATTGGAATAAAGTTTAGATTACTTTTTTGACAACTAAGTAATTTGCTTTCTTTATATTCAGATTATTAATTCTAGAATTTTAGTAGTATTTTATTGATATAAGTCAAATTCGACTATTTTTCAATCGAACCGAATTTTTCAAGAGTTTTAGAATTTTATTTCCCTCCGTGTTTCGATTTTTTTAGGGTTCCATAGCGGTTCGACCACGCCCTAATTTTCATTTATTTTTTAGTTTTTGAACAGAGAGGATAGTTTGAAGAAAGAAAAAAAATCACTTTGGCCGGTAAATAAAGTTCAGCCCAATTTTTGAAGTGTAATCAGCCCTATCAAGAAAAAATATTCCTAAGAATTTTTTTAACCGAATATAAAATTCCGGAGAATATAATTCATGGGAATATTTTTTATTCTCGATCAATGCACATTTTCAACGAATGCCTTCCTCTTACTCTTAATTTTTAAGACGGAGGATCTTTTCTTAAAAATGATTTTATCAGTGGAATTTTTGAAAAATAAGATGTTTGGTCACTGATTGAAATACAACTGCATTGAAAAAAAAAACATCACACTTGTGAAAAAAACAACGAAGTCAAACCGATTAGTAAGTCAGTGATCCTCACAAACGGAGTGCAGTGCCAAACAACTATGTGTCCCAAGAAACACGAGGAGCAGAGAGCAGAGTGGTCGACATTAACACAACGCGAAGCTGCCTCGTCGTCGTCGTCGTCTAATTATGCACACATGTGAAGAGTTGTAGTAGATGGATGAAGAAGCGCCTTTGAAGAGGCACCGCCTTGGCAATTAAATGAATTTCACAAATAAATTACGACATACAGTAAAAAGAAACAGTGGCAGTGTGAAGTGCAGACGAGATAACGGTTAAAGGATTCGGGTGGTTGTAGCGAAGATGCTAAATATACTTGGAGGAGTCTGTTGCGGTGCCAAGGCAGAGAAAATATTGTCAACATGTGTGCGACGATGATGATGCGCCCTCCTACAAGCCACTTAACAAAAACGAACCATTAAGGGATTCCCTGAAAAACGAATGCAAGACGGACAACGAGAAAGAGCTCGACAGAGAAAGTGAGTGTGAGTGAGAGGAAGAGAGAGAGTGCGTTGTAAGAGTGCATTAAATAAAGTAGTTGTCACCACATGCATGGTTATGGGTGGATGGATGACACTTAAACAACGGTAATGAAACCAAAAATACATCAAAATATAGCAGGGCGTTGCAGTTTAACGACACTATCAAAACATTTGAATATCCTGTTTAACGGTGCTTATGTGGTTTATGCGATCGGATATTTTTGTGCGCAAACGCATCGGCTCTAATGTACAGGAGAGAGATAATGAAAGAGCGAGTGAGTGGGAGAACATTGTAAACTACGAACGAAGTCTTATCATTCGCATGCTTCAGAATACGCAGAACTATTACAAGATCGGCGCAAAAACTGCATAAAACATGCACGCAAACTGCAAGGCATTTTGTGCAACAGTTGAGAGCAAGCGACGTCGATTAATAGGCGCTGGAAAACTGCAACAACATCTGAGTAAAAACGACGAACGACATCGTTCAGTTTTATCCGCGCGCTCATTGATAAGACTTGTGCGCGACCGCAATTGATATCCATGCGGAGTGGCGTGAATCACCACAACAGAGGCCGAGGCGGAAACACACAGAGTCTTTGATAGTTTTTGTTGCTGCTGTTGCTGCGACTGTTGCTGGTTGTTGCTGCGGCTGCTGCTAATGCTGCTTTTACTCTTGGGCTCGTGTGTTGTGCGGCGCGATCGAAGCAAAGCCAACGAGGTAAACTTGAAGTGATCGTTTGCTGAGGCTGTCAGTTGCCCGCTAGCTCTCTATCCCATCGGGCGAATACTTGTTTTTGGTCCTGCTGTTTGTTGCGTGCTGTGCTTTTTATATAGTCGACTTTAATTAATAATTGACAAACTTGCAAGGATAACTTGCAAGAGATCCTTAAGTGTTTTTTTTTCTTTTGTTCATTACTGTGTGTTTTCCAATTTGTTTTTCTTCAAATATTTAAATGTTCATAAAGTGACTTGTGTGTTTTATGCAGTTTTATTTCAGACATTCCTTGCAATATCCTTTTATGTTTTTTGCCAAAGTGTTTTAAACAACAAGAAAAAAAATAAATTCAAAGAAAGCATTGTTTGAATTCCCCACACAACATGGATTTATCGCGGCGGTTGCGGTAAGGATACTACTGGATTTATTTAGTTTTTTTATTTAAAAATTATTTTTTTTATTGTTACAATTGCTACTGCTCTCAATTAAATAGTGAATGCATTTTAAATTAAATTTGCATTTGTAGATAGACATACATGCGGCGTACTTCAGCGCTAATTGATCCGTTGAATACGACGCATGTTGAGGTCCTTGCAGTTGTAAAGGACGACGGTTTGAATTGTGTGTATTGTTTGTAAAAAAGTAATTTTGGTTGCTGTAAAATACATTATTTGCTCTGCTATTGAGAAGTGAGACAAGTGCAGATTGATTTCGTGCTTGTTTTTTTTTGTAAAATATTCTACACTCAAAATAAAAAGTTTGTAACATTAGCAAAAAAGGTTGCCAATATAGCAAACATGTTTGCTGAATAGAGGAAAGCGCCGGATTCTGCTGAAACAGCAAATGACAGTTTGCGGTTTCAGTGAACTTTTTTTATGCTGTTAGAGCAGACAATTTTAGCTGTTTTAAAATTTTTTTTGCTGTTAACTCCAATTCATAAAAAAAAATAAAAAAATATTTTTTTTTGTATTTTAATATTTTTTTTATTTCTGATTATTATTTTCTATTATTATTTTTTTATTATATTTATTTTATTTATTTTTATTCATCTCATATTTTAATTTTACCTTTATTTCTCTATTTCACTCTTGCATGCGTGCATTCTTATTACGTATTAGAAATATCTCTTTTAAATAAACATGTTGTCGAATAAGAGTCTACGAATTATAGAACCATTTAGCTGCAGCGTCTCGTGACTATGGCGCCATCTAGTGCAGGTTAGCTACAATAGCAATATGCCCACCAGTGACACTAGCACGATCTTGATCACTAGCAGAACTAAGATTCCCAGCAAACAGTTCGCTATTGCAGATAAAAGTATGCTGTAAATGCAAATTAAAGTGTGCTAAAAATTATCAGTCAGAGTTTGCTAATAATAGCAGACTTTTTATTTTGAGTGTAGGAAAAAATTAATGACCTAATCAAATTAAATATGTTTTTAAATACCTTTGTAAACTTTTGTTATCAAAATTATTACATGCGTATTTAATTTAAAATTAAATTAAATTTGTTTATTTTTATTCTCATTTTTTTTTTAATAAAAAGTATTTAATTGTTTGGAATTAAATAAAAAAAAAACTAAATAAAAACGTGTCAAAACGTATTTAAATAATTCATTTTTATTTATTTTTATTCATATTTTATTTATTTATTTTTATTATTTTTCCCACGTTTTTGAAAAACGGAAAATATTTTTAATGAAATTTACAAAATAAAAATCAAAATCGTTTAACCCGTTTTCTGTTTCAAAAGAATGCGCTGAAAAGACTGAATAACTAAACTATATATTAAATTTAAATATTCAAATGTCTCGGCAAAATTTTTTAATATTTCTGCAATTATTTTTAAAGAATACGATTAGGTTTGCTTTTATGAATTATACGATTAATCAAAGTGTTTACTCAATTAATTGATTAATAAACATTTTCGTTTAATCAAAATATTGTTTAATCAATAGATACATATTTTGATTAATCAAAATTCTTATAAATTGATTAATCAGATTTTTGATTAATCCTAATTATTAAAATGCGTTTTTACTTGATTCTTATACATTTAAAATACTTTATTTTTATTATCTAAAAAATAAATTTTCACTCAATTCAAGTTAAGAACATTTTTAATTTTTGCTGAGTAAAGTTGTTTCAATAATGGCTTTTCGATTAATCAAAATCCTGTATTAATTATAATCCTGTTTAATCGATTAATCAAAAACCTTCATTCATCAGAACACTGATTAATATGATTTATCAGAATTTTGATTAATTGAAAAACTAAACAATTTTACATTTTGTATACCCCGCGGTAGCTCAGTGGTTAGTGCGTTGGACTGCGAGCTGAAACGTCCCCGGTTCAAAACCGGACTGGGGCTTACAACATCTTTTCATAGCAACATTTTCTATACCGCGCTACCTCTCGGCAGTAAATGGCAAACCTACGAGAGTAAAACATTGCCAATGAAAAGCTCTCACCCGCCGTTCGGATTCGGCAATAAAGTGTAGGTCCCACCACTTTGAGTACAAATATAACACGCACAGCTCAAAATGGTGAGAGAGCTCGGCCGAAGTTCTATACAGGACTGTAGCGCCAAACTATTATTATTATACCTAAATAAATTGAAAATTTATTAATTTTTTAATAATTAAATTTTATTTTTTGATAATTAAAAAATAAAAGTAAATGTTTTAAATGTTCATGAACCATATAGTAAAATATTATTAAATATTTCGCGACGCTGAAGTTAATTAATCAGAAGTTGTGATTAAGCAAAATGTTTGTGATTATTCATTTAATGGCAATTTTGTTTAATCAGAATCCTGATTTATTGATTAATCAATGTTCAGATTAATCGAAAATCTTGATTTATCAATTAATAGATTATTCAGAAATGGATTAATCAAAGAATATGATTAATCGCACAGCCCTAGTTTTGATTTTATTAAATCAACATTTTAATTAATAAATTAATATTTTAAATGAATATTTATTAATCAGATAACGTTTAATCAATCAGAAAGTTAAATTATTAACTTTTTGATTAAATCGTACAGCAATAATACAAAAATATAATTAATTAATTTAATTTTAAATTAATTATATAATTAGTTAATTTAATTTTAAATTAATTATATTACTACGTAATAAAAAGTCATTAAAAGATATTTTATTCGATATTTTAAATTTTATTACGTACGTTATAAAATGTTAAATTCAAATTTAAATAAAATGTAGTTTAATTTAACTACAATGACTACAGAAAGCGTGTTGAAAATCATTTAAATTTATTAATTCTGTATTTAATTTTCTTTTTCTCTTTAAAAAATATTTGTAGTGATTTTTAAAATATTTTATAAGTTTCTATTAGGGCTGTGCAATTAATCATTTTATCGGAAATTCTGATAAATCGTAATCAAGATTAATCAATTATTCGATTAATCGTATTTTATGATTAACCGAAAATACGATTAATCGGTTAAACAGATTTTCGAATTAATCAGATTAATCGAATAATAGATTAATCTTGATTGCGATTAATCAGTTTCTATATAAATCAAAATTCCTTATCTCCTACATAAATCGTACTTTTTAAATTAACAGTAC
The DNA here is from genome assembly GCA_951804985.1 of Dryomyza anilis. Taxonomy (NCBI): domain Eukaryota; kingdom Metazoa; phylum Arthropoda; class Insecta; order Diptera; family Dryomyzidae; genus Dryomyza; species Dryomyza anilis. Next base: position 92,337,597 of record OX638132.1, on the reverse strand, counting down.
TATTACTTTTTTTTACTATTTTTTATTAAGGTATTTTTTTAGTTTATCTATTTTAAAAATAGGTGATCATTTTTATGCTCAGAATACAAATTAATTGCCAAAATCAACCCATTGCTCAACCATACTATATAGTTCTCGTAACTGTTAAATACATTTCTAACAATGCGGTTGTAGTACTTACTATGGTTTGTGGTTACTATGGTTTGGTTTGTGTCTATGCTATTAGTTGCTTTAATATCCGAATATGACAGTTTCGTCAACAAATTTGTAGAAAGTTCCTCTTACAACCCCCCCAAGCTTAATTCTTTTGTTACTTTACAGTTTAAAGACATATCGTAAACAGGCTCGACTACAACGACTATACAACAGTGTAGATATTTATGTTTTTATAATTAGTACTGAATTAATGAAATAATAGTACCAAATTGGAAAAAAATGTACTGAATTTTTTGAATTTCGAGATAGTCTTTGTTTGAGATTATGTAATTTTGCATATTTTAGTGGGATTTTATGGAATTTCTTTCAAAATATCATTAATATCAGTTTTTCAATGAATTTACATTTGTTTTGAAGTTATAGCTGAAAATATAAAAAATTTAATATTTGTATAGTTTTTATCAAGATTTCTAATAAAAATGCAATAATGCTAGATACTGACCACAGGCCCGTCTTAATTGTAATGAAATTGAAGCCACAACATGGCATTGTCATAGGAAGAGGTGAATAAGGACTCATGCAGTCCTTTAGACCTATCACTGAACTGGTCTTCAATTGGAGAATTTTAAACAGAATCAAATTCTTCAATTGAAGACCAGTTCAGTGATATGTCTGAAGGGTAATTGGTTTCATATAAAGGAACAGAACTAAAACCGATTCATATTATTTTCCCATAGGTTTACACTGCAGTTTTCATAATCTGATTAATAGTTTAGGAGTTGCTCTGGTCATTTTCGTACATAAAATCAAATTTTCTTTGCCAGATAAATTGTACCGAAAATGTCTCCGTAGTAGGAACGTACTTTTGAGATGTAAATGTACTGAAATCAGTACAATTGTATCGAACTTATCATCACTGCTATACAAAATTAATATTTATCAGTTCATAATGTATTTTAATGTATCCAAGTAGATTAATATGCTAATTACAGCTATTTTTCCTTGTCATATCAAGACAAAATCGTATATATTATCCGACGTATCGTTCTTGCATCAATATCGAAACGAATGGCAGGTACGATTAGGGTATATTTTTAAAAGGAAGTATTCAAAATGATTTTTCTATTTGTAATAATAAAGTTATATCTTTCTTTATAAATTGCTATAAGATCAAGTTTATTTCATTGTATAACTTCCCAGTACGGCATTCGTTTCGATATCGTTACGAGATCAATTCGAAAAATTTTTTCGTACCGATATCGAGCAACAAATTGGACCTACACGATTAGTTAACTAATAGTTCTAAGTAAATTTAGTTGATAAAGAGATTAACTCATAAACTGTGAGGTGATATTTTGGGGAAAACAATTAAAATTGCATAATTAGGTTTTAAGTAATTTTTAGTATTTGTTATATTCAAAATATATGGTAATTTATACTTGTGTATTTATTTTTTATTAAATAGTAGTGTATTTAGTGTCGAATGGATTAATTTAAATATTTGTTTAAATTTAAAAAATTACACTATTTTTAACTATTTTATTAAAAACATACAATATGGTAAAAAAAAAATTTAATATTTTTTTTTTACTTTTATTGTGATCCCAAAGTGATCCCAAAAACAAACCTCTATAATGTATACGGTTTAAAATAAAAAATATTATCTGAAAAGGTTGGGTAATTTGAATTTATTTTATAGAAGTCGCGGCTTTTATTTAGAATAATTTTATAGGTTACTTTTTAATAAATAGCCTAATTTTTGACATTTTTTTATACTGTATTTTTACTGAAAATATCAAAAGTTGTTTTTAGTAACTTATTTTCAAAATTTTTTTGTCGGTGATTTTTTTGCAGGTATTTTCTTTAGTCGAATATTGTGTTTTTTTGTTTGTTGTTGTATGTTTGATTTATTGATTCTTCTAGATTGGATTTTATTGTTTAAACAATTTGTTTGGCTATGATGCTATGTTTTTTTTTTAGAATTTAAATTATGTTCACATATTTAAAACTAATTAAATTTATACTATTATTTAGGATTTGTAAAACCTCGGGACCTTAATTATTTGAATCTTTTGTTTTTAAATATATTTTAATTCTCAAAAATATATAATAATTTTTAAAAATATATTTTAAATTAAATTTTTGTTTTTTAATGAACTGTAATTTAATATCCCTCTATTTCCATTAGTGCGCCATGCCATTTTGGGCGCCCCCCCGCCGCTGCAACACCTTCGAATTCACACGCATGCCGCCATAAATTGTAGTTTACCTCGTTACCTCAATCGAAAAATCAAAGCAATCAAACTATTCGCTCACAGCTCTTTATATAAATATTTATATTAGCCAAACATTTACGGCTTCAACATTGACTCCATACACTTAACTTAAACGAAATGAAATGGAATGAAATAAAATCAAATACTTCGAAGTGCGTTCTGGCGCAAGCGAACTCAATGTTGCGGTTACGGGGCCGACCGGCCGCCACCTCCGGAGGAAAAAATTAAAGAAATAAAAAAAAATGAAATTGAGAAAATCTAAATAGAAAAACTACTTGTTTAGATTGGCGCGCTGCCTCGCCAGTCGCAAACGCATGAGTCACAGTTCAAAGTTGTAGCTGTTGTCTGTGCACTTTCGGTTGGCAGCCAGCTCCAGCGCACAACACAATTCAATCGAAATTCATCAAATTCATCAAATCCATCAGTAGCCAGTGGCCCCGACGCAGGAGCAACGCACTTGTGAAACAATCTAACAATTGACATGCCCCAAAACTGCTCAGCTGTGTCCGCCGAAAGTTGCTATTTTCTCGAATAGCCGTCGAATGTTCACACTTAAGGCAGGCACGCAGGCAGGCCATCAGGCAGCCAGCCAAACAAAACCCATCCAACATCATCAGCATGTCTTCGTCCAGAGTCATACTTTTTTTTTTGTTTTGTAAAACCGTTCCTTGCGCATCAAAAATCCACTTGTGAATTTTGTTATTTTCCTCCATTTGGCCTAAAAATAGCCAACGATAGATATTTAGATAGTCACGCATATTTTAACAAATTCACTTGTGCCGGCATAAAACATGTAGTACTTATGCTGTGACGTGTTTTTCAGTTTTCAGTTTTTAATTCTTTTTTTTATGTTTATTTTTTTCCTCATGTGCCATAATATTTTTGCAAGCCATCGCATAAGGGCAGCTCGTTTAAGGCAGCTCCATCCAAGTCGACAATTTATGACCCACGTTTTAATAATTTTTTTCATATTTTTGCTTCCAACTCTACGCACTGCCTGCTGTCTGCTTTTTTGTTTTAATTTTTTGTTTTGCTATTATGCACGAAGGTGGTTTAAGCTGTTTACGCGTTTTATTTGCTAGCACTTAAAACCGCCTCTCGCAGCCCAATAAATGCGCCAACAAACTTTGAACCCAGACTTTAAACATTATGAATGGTACCAAGTGACAGCCAGTCTCTGCTGTTTCAATTTTATTATAGCGCATTCATAATAAAATCTACAGTTTTATTGTTATTCTGAAATGTTTAATAGTTTTAATAATTTACGTTTTCTGTCGAAAATTGCTTGTTCTCTATAAATCCTATAAACAATGTACTCTATTTCAGTATTATGTATTTGTTCATTAACTGTAAACTAAAATTTCATTACTATGATGTACAGTTTTCATCAATGAAATACTCATTTTAATGCACAACTTTGATGTACAGTTTTCATCAATGAAATAATCATTTTAATGCACAAATTTGTTTTTATTAAAAACATGTTTATTTCATTAAATGAAATCAAAAATTTCATCAATATGATGTACAGCTTTCATCAGTGAACTAATAATTTTAATGCACCAATTTGTAATATTCAAAATATGTTTATTTCTTATATGAACCATTAACGTTATGATTTTGCTATTAATATGTTGAATTTTTTAATATGAAATATTTGATTTTATTACTGTAACTAATAATGTATTTATGAAAACATTCATAATATTGATGAACTTTTTTTATGAAATATGTCTCATAATGTTTTGATTTTTCTCCAATTAATAATTGTTCATCAAAATAAATTTTATTTCGGTAATAATTTTAAATATCTACTTTTTTTATACTATTCTTGAAATATGTACTTTTTTTATTACGATTTTTTCAATAAAAATTCATACAAAAAAAAAAATCATCTATATGATGAATTTATTCATTTATTCAAAAAAAATTTCCGAAAAAATAAAAAAAAAATTCGTACATTTTTTTTTCCAAAAAACAATTTTGTCTGACAAATTTACCGTCAACTGGGGTGACTTTAGACTTCCGGAGGTGACTTTGGCCAAACCAAAAATAATGTTTGCAATGAAATTATCTCAGCATCCATGTGACTTAGGGCCAGTTTTTCAGTGCTCGTTTAAACGTAGTTTAAACTCCGTTTTATTAATCTTCTCTTTAAATTAAACGTCGTTTAATTTTGTTAGCAGTTTTTCAGTGATAGTTTAAAATGAATACAGACCAAGACAATACATATGGCACCACAGGCAAATGACAAATAATTCTCTCGATTTTGACTTCTGATAAATGTCATTCAAAATTAAATAAATAAAAAAATTGTTTCAGAAAAATAAAATTAATGTATTTTTAAATTTAAACAAGAGATCGAGCAACTAAAGTGCATGTGAGACTTTGTTTCAATGCGTAGTGTGCAAAAATACAAAAATTAATAATAATTTGTGAAACAGCGCAGCGACAGAAAATAATGAAAAGTGTTGTGAAAAAAATTCATGTCAAAAACTTTGAAAGTTTAAACGTAGTTTAAACCATCAGCATCGGTCGTTTAAACTAAGTTTAAACGATGGTTCAAGTTCACTAAAAAAGATCGATTTTGATTTTAAACGAAGTTTAAACCACAAACAAAGTTCAACTAGCACTGAAAAACTGGCCCTTACAGATTTCAATTGTTTTAAAATAATTTTGTTTGAAGTATTTTCTATCTGCGTAATGCTATTTTCTTAACTTTCAACACTCATATTACAACATATTAATATCTTTATAAATGTAGCTTAAAATCATTATACCCTACACCTATGAGGTACAGGGTATATTAACTTTGTGCATATATTGTAACGCCCCTTAGGAGGCGTGTCCGGTATGGAAAAGTATATATATTCTTGATCAGCATCACTACCCGAGTCCGTTTAGCCATGTCCGTCTGTCTGTCTGTCTGTCTGTCTGTCTGTCTGTCTGTCTGTCCGTCTTGCTGTCTTTCCGTCTTGCTGTCTTGCTGTCCGAATACAGAATAACTTGAGAAATACTGATCAGAATGCGATGAAATTTCGTCTCAATATATTTTAGCCAAAATTAGGAACTGAGTTTGAAAATGAGCCAAATCGGTCAACGGACACGCCCACCTCCCATACAAGTCACTTTTATATAACTCTTTAGGAACTAATAACTCGAAAAGTATTCAAGATATAGTTATAAAATTTAAAACATATTGTTATAATTCACCTAAAAATATGTGGTCCAAAAATGGGCGTGATCCGCCCACTTTTTTTTTTCATTATTTCCCGGATTTTCATAGTGGAAATTTGTTCCGTAAATTCTTAAAATCAAATCTATGAAATATTAGCCTTTCAAAATTTTAAATATAGGCGTGGTCCGCCCAATTATATTTTAAAATTTTTTTTTTTTGTTTTTTATACTTTTGTATAAATTTTTGTAATTTATGGGGATATAAGACGTAAATTTCTGAAATATGAATAATATTCTGAGGGTGGGGAGGTTCAGCATAATTAAAAACTTTAAAATTAAGGTATGCAATTAAATATCCCAAATTAATATCCCCACCAAAGGTGTAGGGTATTCCATAGTCGGGCCCGACCGACTATAAAAACCCGCCCCATGTGCCCGAACTTACCCATGTGACCTAACTTTCCCAACTCGTTAGGAATGTAATTGGTGAGTTTTGCTTCTACAACGACCATATATTTATGCCGAATATATATTTATCCGAACGGCGGGTGAGAGCTATTCATAGGGAATGTTTTACTCTCGTAGGTTTGCCATTTACTGCCGAGAGGTAGAGCGGTATAGAAAATGTTGCTATGAAAAGATGTTGTTAGCCCCAGTCCGGGTTTGAACCGGGGACCTTTCAGCTCGCAGTCCAACGCACTAACCACTGAACAATAGGCATTCAATAAAAATACATTTAGTTGGGAGAGTTAATATTATGTTCGTCACTGCCTAAAAATTATAATATGTATAGTAAAAGTTACTTAATCAAAGTTATTTAATTTTTGTATATTGAACTTAAATGAGTGCCAAAAAATCTTCTACATTTGTGTATTTATAAAACAATGTTCAACGATATAATAATCAATGGCAATTGAAATTGTCTATTTTTTTTTATTTTTCAACAATATTGCCAAAAATCACTTAATAAACAATTCGTTTCAATGTAATTCAACAAATCAATCAGCTGCTTTTCAGAAAAACACAGAAAACGTAATTTTTGTGTTATTTATTATTATGGAAAAAATAAAAATAAAATAAAACAATTGAAAATACACGGCGTTAATCGTTTCATTTCGACATTTCGCATAATTTACAATATGCAGTATATAAGTATATCTCAAAAAAAAAAAAAATAAAAAGAAACATTTTATTCTTTGAACTCTTCACTCGCAAGTTATGTGAAACATTCAAATAAAGTACAAGTCGGTCGGGCTATAAAAAAAAATAGCTTGTTATAAACAAAATGCTCTAAATTCGAATAATTATGAAGTTCAGTAATGTAAATTACGCAATTAAGACATTTCCGTGAAGCTGTAGTAGCTATGTAGTATATAGTGCGAGAGAAAAACCACAGTAAATGTTTATTATGGTTCTACCGCAAAAATATGTTGACTGTAGGTATTGGTAGCTGTTGAAAATACAAAAAACTCAACTATAAAATACTTTTAAAAATTCCATGTTAATAACTCAAAAACTTAGATTTAGCTTTGAGCAAAATATAGATCGAATAATTTATAACCTTTTTTTTCTGAGTAGGTTTTTGAAATTTAACATATGAGATTATGGTATGAAAATAAAATTTTATTTATAGCGGTGCGCATAGTTTTTGCTATTTTTAAGGAAAAATGAAATGGTATTTGGCAAAATTTGTGTTAGTTGTGTGGAATTATTTCAGTTCGGAGTCAGTGCAAAGTACGCATGTTGTTTTATAGGGATAAATTTACATCTGGTTGCAATTCGTATTATGGTCGACAATCAGCAAACTACGGGCAGGGCGAAATGTAGGGAGATTTTTTTTATCCTATGGGCACTAAATGTGTGCCATTGAGACGATCCGCTTCTGGTCTGCTGCGCAAACACAAATGCAGCCTACTGTTGTCTTTGGACCATGTGACTCGGCCGCTGTCATCTCCGCAGCCACTCGCTGTGTGTGTTTCAAGTTCAGTCCCGCGTTGCACGGCACACGGCGCATTGAACTCACAGCTTCTGTGTCTTCTCGGAATCTTGCAGAGTTTTTGCGCGGCCGCCGATTACTTGGCGAATAACAAAAGGAATGCCTTGTATAATGTTGCAATTAATTAGAATTGTTAATTTACTCAAATCATAAAAGAAATGACGAACTCCTTCATGTGAAGAGTGGTATTTCGATGCTTAATAGGCTGCATTGTATTGACCTCCAATGGTACTCTTCCACCGCTTGGTTTTATTCTTTTTTCTTTTCTATGAGCATCTGCATCATCAACCTGTTCGGAAGACTTTCACACGTGTGCCTACTTTTCGTACTATGCATCTATGGAGGAGGGACACATGTGGTGCCGGTGCTGGGCATCATCGATTCGTTACTCTGGTAATATCATTCGCCTCACTGAATTTCCAATGAGCTGCAGCCAAAGCATTGTTTTTATATTTTAATTTTCTTCATAAACGTTATGTTGTAAGCCTGCATCCGTATTCTGTATTCTGTACCTGTTGAAATTTATTCAAATTTATTTGCTGTTCCTGTGCGCCTGCAGCTCCTTTCTATCGATAGTGTGCAACATATGCCTGTGAATTTTAAAAAAAATTTCGTTTAATTAAATCGATAAAACGTGATGAATTCGGTTGTGATAGAAACTCATTTCAAAATGCTACATTCGCTTTGGTACAAAAAGGGTCCAGTTTGCTTTACCCCAGGGTTTTAGACGGCATCGATTGAAGTTATTAAAATTAAAATTCGTAGTGTAAATTCACATTCTAAAATAATTAATTTTTAAAATTTTATATATACAAATTTTACATATAAATTACACTACTCAACAAAACGAGAAACAAACTTTGCTATTCTATATAATTCTCAGCTGCTGATTTTGACTACATAATCGATTTTTTGATATAACGTAACGTTTTTAGGAAAATTCCTATCGAACGTTTGGGTCCTTTTGAGACATTTTTTAGAATAATAAAAATACAGATCTTTAACCATTTAGTTTTTCAAAAATCTGCAAGCGCAGTTTTTATTTCAATTGTCAAAACTAATTACAATATAAAAAACAAACACAATTATTCCGATATGTTTTTATGATATATGAATCTAAACTCAAAAAAGGTATATTTATTTAAAATGTTTTTGTAGTATTCTGAATCTAATGATAAATAAGAAAATCGTTTATGGTTTTGCATGGTACAAACTAATGATCACAATAACTAACTTTTATTCATCGGTTCTCATTTTTATACCCTACACTAAGAGTGAAAGGGTATATTCAGTTTGGTACGCCGTTTGTAACACCCAGAAGGAAGCATCTCCGGTATGGAAAAGTATATATATTCTTGATCAGCATACCTCCTGAGTCGATTTAGCGATGTCCGTCTGTCCGTCTGTCTGTCCGTCTGTCTGTCTGTCTGTCCGTCTGTCTGTCTGTCTGTCTGTCTGTCTGTCTGTCTGTTGAAATCCCTAAGACTTTTAAAATTGAAGAGCTAGATAAATGAAACTTATAACTTAGATTACTAATATACCTACGCTGTATGTGCGAAAAAATTGGCGAGATCGGTCCATTGTGACCTATGATCCGACCACTTATGTTCAAATACCTCATATAAAATGTACATATAAAGATCAATTTTTATGTATACGTGCTTAGGTAAACTTTTTTGGTCAAATATATATTGACATCATGCTCAAATACATGATAATAATGTTTTCCGGCGAAAAGACTTGTGGTTCACAAAAAAAAAAATCGAAATTCGGTACACCTACCCATTTGTAAATATGGGTATCAAATGAATGGAAATTCTTCAGCGATTGAATGTTTGTAGTTATTTTCAGGATTCGTATGCCTTGGTGATCTATATATCACTTTGAGTGGTAACCACACATATGTGTAGGGTATTTATAGTCGGCTTAGACCGACTATAATTTTGATAATCCTAACTATCATAATTACACCTACTTTAAAATTTCCCATGTGATCTTACCTTCCCAACTGGTTAAAATATACCCTATTAAAAAAATGCCCATCAAATTCTGCACAAGTATAGGTTACATATAAATTAATGAAAAATAGCAGTGTTTACTCGAATTTTTGTCAAAAAGGCGACATAATAAGAAATAACTGGGTATGCAAAAAGAATAAGCAAACTTTAAATACACCCAGAAAAAAATACTATATAAATAATAGTTTTTTTACTATTAAAAATATTCAATAGGATAAATTATTATTTTAATCGGAAAATACCATTAAATACTAGAAAATACCATGGCATTGCCATTGAGTTTATATGAACATTTTTATTTTTTGTATACTATTAAATCAATAATTGTCCTATTGACCAATTTTAATGGGATTTGAGGGTATTTTTTTCTGGGTGTATGTGATGTACATACTCAAGACATAAGTACCTTTTTTTTTATTGAAAATTGATTATATATATGAGTACCCAAAATATGTTCACAGGCCATATTTTAATAAAGTAGAAAAAAGTTAGTAATTTTGTTAGTTAGTTTGGAATATGCTCTGGATAACCATAAATTATTTTTTTTTGTTTACCATTAAATCTGAAATGATAAAAAAAACATATAAAAAATTCTTTAAAAATATTAAAAATTTCCGAGTTTGGATCCAATTATTTTAAATATGTATGGGAATATTCGCAATCATTAGAATATCAAAATTAGTCTTGATAATTATAAGAAAAAATGCATTTAAGCTTTTTTGTAAAACTTGTTTTACACAGTACTATATATTTTACTCTAATTAGAGGGTGAGCTCAGCTTAAAAACACGATTGCAATTTTCTCAAAAACGTTTCGTAATAAAAAAAAAACTGACATGCAGTCAAAATCAACTTCAGCGAATTATATAGAATTAATGTACGGTATGTCCATGGTAAAAATTGTGTTGGGTAGTGTTATCGTTAATATATTTTAACTTGAAACCAAAATTAATTTCAAAATTTCTGGATAATCATATTATTGGAAAAATATAATTATGTTATGATTGTAGCAAACAAATTATAATAAAATTGCCAGATGATTGTCATTCGTACAATGGAAAGATGAGTGGCTTTTTATGTTCCTCCCTCTTCACATAAATACTTCAAAAAGAACCAATTGAATGATGATTTACTGAATAATAGTATGTTTGAAGCAATTACTAATTAAACAAATAAAAACATAACATAAATAGTTTTCTTTTTTTGCTATTCGAATAAGTGCATTATTTATTATTTACAAAGAAAGATTTTCGAATGAAGAAATGATATTGAGTCCATTGACATTATTTATTCAATCATATTACACGATTGTCACAAGCAATAAAAGATTTAATTGATGTAACAATAATTGTTTTTCTCTGCGTTAATATTCGACATTATTGCTTTATTGACACAAGCAAACAAAAATTTACATTACGTTATTCATGACTTCTGAAGTGGAATATTACTGAGTTCTTTGGGATTATTACTACAATCATATTACTCGATTGTCACAATCATAAAAACATTTATATGACTTAGGGGCAGTTTTTCAGTGCTCGTTTAGACGTAGTTTAATTAATCTTCTCTTTGTATTAAACGTCGTTTAATTTTGTTAGCAGTTTTTCAGTGATATTTTAAAATGAACACACAAATGACAAATAATTCTCTGATAAATGTCATTCAAAATTAAATAAATAAAAAAATTGTTTCAGAAAAATAAAATTAATGTATTTTTAAATTTAAACATGAGATCGAGCAACTAAAGTGCACGTGAGACTTTTTTTACCCTACACTAAGAGTGAAAGGGTATATTCAGTTTGGTACGCCGTTTGTAGCATCCTGAAAAAAGCATCTCCGGTATGGAAAAGTATATATATTCTTGATCAGAAAAAGTTGAAAAGCTAGAGCAATGAAACTTTAGATTTAGATTACTTATATATCTAAGCTGTCTGAACAAGAAAATTGATATGATCGGTTTATAGTGACCTGAGAACCGACCACTTATGTTCAAATACCTCATATAAAATTTACATCTACAAATCAATTTTACTGTATACGTGCTTAGGTAAACTTTTTTGGTCAAATATATATTGACATTATGCTCAAATACATGAAAATAATGTTTTCCCACGAAACGACTTGTGGTTGCCAAAAAAAAAAAATCGAAATTCGGTAACCTACCCATTTGTAAATATGGGTATCAAATGAAAGAAAATTCTTCAGGGATGAAAAGTTTGTACTTATTTTCAGGATTTGTATACCCTGGTGACCTATATACCACTTTGAATGGTAACCACACATATGTGTAGGGTATTTATAGTCGGCTTAGACCGACTATAATTTTGATAATCCTAACTATCATAATAACACCTACTTTAAAATTTCCCAAGTGATCTAACCTTCCCAACTGGTTTTTATTGCATAGTGTGCAAAAATACAAAAATTGATAACAATTTGTGAAACAGCGCAGCGACAGAAAATAGTGAAAAGTGTTGTGAAAAAAAATTCATGTCAAAAACTTTGAAAGTTTAAACCATTAGCATCGGTTTAACTAAGTTAAAACTAACGACTGTTGAAGTTCACTGAAAAAATTGATTTGATTTTAAACGAAGTTTAAACCACAAACAAAGTTCAACTAGCACTGAAAAACTGGCCCTTGTACATTCTTGTTTCTCTCTCCGTTTATAAAAAGTATTAAAAATGATCAACAAAAAAATTAATCAATTGATCAACAAAAAAAAAAAAAGAAAGATAGAGAATCGAAAGAGAAAAATCTTTAATTTTTACGTCGTTTTCTCCGAAGAAGTGTGGACTAATTTTGGAATATTCGAAACTATCATCTGCTTTTTCGATTTTTCCCCATTTTGTAAATACATTCTTAATTCAAATGTTTGTAGAAAAATGTGCAAGTTCTCCTATCAATATCCTAATAAACCATTTAAAAATATTGTGAGAAATGTTTGCTGGACTTTTAATTATCTTTTTACCATTGATATAGCATTTGATATATACAGAATGCGAGATTTCTGTAAATATATGAAATACCATTTTGGAAAGCATGACCGATATCTCGTGAACATATATAACATACATAGAAAGAACATTTTTGGAATACCTCATTATCGAAATAACCGATTTATTTTACATAATATAATATAAAAATAGGCTTGACTGCTGCGCAGAAAGGATGTTGAGCAGTATTATTATCATTTTTAAATTAGGTACAATACATTCTTTGTAATATCTTGAGTTCCAACTGTAACCAGAATTTAAACATAGCCCAATGTCCAAATATTTTAAAATGTTTTAAATTGCATTTTGGGCACATATTTTCACATTCACTTTTTGTCCACCTGAATGTTGCTGTCCCTTGTCAGAGTCTGGACAGAAAGACGGTCGGTCGGTCGGTCGGCCGTATTCTTGTATGGTATACGTTTCAGTACATCTACTTTCGGTGGCTGGATGCATTGTCGGCATTTAGCTTATAGTAAGTTTTAAATTTTTTGAACGTGCTGCAAAATGTGATTGGCGTCAACTCAACGAGGTCTCTGAACTCTACGCAATACATTCACATATCCCCATGTTGCAAAACTCCTCCGAGCAGGCAGTATCCTCGACTTCATTGTCTTCAGTTTTGATGTTTCGTGCGCAGCAAAACCCATAAAAATGTTAGAATCGCGTGGTGGTTCTCTACACATCTTCTTCATTTTATTCTTCTTGGAATGTGCGCAAAATTAAAAATAAAAATCAAAGAATCAAATAAAAAAAAAACAAAAAATTGCAAGAGTGCATCAAAGTGATGTGGCATCAACATATGGTCCACTCTTCATTTTTCGAGAACAACATATTGTATTGTTTTGGAACGACTGTGCTGGGCTGTTAATGATGACGTCCGTTGATGGAGGTTTGATCATTATGACGCCGTAGTCTTTGGTTAAATGTTTCGAAATGGTCTGTACTAATTGCATGTTTTGCAGTTTAAAGGGATTCAGTTTAATTGTTAAAAATCAAAGAATCAAATAAAAAAAAAACAAAAAATTGCAAGAGTGCATCAAAGTGATGTGGCATCAACATATGGTCCACTCTTCATTTTTCGAGAACAACATATTGTATTGTTTTGGAACGACTGTGCTGGGCTGTTAATGATGACGTCCGTTGATGGAGGTTTGATCATTATGACGCCGTAGTCTTTGGTTAAATGTTTCGAAATGGTCTGTACTAATTGCATGTTTTGCAGTTTAAAGGGATTCAGTTTAATTGTTAAATTGTTAAAATTATAAAATATTTAAAGTGTTTCAAAAACTATAGCATGCGATTGATTCATTTTTCAAAACATTATCCTAGAACTAAAACTCTTGGTTAATATAAAAACAGGAATTTCCATTCTCACTAAAAATTTAAAATCTTATTTAATTCGAATTCCCCCAAAAAAATTTAATTCACACTTTAAATAAGATAATCTAAATTAAAAGTTACCTAAGTATTCCAATTCTCACTAAAAAAAAAATTGAATTCTCACTAGAAATTTGAAATCTCTTTAAAAGTCGAAATTTTACTAAAAATTCCAATGCTCGTTTCGAAATTTACTAAAAATTCGAATTCTCATTTCTGATTTTCACTATACTTTTAATTCACTACTATTTCTAAGTTTTACTATAAAAAATCGAATTTTCATTATAAGTTCGAATGTTCACTAAAAATTCGAAGTTTAACTAAAAATTCGATAATTCATTAAAAATTCGAATTTTCACTACAAATCCGAATTTTTAGGAAGAATTCGAACTTTTAGTGAAAATTCAAATTGTACTTAAAAATTCGAATTTTCACTAAAAATTCGGATTTGTAGTGAAAATTCAAATTTTTAATGAATAATCGAATTTTTGGTTAAACTTCGAATTTGTAGTGAAAATTCGAACTTATAATGAAAATTCGATTTTTTATAGTAAAAATTCGAATTTTTACTACAAATCGATTTTTTACTACAAAATCGAATTTTCACAAAAAATTCGAATTTTCACAAAAAATTCGAATTTTCACAAAAAATTCCAAATTTTCACAAAAAATTCGAATTTTCACAAAAAATTCGAATTTACGCTAAAAATTCGAATATTCACTACAATTTCAAATTTGTTCTAAAAATCCGAATTTACACTAAAAATTCGTATTTTCTCTAAAAATTCGAACTTTCACTAAAATTTCGATGTTCATATTTACATTACAAATCACTATAAATTCGAACTTTTACTATAAATTCGTATTTTCACTACAAATTCGAAATATTAGGGAAAATACGAATTTTCACTAAAAAAAATTGAATTTTCACCAAAAATTTCAATTTTCACTACAAATTCGAATATTCCATAATATTTCGTATTTTCACTACGAATTCGAACTTCCACTAAAAATTCGAATTTTCACTACAAATACGAATTATTAGTAAAATTTCGAATTTTCGCTAACAAAATAGAATTTTTACAAAAAATTTAAGTTTTAACTAAATTTCGAATTTACACTTAAAGTTTGAATTTTTACTACAAATTCGAAATTCCACATAAAAATCGTATTTTCACTAAAAAATCGAATTCTCACTGGTAATTTGAATTGTCCTTAAAAATTCGAATTTTCACAAAAAGTTTTCAATCTCACAAAAATTCAAATTATCAATAAAAATTGAATTTTCACTAAAAATTCGAATTCTCATTAAAAATTCGAATTCTCATTAAACATTCAAAAACTCACACAAAATTTAAATAAACACAAAATCTAGAAATATCAATAAAAAATTCGAATATCTCACTAAAGATTCGAATTCTAACAAAAATTTCGAAAAGTCATAAAATTCCGAAATTCTCACCAAGGATTCGAATTCTCACAAAAAAAAAAAATATAATTAAAAAAATAACTCGTTTTCACAATAAAAAATCAAATGCTCACTAAAAATTCAAATTTGACCAAAAAAAAAAATATTTTTATTAAATATACCAATTTTAACTGAAAAAATTGTAATTTTTATATAAAATAAATGAATATTGCCACACGTTCGACTGATTAAGAGTTAAATCATTAAATAAAAATTAAATCATTAAAATAATCATTTGAGAATTGGGAAATTATTTTCTGTAATTTTATGGTAATGCTATTTAATTCCGCTTTTCTTTTCTTTTTGTTGTTGTTATTTCGCATTCCATTAGAGAAACTTTAAAAATATACGCAGGGATAACAGATTGCAGCTCATTGTCGAATTCAATTATTAAAATACTTGGGTGGCGGCGGAAGTTAAAACTGGGTCAAAGTGAAGCGCATACACCTCCGGCTATTTATATCTGTCGAAAAGCAAATAAAACACTAAACTAATGACTTCACATCATGGCCAAGTATTTCAACCACTACAAACCACCCACAAGATTCAGAATATCAATACCACCAAAACACCTGCCCTACTACTACCACCACCACCACCAGTTGAATTAAATAATTATTTTGCAAAACAATTTATCTTCGATGCAAACACAAGAAGCAACAGCAACAGAAGCAACTCATTACGTGCTGAAAAATTATGTTGCTACTTATTGCCATTAAATACCAATCGAACGGCACCCGCGCTGGCTGTTCATTCTTTTGTCCCTCCATTCGTCCAACCGTCCTACCGAGCGACTGACTGACCGTCCGTCCGTCCGGCCTTTAGTTCTTGTTTATCTGCGTGTGAAATAAATTGGCGCTGGAGCTCTTGCATAACAGTACCAAATCGCACACTTATGGGTGGTTCTGGGTGGTGGGTGGCTGGAGGTAAACTGTTGCTGGCCATGTGCGTGCCGTGCCACAACCTACCGACCGCCCGCCGGACGCCGCCTGCTAAAGTTGACTTGTTGTATTAACGCATTTTATCACTCACCTGGCAAATTTATCGCATTTTCATGAAATAACAAATTTTCAAGAACAACGCAGCAATTTAATTTTTCATTGGAATAAAAGCAGTAGGAGGAGTGATGAGTCGCTGAGGTAATAATAATTTCTACGGAAAATTATCTCTTTTTAGATTTAGAACCTATAAATATTCGCGAATTGCGTAGAACTTTGGCCCAGTCCAGTGAAAGTGACTGAGAGAATATCATAGATGATCGACCACTTTGGCAACAGTATTTGCTAAAATTTTAGGTAGAAGTGTACGTGGTAAAGTCCCGTAAGTTAAACATTACAGCCTCTTGCTGCTAATTAGCAACATTTTCGCATTGCATTTGCTGTAATATTTGTTTTATGTTTGCGAAGTAATCGTCTATGTTAAAACAGACAAAGTGCACTTTTAATGTTTTGAGTTTATCAGGCACATTGATAATTTTTAAAACCTCGAATACCTTTGTAGTTCTACTTACTATTTGAGGAAAATGTTTTGAATTCTATAATATAATTATAATTTACGTTTTTATGCTAAACACATTTTTTAATTGAATTTCATGTACCTACTTCACACTTTTTGTAAAAAAAACAACACATTTTGATCAAACAATGTCTGTTCATTATAAATGAAAACTTTTTCGATATCTACAATGACAAAAATAGTGATATCGTTCTAGATAGATTCATTTTTTATCAAAAACACCATCATTATCGATGATATAGGCATATAAATGATATCGTTCCGATTTCGTTTTATTTTCTGGAAAATTGACTGAAAACGTATTCAAATCGTTTTAATTGGCTTTTTGCTGTTTCAGAAATTCATTTTTCAGTACAATATAAACGTCTTCTAATTGATTTCAACCATTTCAAGCTCTTTTAAATGAGTGCAATTCGGTTTATTTTGTAATATATTAGAATTTCTACCGAAAATGAAATTTAGAACATATTCCAGTATGTTTTCTTTGCATATATGCTGTAAAAGATTTATTTTGTAATAATCTATGAATTCTGATTTGTATTGCATATTTATATAAACAAAATATCATTCAGGCAACTCATTTATAACTGCAGTATGATTGCTAGGACTATAATTGATTGTAATAAAAATTCCCTATTATGCAAAATGATTTTTCAAAGCATAGAATAATTTCTACATCTCGTTATAAATGCGTTGTAAAATTTGACAAGTTATTGCTTGTGGCAAAAACAAAAAATTATATGATTGACTGCACAATATTATAATTGGTAGTACGCAAACTTAACTGATTCAATCATGCTCTTACTATATGTATGATTGACAATCTATTAGAATCATGGCAATGAACGACAAATTAAAAAAAATAAGATTCGAGTGAGGAAGTCTATTACGTGTTTCTCTCAATTATCATGTTTTTAAACATAAACGATCGTCACAAATATAATCTGATAATTTTAAAAAGCCTAAAATATTGCCTAAAATAAAATTACAAACAAATTTTAGTAAAAATTTAAAAACAATTGAACTTTACTGTAAAATAAGTGTTAATGAAAAATTTAATTTAAGTAGAAGATTAAAGTTTTGTAAATACAAAATATTTTATGAAAAATTAAATTTTTGGGTACATTTGAATTTTTAGTGAAAATTTGCATATTTAGTGAATATTTGAATATTTAGTAAAAATTTGAATATTTAGTAAAAATTATAATTTTGGGTGAAAAATTGAGTTTTTAGTAAAAAAAAATGGATTTTTAGTGAAAAATTGAATTTTTAGTGAAAATTTTAATTTTTAATAAAAAATTGAAGTTTTAGTAAAAATTTTGAATAATTGAATTTTTAGTGAAAAATTGAATTTTTAGTGAAAAATTGAATTTTTAGTGAAAAATTGAATTTTTAGTGAAAAATTTAATTTTTAGTGAAAAATTGAATTTTTAGTGAAAAATTGAATTTTTAGTGAAAAATTGAATTTTTAGTGAAAAATTGAATTTTTAGTGAAAAATTGAATTTTTAGTGAAAAATTGAATTTTTAGTGAAAAATTGAATTTTTAGTGAAAAATTGAATTTTTAGTGAAAAATTGAATTTTTAGTGAAAAATTGAATTTTTAGTGAAAAATTGAATTTTTAGTGAAAAATTGAATTTTTAGTGAAAAATTGAATTTTTAGTGAAAAATTGAATTTTTAGTGAAAAATTGAATTTTTAGTGAAAAATTGAATTTTTAGTGAAAAATTGAATTTTTAGTGAAAAATTGAATTTTTAGTGAAAAATTGAATTTTTAGTGAAAAATTGAATTTTTAGTGAAAAATTGAATTTTTAGTGAAAAATTGAATTTTTAGTGAAAAATTGAATATTTAGTGAAAAATTGAATTTTTAGTAAAATAAAATTTTTTGGTTAAAAATTGAATATATGGTGAAAAAATGAAGTTTTAGTGAAAATTTTAATTTTTAATAAAAAATTCAAGTTTTTAAATTTAAGTTTTAATACAAAAATTTAATATTTATTGATAATAAAATGTTAAAAGTTTATTGGAAAACTGGTTTTGTAAATTTATTCTATGAAATCTCTCTAAAGGACATAACATTTTTCTTTAAAACGTAATGTAATATGAAAAACTGAGTATGCAGTACAAATCAACACCCGCGAATTCCATAAAATTGATCTTTGGGTTGACCATAGAAAAAATTGTGTAGTGTGGTACTTATAATTATAATTTTGAATGGAAAAGTTGAGATATTTTGTGGTTGTTTTCAGATTTGTTTGAAGGAAAAGTAAAACCACCCAGTGAAGTTTTATGTTTAGTAAAGCATAACAATCTCAAAAGGTACCAGTTTATAGAAAATATGCTCTTAATTTGTACAAAATTACGAAAGGAAGACTTTTTGAAACTTTGAAAAGAATTATTTCTTATATTGCGCTCGGAAAAAAGTTTCTTTTAAAATGAAGAAAAAGTTACAGTTTAAAATTGAGTTGGTCCACCGTTCCAAAAAAAGACGACTATGATAAATGCTTAGGCATTTGTTAAATCATATGGACATGTGGTATGTGGTATGCAGTGGTTGTATGGAATATGACTTGGTAGGTACTACAAGGGTGCCAACATCCAAACAAATCTGTTTTGTAAAACGACGCATATTAAGCAAATGAGACGCGTGTTGTAAATTTATATTATACATGAAATATGAAAATAAATGTTTATTTAAATGCGCGAATAAGTAGACATTTTAGGCGAAATTCCATTTCAAAACTTCTGGTTGCTGTTACTGCTACTGTGGATGTTGATGATGATGAAGTTGGTGCTGCCACATTCCTTGGACGCTGTCGACTATGATATTTCAAGCGCGCTTCTTCTCATGCCATTTAACGGCGGGGTCAAAATAGTCAAATGACCGCGCTGCTGCATTAGCTACTAGCGACCGACGACGGCGTGCACCAGGCACCACAACTCGGTCATAAACTTATTTTTGTTCCCAGCAAAGGCAAGGAACTGGATGGATGGATAGATGGATGGATGAATGTTTAGAAGACTGCATCAACCAGAGCCAACCACAACCAAAACCAAACGCACGGAATTCCCGAAATAGCGTCAGCAACATTCAGTGCGTACAACAGTGTCCATCTCTTTCTCACTCTCTCTCTCTGTGTATGGATGTGCATTGAGAATCTCGTGTGTGTTGGCAGAGGCGAGACTGAGTAATTAGATACTTTGGCTGCATCTTCAGTTGGTCTTCGTGGCCACGCATCGGCAGCACATGAGGGTCCGCAACGCCATGGACGATGCCGAGTACTAACAGCGCGCAATTGAAATGCTGCAAAATATTTGGAGTGTCTGTCTGAATGTCTGTCTGCATGTCTGTCGCTTGAACGCATCTCCGCACAGCAATTAGAACGCGTGGCTCCAATGCAGTCCAGAGCAGCCACTGCACGGGCCACATCCAAACAAATTGAAAAACTTACAACAAACAAACAAAAAATTAAACAAACAAAATAAGGCATCGGGTTAATCAATTGCAATGTGAATACTTGGGGCACCATGGACAATTGACGCGTGCAAGGCAGCAGCACAGACCCATTCAGGGGAGCCCTTCCTATTCGATGCTGGCAGCGCAGCAGCAGCACTTAAGACAAAGTAATGTGTGAACGCAGTTTAATTCTTGCATTTCTTATGTTAAATTCTTTCAAAGGGCTCTTCTGTGACCCCCTTTTAAATAACCATAACAAATGGTAATGACTTTAGTGTTGATGAATATTTGAATACCAAATACTTGTTTTCAATTAGACTACACAACAAATTACTGTATACCACATAATTTTAAGAAATTTCAATGAAATTTAAGTTTCTATTATGATCTCATACTCAGTTTCTGAATATTGCTGAAAGATTTTGAATTATTAGGTAAAACTAAAAAATGGGAAATTCTCGTGTTTTGTACTTTTTTTTAAACTGTATAAAACTTGTATACAACTTGTATAAAATTTGTAAAAACCTATATAAGACTTAAACTATTTACTAAAATTAAACGAATTGAAATATATATTGGTTTCGTTGATGATTTAAACCAGTGACTAAAACTCTTCGGAATATCTGGTTCGGTTCTGGTTTTTAAAATAGCGGTTCCAGTTCCGATTCTGGTTTCAAAAATAAAAAATAAAAAATTAATACGTTCTGAAACCGGTTTCAAAATTTTTTAATAATGCTTCCAATTACTATTCCAAAAATCGAAATGTTACTGGTTTTTTGCGGTCCTTCACAGGCTTTAAAACCTTTTAGAATATCGCTTCCGATTCTGGTTCCAAGATTTTATAAACAAAGATACCGATTCATATACTTGTTCCAACCACACATTTATTAAATAACGATTCCGATTCCGGTTCCGAAAATTGAAACGGTTCCGATACCAGTTCCAAGTGCGGTTCTGGGTATAATTAATACTTGATTTTAAAACTTCATTAGAAATATGTTAACATGTTTTAAAATCGAAACAAATAAATGCATCAATCTATATAATTTAGCATATCCAGTGAACTAAAAGTTATAAAGCTAACCAAGAACATTTAACTCTTTTTATATAGGAAAGAGAAAAAACATGATAATATCATGATTGTTGCAACAAAACAATGATTGGAGTAGTCAAAGAATGATTGCTAATATTATAAATGATTGCAACCATCATTCTCAATTTTTTAAAATGATTTTGTCATTCGTTTAATTATTTCTAGAATCATAGAATGATTAAATCCAATTATTGGAGTGGCTAATAAACAGGAATAGATAATGATTATTATAATTGTAGCAAACATGTTATTTAAATATGAATGATTGATTGTTACAATCATGCAATGGTTCCAGAAATCATGTTGCCTAAAAGAATGATTGATCTAACCATACTATGATTAAAACTTTGCGAAAAGTTCTGAACTGTGTAAAGAGTCATTTTTGCAGATTCTTTGCTACCGTGGACTTAGTCAAGAAAGGTCAGCGTGTCGTCGGTATTATTAATATTAATAAATGTAGTGCTAGTGTATAAATATAAAAAAGAAATTTTATAATTTTAGGAACGCGTGTTGGTAACAAGTAACAATTTAATTAATAAACTTCGGTTTTAAAGCCAGAAAGGATTAAATTCTGCGAATAACAACGAACTCCGCTACTTCCAATTATTTCTATAACGATCAACGCGTTGTCGTTCAATGCAGAGCCGATAATGAGTAAAAGAGACTCCAGAGCGAAATGAGAAAAATGCAGAAGTACACAAACAGAGAAAGAATGAGCTCGGATAGGAACATGATCATGGTAGAATATGGAACATTATTCAAGCAATAATAATTTCAATCATTCAATGATGCCGTCAGAACATGATTGTGGTAATCATGTTTTTTCTGTGCGTGCAAATAAACCATAATTTATACTATTTATATTTTCTAATTAAATCGGACCACAATTTTAGGAAATATAATAAAACTCTGAATCGATGTCTAGCATAATATTAGTTTTAAATCATTTAAATGTCCACATCTCATTAATGTTTTCATCATTCAAACTTTCCTAATTTGTTGTGAGCGATTTCCTTTACTTCAGAAAGTATTTTTTGTGTGTTATTCGAATTGTGATTTACATTTTTTTTTTATATCTAACCCAGAAAACCCAACCCAAAAATCAATCAGAAAAATTATAGCACAACAAAATCTGTTATGGGGTTTAAAAAAAAACAATTTTAAGCGGATACAGGTTTGGTTTTAGTAAATGTGCAGATTCAATCTTTAAAATGCATCTGCAATCAGAAAGTTAATCATCAAATTATTAACGATTCAATCAATATCAATTATTAAACCCTAAAACATTTGTATTGATTTGGCTATCCATTTATTTAATATTTAGTTTTTGTTTTATGTTTTGATTGTATCTCGTATTAGGTATAAAGTATTCGGTATCCAAAATAAAGCCTACACTAATCAAGGCATTACAATCGCATACTTTGTGCAACACTTGATGTTGTTGTCTAAACAAATACCAAAGTGGGTGGTGCATTAAAGGGTTGGGAACATGTAATCATGCAGATCATGACCATAAAAATATACAAAAGTACTTTTTATTGAATTGATTGCATCTATACGATATTATGCAGCACCTATTAAGTTAAAACCAAACTATGTTTATTTGCGTATTTCTCGACGTTTTATTTTTTATTTATTTCTTTTATTGAAATATACGCAGTAATTAAATCCAATGCTATGCTTTCCTTTAAACATCTTGCTTCGAAGGTTGCGTATTTTAAAGAATTCGAATCCATTGAATTTGGTGCGCTGCTGACAGCACTCGAAGTCCTTTTGAAATCGTGATGTGACGTAAATGTTGACGTTTCAAAAGTGTTGGCTTAAATGTTTTTATTTCGTCAATTGATTTTGATATCAAGCGTATTCGATGGCGTGTTATTTTCTCGTATTCGTTTTAATTTCACTCGTAGATACTTTGGCAAATCCTTGGCATGACTGTGACTCACGCTCAAGTGACAACGCGACGCCTGGGAAATCTCAAGGGCAGTCACAAGTGTTACACGTAGTATGTACAAAAATATTTTTAGAGAATATTAAAAAAAAAATAATAAAAAAAATAGTATAGAATTCAATGAAATCCAAAGGTGTGAATATCGATTTCAAAGTTTTAAGAATTTAATAGGTTTATGTTTAACTGCACAGATTTTTCTCAGTGTACCTGTTGGTGCTGTGTGTTGTGTCATTTGATACGAACACGTGTAGCTTAAAATCAGGACGATTGACTTTTCAATAGTTTTTACTATTACTTCAATAAATTTTAAAATTAGTGTACACTTTAGACCTGTTAAAGATGTACAGTTTATTGATTTAGTGAGAAAATTAACTTGAAAATGCGAATTATTGTAAATAGGCTTCATCTATACCATTTACAAATGTAATTCAGAAAAGATCAATTGTAATTCAAAAGACATCACTTGATATTCAGAAATTCCATTTAAAATTCAAAAGACATCAATTAAAATTTAAAAATTCCATTTGACATCACTAGAAATTCAGAAATTCTATTTGTAATTCAAAAGACATCACTAAAATTCAGAAATTTTATTTGAAATTCAGAAATTCCATTTGAAATTCAATACAATTCTGAATTTCAAATGGTATTTCTGAATTTCAATTTATCTTTTCTGAATTACATTTGTAAATGGTGTAGAATGTGCTTCAGTGGAAGAGTCTGGTGTTTTGAATTCTGTGTGATTTGCGGCCTATTTAAGCGAAAAAATGAAATGATCCGAAATTTGAGTAATTGCGGGTTCCCAAACATTTTATTTGGATACAGAAATTTGTCAATTAAAATTTGTTACTCAAAAATATTAATTTTTGTTTAATGTTTATCCAAAATTAGAATTTAGAAAATTAATACAACTTCTTTTACAGTTTCAATACAAGATTACAATATATAATATCAACATTTGTATCTAGTGATGAGAATTGTCGAACCAACTTTTAAAAATTCGGAAATAATAAAACTTAAAATACAAAAAAGAGTATTTTTAATTACACCTAGAGTCCGTAAAATCAATAATTTAATATTTTAAAAGGGATTGCTAAAAATGATTACAATTCCTCAACTATTTATGATGTTCCCTAGAAGAAAATGTGCAAGATCATGATCGTGAACAGAGCATTGGGTGTTTTAACCCGCTCTGGTCATAATCTGGTCATAAACATGTCTACCCTAAGGATCGGATTTTCTTAAAGTCTATCAGAATATAAATATAAAGAGTTAATTTTACTTCAAAAATAAAGACAATCTTTCTGCAATGCATTTCAGTGATATTTATTGTATCATTTATAAATGTCAGTGTTTGTAATATACTTTCTAAGACCTTTTGGTTATAATATGCTCAATTAGTTGTATTTTTATTGTAGTGTGCCGACAGTCACATCGTAGGTTACAATCGATTTCCACTAAGTCGATTCATTTGAGATAGTTAGTGTTGTTAACTGCAAGGTGATACCAAAATGGCAACACTGCCAAAGTGGATTTGTCAGTAATTTGAACATTGTTGCACATAACAAAAGTCAAAGGCTAAAAGGCGCGAAATATCCCGAACAATGCGTCGCCATTGTATGTCGTATGCTGTACACATAGAGTAAGGCGCATTGTTATGCCTGCTGTTGCAACATTGGGACGCATTACTTATAGAACTCTGGTCAGGGCTGAGTGGGTTTAAACGTTGCCGCCATATGCGACGGACGGTATTCAGCAGAAAATTAGCTATAATGTACCCATAGGTGGAAGTTCATTTATAGTGTGGGTTTATTGCAAAATGACAATATGAACTAAAAGAAAAGATGCTGAAATGTAAAGGAATCCTAATTGCATACTCAATAAAAACAATTGAAATTAACACTTTCTTTTACACATATATTTAGTCGGTCAAAGACGACTAAAAATATTCCATAAATATTTGATAATGTTTACCGATACCGTTTAAGTGTTCCAGAGATCCCAATGGTTTACTAATCCTGAAAATAACTGCAAACTTGTAATCGCGAATGAATTTCCTTCCATTTGAGGACACCTATATTTAAATCAGGTACTAAAACATTTTGAATATCAGTTCCGATTCTAGTTCCTAGATTTTAAATTACTGGTTCCGATTTCGGTTTCAACAAAAAAAAATTATATGGCTTCAGATTCCAGTTTCACACATTTTTTTAATAACGGTTTCGATTCTTGTTACGGTTCCAAAAGTCTAAATGGTTCCGATTTTGGTTCTTTGCAGTCCCTGGTTTAATAGGTGTACCGCATTTCAATATGTTTTAGGGCACCTCAAGTTTGAGTGTGAGAAAAACATTATTGTTTATAAAGTTTTCGAAAATTATACTTTTACCTTTTTAAAGTCAAATTTGTATTATACGCTAATTTGAACAGTAGTGGTTACAGGTCACAATTGACCAATCATTTCAAAGGACATTTTCAATATTGGATGGTGTAGATTTATGAGTTGTCTAAATTAATAGTTTTATTAAAGTAGCTCTTCTAGTAATCTTTTGTAATGGCCATTTTAACAGACAGATGGACATCACTAAATCGATTTTAAATACCAGATACCGTAGATGAATAACAAATCGAACTGCGGAGTTTTATTGATCAAGCGCTTCTAGTGATCTTCTGTAACCGTGATTTTAACAGACATACGGACATTACCACGAAGTTACGCAACAGATAACGCTGATCTATACCGGGAAACCCCTATTGCAGTGCATTATAAATGGATGACCAAACTGAATATACCCTTTCCTCTTAGTGTAGCGTATAAAAACAAAACCAACATATTACAATTTTGAAAAATACATTAAATTATACATTTGTACGTTTAAATTTTTTGAAGTTGAATTGTATTTCTGAATATGTAACAAATAAGATGAATTTTTGTTCAAGTTATTGAATAAATGCGAAATATGAATCCCCTTATTTTGTAAATCGAAACGAAAAGTGAATCATCAAAAATTCCAGTGACAGTTTTCCATTTATTTTATTTAATGCAAAAATCTGTCAATTTCTGTTGTTTTTTGCCGAATCATTTTTCGTTTCATTTTTCAAAATAAGGGGGTAAAATTCCCAGTCGTAAAAGAAAACAAACTCGCACAAAACTGAAATAAAAGGTTTTTCAACAGGGGCGCTACAAAAGTAGAGCGACAGGGACAGCAAACGACGCCATATTTCTTGCCACTCTTCTGGCATTTCTCTTCAGTAAGGTTTGCCATTTCATGATGGAAAGATATACGAATTCGAATTTCGGTAGTAAATTTTAATAATTTTGACTCGTTGTTGGCTCGTATATCTTTCCATCACTAAATGGCAAACCTTACAGAAGAGAAATGTCAAAAGAGCGGCAAGAAATATGGCGTCGTTTGCTGTCCCTTTTGTAGCGCTCTTATTGAAAAACCCTTTATGTGCTTGCGTAAATCAACTTATTCGGTGCTCACAACAGTTATTTCGTTTCTTATAGCCAAATCGAAAAGTTCGCAGTTTGAACTACAACCAATTTAGAACAGTTTTATAAAAATTTGGTGTGTGTATGTGATATGCATTTCATTTTAACTGTTGATTGTTACAACTATCTTCTTTAATTTTAACTTAATGCCTTAAGGTAGGGCTTTATCAAGTACTGGAAATTATCAATAAACAGAATTCTGATTAATTTTGAATATTTTGAAATCAAATCATTTTATTAAATAGTTTTGAACAACAATTTGGTTTCTGTATATGATAATATTTCAATTGCCCGTTCAATATGACATTGCCATCAATCAATTTGTAGACATTTTTAGTATTACTCGCATTTCTATTGCCAATTTGAGTCCAACAGACTGAATAAAAACAAAATTTATTGTATCTAATTTTTGAAAACACATCGGGTCATATTGGGCCAACGTAGACATATGGGTCGTTCGTCGAACATCTGTGCTGTGGTTGCGCAGCGTCGACATCGTCATCATCATCAGCGCTATAATTAACGTGATGCCTCCGCATTGTTTGAATCAGGCCTATAAATGTGGTGTATGTTTTGTATAAAGTAAATAAATATTGGATGCTTTTCCGGCTCTAGATACCACCGACAACATCTGATGTTGTTTCTTTTGTTAAAATACAAATTAGTTACATTAGGCGGCTGTTATTTGGGGATGCTGTGTTTTCTTTGAGGTTGTCGCACAAATGTCAACAAAATAAATATGGAAAAACTGCCACTTCAGCAGAAAGCTGCCACCCCACATGTGTCGCCAAAATGGTTGTATTTCAAATAAATCAATCGATTGCGGTTAATCTGCGCCATTTAATTTGGTCAGTATTCTGGCGCGCTGCTTCCGGCCATAACCGCTGCTGACAATGAGCTCATCTCTCGTGCACGGCGGGGCATTTGAACCAAAGTTTGTCTATAGCTTCGTTTGGCCCTCTTCTGCCTTTCTTGGCACCAACCAACATGCACACATTGGCTGGATGGCTGACTGGCTATGACTGTGACAACGCGTTCAATGGACTGTGAAATGTTTCCTCGCGCACTTTCTTTCAAGTGACATAATGCGCGGGGACGAGCCTGCTGGCTGGCACCGCACCGCAATCGAATCTGCAACCAAACGATCGTATCGCATCCCATGCGGTGGCAGGATAACAATGGGTCGCCACTCTTATAGGGGGCTGCGGAGCTCTGTACGCATTGTATGCGCTGATATATGGCGCGGCCAAAGTGAAGACATGGCATAAAGACTGCCTCCTGCTGTCTTCGAAGGCGACGAAGTGCACCAAATCGCTGTTTGGTGTTGTGCTTGCAGCTCCGTGCAGGCAGGCAGGACCAACCAACCAGCGCTGTGCTGTGCTGTGACTGAAATTGAATTGGCAGCCGTCCAAGAGTGCGACAGTCGCTAAACACATTGCGACATGTTCGCCCAGCGCAGTGCAACGCAGTGCGGCGACACTTCGTCTGCCACATAACAATAATTTTTGTTGATTTTCATCGTCGTTGTCGCTGCTTTTTCGATTATGATTTCTCGGCACGACCGAAAATTAAAATGTCGCCAGCGCAGCATGTGCAATTGCAGCAATGCGTCAGCAAAGGCAGCAACATTGTTGCCGGTTAATCAGAGGTGCGTCGTCAGATTTGTCCTCTGACCTCCGCCAATTAGTGTGTCTCGATTACCAACTGGTTGGCTCTCTGCAATGCGATACATTCGGGAATATGATACGCAATACAGCCAGCCTGGCACTCCAGGTAAATATGCCGTGCCTTGATGCGATGTGACCATGGAAGCCATAGAAAGAAACACTGCCAGAGCAACTGATGATGTAGAAGTGGCACAGTGCAGGGCTACAATAATAACTAAAAGTCTATGCACTGATGCAGGGGCGGACTGGATTGGAAAATCGAGTCAAGCTGTTTGTTTTTAATCGGCCAAAAAAAACTAAAACAGCACAAAAATTTATATTTCGTTTTTGATTATTTTTTGTTACCTACAACGGAACTTGAAATACTTTCAGATATATATCGGATATACTTAATCTAAATCGGGACTTCTTTATATACAAAATCGATATTTAAAATCCCTTGTTGGTAAAATCAATTGAAATTGGGTTCGGTATTTCATAAAAATTATTTTTTTATTGTTTCCAATGCTGCTTTAAATACATTCAGATCTATATATAGGCGATTCTTGACATAAATCGTACCTACAGATACAATAACAACTTTTAAAAAAATTTTAAAACTGACCTTTCCTCAGTTGGGCGTCTGTAGATTCCTAATATAAATCGTCCCTTCAAATTCAACATAGATTTTTAAAATTTAAAAAACGGACCTTTCCCCAATTGAAACAGTCTATCTACCTTTAACAATCCAAGAATTCCTCAGTTGCAACCCTTTACATACAACATTCTCCTTTGAAATTTAAAAAACTGACCGTTCCTTAGATTGAAAAGTCCAAAGATACAATAACAACTTTTAAAAAATTTTAAAACTGACCTTTCCTCAGTTGGGCGTCTGTAGATTCCTAATATAAATCGTCCCTTCAAATTCAACATAGATTTTTAAAATTTAAAAAACGGACCTTTCCCCAATTGAAACAGTCTATCTACCTTTAACAATCCAAGAATTCCTCAGTTGCAACCCTTTACATACAACATTCTCCTTTGAAATTTAAAAAACTGACCGTTCCTTAGATTGAAAAGTCCAAATGGGCATTTCCTGGGGTTTCGGACGGGACATTCGTACGCTTGAAACTTGTAAAGAGTTTTTCAATAAGAGCGCTACAAAAGTTTTGTGACAGGGTTTTTCAACTGGGACGCTACAAAAGTAGGGCGACAGGGACAGCAAACGACGCAATATTTCTTGCCGCTCTTTTAACATTTCTCTTCAGTAAGGTTTGCCATTTCATGATGGAAAAATATACGAGCCAACAACGAGTCCAAATTATTAAAATTTACTATCGAAATTCGAATTCATATATCTTTCCATCATGAAATGGCAAACCTTACTGAAGAGAAATGCCAGAAGAGTGGCAAGAAATATGGCGTCGTTTGCTGTCCCTGTCGCTCTACTTTTGTAGCGTCCCAGTTGAAAAACTCTGGCAAAAAACTTTTATAGCGCTCTTATTGAAAAACCCTTTTCAAGTTTCCCTGTTGTATTTAAGGACTAACGAATTGCAAAAAGTTTGATAACTGTCGGACCGGATGGGATAAAATCGGAAGTGCATGTTGAAGTTTATAGGAAATGCCAAAAAGTCAGAAAATTTTCCGTACAAATTATTTTTTTGAATTATTTTATAAAATGGCATAAATCATGTTCCTAAAATTTATAGTTTTTTCATAAAAAATCACAGAAAAATTCCGCACGGAAAAAAAAATTGCGTATAGAATTTGTCAGTTCGATTTTTATTCTAAAAATACTTTTGCGTACAATAATTTTTTACCTCAGAACATAGCTGAGACAATTTACTGTATTTTTGTATATGGACACTTTGTTCTTAAAATTTACAGTTATTTCGTAATAAATTGCAGAATAATTCCGGACGTTCCGTATAGAAATTTGCACTACGATTTTCTGCTAAATATAATTTTGTATATGAATCATTATAACGAAATGAAAATTGATTTGATTGATTGATTACCAGATATTTTTAAGATTTTTAATTTTTTTTGACTATTTTTGAAAAAATAATTTTTTATACTGTAGTTTTACACTTTTTTTACATTTTTGAAAATGCGTTAAATTTCAGATTTAGGAAAAGCGGATTCAACTATTTAGAAAAATTTGTTAGTATAATATAATAAACGTATCTTTATAGTTCCGGACGGGACAACAGGGGACCCTTATACAAAAATCATTTTTTTTTCATAATTTTAGTTTCAATGATTATTTTTAAGCTTTAGAAATATTAATTAAGGTTGTCTAAAAAAACAGAAAATAACATTTTTAATCTATGTCTTTAAAGTTAATTAATTTATTTACTCAAAGTACATGAAAAATTGGTATCTTTACAATTTGCGTATGTTTTTTTTAAATGTAACCATTAACGGAATAGAATTTTCTTTTCAGATTTTTATATTTAATAATCCAAATCCACCGTTTTTCAAAGATTTAATCATTTTGAATTTTTCGTTCGTGGTTGACGTTTCTGGAAATGCCCATATGTTAATCAGTTAGAACAGTCCCTGGAAACTGCTACAAATGCTTTTAATCGGTATTAACAGATTTTTTTCTACACCGATAGTTTAGCTATTTATATGAATAGGCCTTCTATACATTTAGAGTGGACATCGCTAGTAGCAAAGTACATACTACATTTCATAAATTCTGGCATTTTTGTTTTCAGAAATCAGAGCGGTACTTGATTGCCTCGTTTAGTTAGTCCGCCCCTGCACAATTCTTCTCTGCACCGCCGCGACGGTGCAATTGCAGTTTATCCCGCAGTGCTTTTTGTAGGCCAAGATGCGTGCGCTCCACAAATGGATGGCTTATTTGTGGCTACGTGTGGCCACGGCACTCAAGGCTTCGGTGCAGGTTTTGTAGTTTCATTTGCCGTGAAGAGTGAAGATGCGACAGCTACGAATGCGTTTGTTTATGTAACAAATTGATGTTTGTTTGTGCTCTTGATGCTCGTTGCTTTGATGCAATGTTTACGTTTTTCTTAATGAACTTAGCAACCAATCAATGGAAGGGCAGAGTCGTGTGACAATGTACACATTTTCATTAGCTAATAATATATAATGAGTTATGGGTACTTCTTTCTCTTCCGAGACTCATATTTCCCGAAACAAATCCGTTGCAAGATAATTCTTTCTTTAGATTAATTATCCGAGACAAATCTTCTTCTTCGCCTAGCCAATTCTGTCCCGATATAATTCATCCATGGATTATATTTCTTAGAGACGGAAATTCCCAAATCGATTTATCGCTGCGAGAGAATTTTTCTCAAATAAAATGTTTCTCCGAAACTTTTTCAAGAGACATTTTTTTCACGAGTTAATTCTTCCCAGTAATTTCATACCAGAATTACTTTTTCCCAGATAAAAATCTACTCTTTCTGTAGATTAAATATCTGAGACAATTCTTCGTCTTCCCAGCTCCCAGAAAACTTTTCACAGAGTCAATTCTGTCCCGATATAATTCATCCATGCATTATATTTCTTCGAGGCAAAAGTTACCAAATCGACAACATTTTTTTCCAGAATCTGTTCCAAGAGACATTTCATCCCCGACTTAATTCTTCCCTTAAGTTCCCTTTTCATACCAGAATAACTTTTTTCCAGATAAAAATCTACTCTTTCAGACAATTCTTCTTCTCAGCTCCCAGAAAACGTTTCGCCGAGTCAATTCTGTCCTGATATAATTCATCCATTGATTATATTTCTTCCAGACGAAAATTCCCAAATCGATTTATCGCTGCGAGAGAATTCTTCTCCAATAATTTTTTTTTCCGAAACTGTTTCAAGAGACAATTCTTCCCCGTTAATTTTATTCTATAGTTAATTTTTTCGAGATAAAAATTTTCTCTCAGAGGCAATTATTTACCAAGACAAATCTTGGTAAATAATTGTGTTCTCTGAAAGTTTATTTCCGGAAGTAAGATTAAACATTTCCTGCTGAGATGTAGCTTCAGAAAAATCCTCTTATGATTTATATAAGATTTATTATGATTTTTATAAAAACATAATAGTAATCAGCATTTCTTTTAGTATATAATGACGATTTAAAAATAATCATATTGGCTAATTATATAATCAAAAAATTTCATATGAATTATTTATATTTTTTCAGATCAACGGCCCTGATAGTCCTCACTCTTGCGATAATATCTCCATTATCATCAGCAAGATTTGTAAGTTATAATCAAAATTTTCCATTCCATATCTGATAACTAATTGTTAATTTGTAGCATGGACTCAGACATAAAAGACAAAATGGTGCAAATATGTACTTACCCGAAAGCTTCATTAATCCTGGAGGTGATGGTGATGATAGCGACTGGAGTGAGTGGAGCTCACCGTCGGAGTGTTCGCGATCCTGTGGCGGTGGAGTTTCGTTCCAAAGCAGAGAGTGCTTGCGATTAGAGTATGTAAAACTGCAAAGAATTATGAAATGTAACTGAAAACATATTTATATTTGTAGTCAAAACGGTGCTATGGCTTGTACGGGCGGCGATAGAAAGTATTTTTCATGTAATACTCAAGATTGCCCCGAGGAGGAAGAAGATTTCAGAATGCAGCAGTGTTCGAGATTTGATAATGTACCTTTTGATGGTGTTAGATACAACTGGGTGCCCTATACAAATGCACCAAATCCTTGCGAATTGAATTGTATGCCCAAGGGTGAACGCTTTTACTATCGTCAAAAGGCAAAGGTCATCGATGGTACGAGATGTAACGATAAAGAGCTCGACGTCTGTGTAGACGGCACCTGCCAACCGGTTGGCTGTGATATGATGCTTGGTTCGGACGCTAAAGAGGACAAGTGCCGCAAGTGCGGTGGAGATGGCAGTACTTGTAAAACAATAGCTGACAGATTTACCACAAATAATTTAGCTGCCGGTAATTATATTAATTTAAATTACATTTTACATATAAGGCATTTATTACCTTTTTATGCATTGCAGGTTATAACGACATCCTTCTTATTCCAAGTGGTGCGACCAATATTCGTATTGAAGAAACGGCGCCATCAAATAACTATCTCGCCTGCAGAAATCTCTCGAGCCATTATTACCTAAATGGAAATTGGCGCATAGACTTTCCACGTCCCATGTTTTACGCTGGCTCGTGGTGGGACTATCAGCGCAAGCCAAATGGTTTTGCTGCTCCTGATCATTTGACATGTAGTGGTCCAACAACGGAATCTATATATATAGTTATGCTTGTTCAAGATCGTAATGTAAGCATTGACTATGAGTACAGTATACCAGATTCTGTTGACCAGAAAACGCCAGATATTTACACTTGGTCAAATATGAAATTTGGGCCATGCAGTGCCTCTTGCGGTGGTGGTATAGAGTCGAGACCAGTAACTTGTAACAATCGTTTTCTGGATCTAGTTGAGGTTGATTCCAGTTTATGTGATCCGGCTACGAAGCCAGCGGAGACTCAAGAATGTAATAAGGAACCATGTGCTCCTAACTGGGTGGAGGGTGAATGGGGAAAATGCTCGAAAGGATGTGGATCTGATGGTATGCAAAATCGAACTGTTACCTGCGAAAGATCTTCACCAAATGGGTAACACTATTTTCAGATCGATTTATTGCAATGTATTATAAAAGTGTATTTTAATAGTGAGACAACAGAGGAAGAGGATTCAGTATGTCTCAAGTTAGTTGGTAACAAGCCCGCAAATACCCAAGAATGTAACCGAGATGTTGAGAATTGTCCAAAATATCATCTCGGTCCATGGAAGCCTGTATGTATTATTCATTTGTTCCATAGCACGCATATTTAGCTTTGTTTTCGTATAGTGCGACAAACTTTGTGGAGATGGAAAACAAACCAGAAAAGTAACATGTTACATTGAAGAAAATGGTAGGAAAAAAGTTCTACCCGAAGAAGATTGCGTAGAGGAAAAACCAGAAACTGAGAAAACATGCATGATGACACCATGTGAAGGAGTGGACTGGATATTGTCACAGTGGAGTGGGGTAATGTTTTCACGAATTTATATGAAATCTATAATCAATTTTTATATATAAATTACTCTCCGCATTATTTTTTTAGTGTGATGCGTGTGGACAAGATGTTGAAACGAGAACTGCTATATGTTCATCAAAATCTGGAAAAGTTTACTCAGACGAATTTTGTGCACCTGAAGTTCCACTGCTGTCTAGACCATGTAAATCATCCAAATGCATTACACAGTGGTTTAGTTCAGAGTGGAGCAAATGTTCCGCAGTATGCGGTATGGGAAAGCAATCTCGCATTATTATTTGTGGTGAATACGATGGAAAAGTGGTTACTCCAAAAGATAATTCTGAGTGTGATGCATCTACGAAACCAAATAATGAACAAGATTGCGAGGGTGAGGAAAAAGAATGTCCGGGCGAATGGTTCTCTGGACCATGGGGATCGTGCAGTAAATCGTGTGGTGGTGGTGAGCGGACACGTGAAGTGCTGTGTTTGGCCAATGGAACAAAATCATCTAATTGCGACGAAACGAAAATTGAGTTCGGATCAGAAAAATGCAATACACAAGCATGCACGAATGATGAACTAATTCCAGTAGATTTAACTGCTGAACCAATTGAGAGTGAATATTCCGATGAAGAAGATTGTGATGAGGATGAAACCGATTTATTAACTGTAAAGATGTCAGAAGATCTAAAGATCACAGATGGCATAGACTTGGATGGAGATACGACAACAATTTCATCACTTATAACAGATGAATTAATGTTCAGTGATGCTCCGTCTTCAGAAGAAACAACTGTAGAAGATGGTACCACAGATATGCCATTCACCACAGTTGAGGGATCTGGTGATCTAACTGAAAGTACTGATGATACCAGTTTGGGTGTAAGTGAAGGAAGTGGTGATGATAGTACTGATTCTAGTACTCCAACTATAGAATCGTCAGAATCGTCAACTGATTCGTCCACTCCAGATTCAACGCAAACAGACTCAGACACTTCAGTTTCAACTGATATTTCCGGATCAACTACACTATCTTCTACAGCATCGGAAGTAACAGAAGGTTCTGATATTCCAACGGCATCTACATTGTCAGAAGTCACTGATATTACCGAATTATCTACCGATGATTCAACTGATGAGACAACATTAATTTCATCTGACACCACATCGTCTACAGAATCAGCAATAGAATCATCTTCAGTATCAGAGTTATCATCCATTGGTACTACAGCGGACTCCTCAACTGAATCGACGGAATCTTTACCAACTGAAACAACAACATTGGTCGTTGAATTGTCCACTATAGATTCGTCATCGGTATCAACGGAATTATCATCAGAATCTACATTGTCGACTGATGAATCATCTACAGGCGGTTCATCTACTGTGTCTTCTGATTTATCCTCTAGTGAAGTAACGATATCTACCATTGATTCATCTACCGTTGATTCATCTACGGTTGTTTCTTCTACCGTTTATATATCTTCAGTATCCACCGAATCATCGTCATCCGTTGACACATCTTCTGAATCATCATCGACTGAAACAACCGATACAACTGAGTCCACAACCGAATTTACAACATCATCAACTGAAAGCACATCTGAAGATACATCTACAGATGTTACAACTGAAAGTTCAAGCTTATCTACTGATGGTAGTTCAACAACCAGTTCGTCGTCTGAAGCAACATCTTCTATTACCGATTCAGAAATAGCTTATACAACTACTGATAAATCTTCTGACACAACGAATACCGACAACTCCTCAACTGATGAATCAACTGTGTTATCCACAATTGTTTCAGAAGAAACAGACACTACAGATTCACCAATTTCAACGATATCATCTTCCACGGATGGAACGAATGGCACTGATGACACAACAGATGTAACTGAGACAACAGCATCAGAAGATGTTAGCTCAATGTCTACTGATGGAACAGACACTACGATGCTGGATAATGAAACAACTGTTGAAACTGATACCACAGACTCAACTGATTTGCCTATTTCTACTGTTGATGCAGATACTACGAAACAAGAAGACGAAACAACAGTTGTCACAGATTCCACGGAATTAGAAAATACAGGATCAACTGAGGGATCAGATACTACAAATCACGATACCAGCATTTCTGATATAATCGAAACGACAAGTTCTATTGTCACTGATGTTTCTCCAATTGGTAGCTCAACTGAAGGTGTAACTGATTTCACTTCAATCGATTTAACATCAGGGTCGGACTTAACAAGTGATTCATCGGCTTCAACCAAATCGGTTACTACTGAAGGTGATGAACTTGATCTGTCTTCAACATCAAGTAAATATATATCCACGGAGTCATCCTTGGCCATTGATGAAACGACTGTTGACATTTGGGGATCTACCACTTCTGACGTCACTGATGATGAATCTGAAAGGAGTACACCCAATACACTTGAGGCTATTGTTACCAGAGAATCGAAATCACGCAAATGCAAACCGAAAAAGAAATCTTGCAATAAAACTGAGTTCGGTTGTTGTCCAGATAAGGTTACAATTGCCAAAGGTCCATTCGACGAAGGATGTCCAGTTGCAAAGACGTGTGCTGAAACTGAATTTGGTTGTTGTTTGGATGGAGTCTCTCCAGCCCAAGACAAAAATAATAAGGGTTGTCCAACATCACAATGTGCTGAAACTCTATTTGGTTGCTGTCCAGATAAATTTACACCTGCTGATGGAGAGGATAACGAGGGTTGCCCAGAGCCAACAACACAGCCACCATCAACCACAACCGAGAGTATCACAGAAATTACAGAATCATCCGAAGATACCACAGACAATACGACTGACGATACAATGGAAGAGACGACAGATAGCGTTTCAGATAGTGTTACAGATATTGTTACAGAAGTTACAGAAGATTCCTCTACAGAAATTTCAGAAATTCCAGAAAGCACTGAAGCTCCACTCGAGGAGGCTGTCAAATCTTGTTCATTTGGAGAATATGGCTGTTGTCCCGATGGCACAAGTGAGGCGCAAGGTGAAAACTTTAAGGGATGTGAAAATATTTTCGATGATAAGGATTGTTCTAAATCCATTTATGGTTGCTGTTATGATGGTCGCACCTCTGCAACTGGTCCTGATGGTGAAGGCTGTCCAAGTTGTACTCGAGAACGCTTTGGTTGTTGTCCAGATAAACAAACACCAGCTCATGGCCAACTTGGTGAAGGTTGTTGCTTGAATTCGACCTTTGGATGCTGTCCCGATAATATTAATTATGCATATGGACCTAATTTCGAAGGTTGCGATTGTGAACACACGCCATATGGGTGCTGTCCTGACAAAAAATCAGCTGCTCGTGGTCCGAATAATGAAGGTTGCGATTGTGAAACATCTGAACATAAATGCTGCCCAGATAAAATTACGCCAGCAACTGGACCAAAGTTCGAGGGATGTTCTTGCCAAACAATGCAATATGGATGTTGTCCTGATGGCGTCACATTTGCCAAAGGACCACATCATTACGGTTGCGATTGTTCACAAATGGAGAACAAATGTTGTCCCGATAATAAAACTCCTGCTAAAGGTCCAAATCAAGAGGGTTGCACATGTCTGGAAAGTAAATACGGATGTTGTCCCGACGGAGTTAGCAGTGCTCAGGGTGATAAATTTGAAGGCTGTGAAAATGTTAAGGAACCACCACAAATGGCATGCGGATTACCGAAAGAAACTGGTCCATGTGGAAACTTTAGCATTAAATACTTCTTCGACACTTCATACGGTGCATGTGCCCGATTCTGGTACGGAGGATGCGAAGGTAATGACAACAAGTTCGAGTCTGAAGCTGAATGTAAGGACATTTGTCAGGAATATAAGGGCAAAGAAGCTTGTTTCTTGCCTAAGAGTTCTGGACCTTGTACTGGTTACAATAAGAAATGGTACTTCAGTACTGAACGCAATCGTTGTGAAGAATTCAACTATGGTGGATGTTACGGAACCAGCAACCGCTTCGACAGTCTTCAGGAATGTCAATCTCATTGTGCAGTTAGTGAGAGCTTACGTAAGGAACTTTTCTTACTATAAATGCAATCAGTTGATAACTTGGATTCATTATTTTATAGCTGCATGCGAACAACCAATGGACGAAGGACCTTGTGAAGGAACATTTGAGCGCTGGTTCTACGATAACGAAACTGATGTCTGTCGGCCATTCACATATGGTGGATGCAAAGGCAACAAGAACAACTATGCTACTGAACCAGCTTGTAACTATCACTGCCGACAGCCGGGTGTACAAAAAGGTTTGCTTTAAGTTATATAAAAATATAGTAATGGTGGCATGTGGGTTTTTATGGAATCTTTGATAATTTTATAATTGCATTTTGGGTTTTATTTTTTAAAATATGTATTTCAATAATTTCCCTTTTACCTCCCAAATGTTCCACCTGTTTGCCTGCTTGCTGCTTGCTTCCAACGCTTTTTCCTACTTTCCCAAATATCACAAAATTGTATGCCTTATATGAAACATCCTGCATGTATCACGAAAACAAGATTATTGCTCGCTTCCTAAGCAACCTGGTGATTGCAGCGAACAACACGCACGTTGGCACTTCTCTGACAGTGACAAAAAATGCATGCCCTTCTATTACACTGGTTGTGGGGGTAACAAAAACAATTTCCATTCATTGGAGTCCTGCGAGGATCACTGCCCCAAAGAAGTTGGTAAGAATTTGCAAACCGCGTATTGCTTTCAATGTTTCGCCAATATTGTTGTGCGCTATTTTACTTGGCCAAATAAATTAAAAATTCGTAATGGTTTACTTTTCGTTAATATTAGTTAAGGACATTTGCGAAATTCCCGCAATGGTTGGAGAATGTCAGAACTATACCGCAATGTGGTATTACGATACACAAGAAGCCGACTGTAGACAATTTTACTATGGTGGCTGTGGAGGAAATGACAACAAATTCCGTACCCAGGAAGATTGTTTGCAACGTTGCGAACATAAACCTGAACAGCAACCTGAACCTGAGCCAGAAATTGCTCCAGGAACACAAACGCAGCCCGAACAAACACCACCCGAAACAAGAGAACCCGCCCCAAGCACTGGAGATATATGCGCCGCTCCAAAAGATCAAGGAAGATGTGACAATTACACGCTGGTTTGGCACTTCGATGCTAGTACATCAAGATGTTCTGAATTCTACTATGGCGGCTGTGAAGGAAATGATAACCGTTTTAATTCAGAACAAGAGTGTCTTCAACGTTGTCAACCACGTGAAACGCCTGAGGTCGAACCTTCAGCATCAGTTGAGAATGTGTGCGAACTGGAATCTGATTCTGGTACATGTGAAGAATTTGTTGTTTTATGGTTCTACGATAGCCAGAATAGCCAGTGTCGTCAGTTCTACTATGGTGGTTGTGGTGGTAATGGAAATAAATTTAATTCGTTCGAAGAATGTTCTCAACATTGTCCGAGGACAAACGTTGAATTTGAACCACGAGTCGACGAACCGGTACCAGAGCCGATACCTGAAAACAAGGTTGAAGAGAAGTGTTTCCTGGAGCCAATGTTTGGAGGCGATTGCCAGCAAAATGTAACTCGTTGGTACTACGACAGTGAACAAGGCATATGTGACGAATTTATGTATGGTGGTTGCAACGGAAATGAAAACAATTTCGAAACCGAGGACGATTGTCAAAATAGCTGCTTCCATCTGAACCCCACATGTTCTTTGCGACCAATTGCAGGACGTTGCGATGATAATTCTACTCGTTGGTACTATGATGAGCGTGCCGAAAACTGTTTCGAGTTCCAATTCAGTGGTTGTCGCGGAAATAGAAATAACTTCGTGACACGTTCAGAATGCATGCAGTTCTGCGCAAACGAGCCAGAGCAACCTGAAGAGCCTACCGAGCCCGAAGCTCCGGTAAGTATTGTGATGTCGAAAATCTTATGGCAATAACTAAAAGTATTAATGATTTTGTACAGATTTATTCCTTGTGTGAGTTGCCCGCAGAGCTGGGAGAATGTGACAACAATACGTTAGCTTGGTTCTATGACCCCGAGACAATGACATGTACTGCCTTTACTTACTCAGGATGTGGTGGTAATGGCAACCGATTTGAGAGCAAGGAGCAATGCGATCGTCAATGTGGTGAATTCAGAGGAATTGGTAAGATCAATATAAAGTATGAACTAATGTAATTAATACTTAACACAACTACTAATAGACGTCTGTAATGAGCCGGTTCAGACGGGTCCATGCAGACAGTGGCAGACCCGATTCTATTTCAATAAAGAATCTAGGTCTTGCGATCCGTTTACGTATGGTGGTTGTGAAGGAACTGGTAATCGCTTCACAGATCGCGCAGAGTGTGAAAGTCTGTGCATCGTTGGTCAAGAACCGCAACATTCTGCTAATATAGGTAAAATGTGTATTTGGAATTCAAAATTTTGACAAACAATGAAATTGTTTAATGTGTGAGATCAGGTATTTGCAAGCTGCCTGCAAACACCGGCAAATGCCATGGAAACTCGATACAGGAACGACGCTGGTATTACGACGACAGTAGGGGCAACTGTGTTTCGTTCATATATTCCGGTTGCGCCGGCAATCAAAACAATTTCCGTTCTTATGAGTCTTGTGTTAATTTCTGCTCAAGTAAGCCCATGTCTGCCGAATGGGCACTTTCACTATATGACTCCCCACAAGCACAAACTCCACTATGCACTTCACTTTAGTATATATATGCCTGCACCCTATATCCAAGCACTCTATCCATTTTATAATGCTTATTATTCTCATATATTATTTTATATATATTTGCACGTTCACACATATTAACTTAATAGCACTTTAGAGGTTTTGGGTTCATGTACTACGATGTAACACTGTATCTAATTGATATACAATATTCCTAAATAGATATCGACGAAACGAACGAAATTACGAATGAGGTTGTACCCAATAAATGTGAGAGACATGAAGAAGAATGCCGTCAACTACGCTGTCCCTATGGCACGCGCAACACAACCGTCGAGGACAATTGCACACGATGCGAATGTGAGAATCCATGTGCGGAGTATTCCTGTCCGGAGGGTCAGCAATGCGCAATCGATGTTTCCAGCGACTCATCACGCAACTTTGAGCCCGTTTGTCGCGAAATCAACAAACCAGGAGAATGTCCTCATTTCGCTACAACTAGCACTGACTGCTCCAAGGAATGCTACAATGATGCTGATTGTCGCGGAGATAACAAGTGCTGTACCGATGGCTGCGGTTCCGTGTGTGTTAGACCTTCAGAGCCCACACCACAAACCACCAAACCGACCACACCAACTCCGGTCGTTATCTATCCTGGCGAGGTTGAGGCCGCTCTGGAACCGAAAAAGCCACAGGAGGTGGATGTGCAAACATCAGTCGGTGGCATTGCCGTATTACGCTGTTTCGCAACGGGTAACCCTGCACCAAATGTGACGTGGTCTCGCAGAAATGTCGTGGTATGCCGATTGTTAGTTGTAGAAGTTTCTAGCATTCGTTCACGCTTGTACTAATTCGCAGATCGACACGAACAAAGGACGATATGTGCTAACATCGAGTGGAGATTTAACAATTGTACAGGTTCGTCAGACGGACAGTGGGTCATATGTATGCGTGGCCAACAATGGACTTGCCGCGCCGGTACAGCGTGAGGTGCAACTTCAAGTAACAGGTTTGTTTAGCGGAAACTCTAAATATTGGTGATGGTTATTGTTACAATATGCATGTTTATTTGTTTCTTTTATGTTTTTGCTTCATCAAACGCATGTGCTAATTTAAAATTGTTTTGAATGCTAATATTTGTACCGCAAAAAAAAAAAACTCCAATAACACACAGAACCCCAAACAATCCCAGCCTATGTATTTGGTGAAAAGAATGCCACACAAGTAGTGACACTGAATCGTCCTGCTTTGGTGCGCTGCCCCGCCGGTGGTTATCCGAAGCCGCATGTAACATGGTGGCGTAACCGAGATCGTTTGGGTTTGGTTGCGGATCGCTTTGAACTAACACGTGACTATGCGCTAATGTTCCGCTCCATACAACTATCCGATCTGGGACCATATACTTGTGAAGTGTACAATGGTAAAGGGCGTCCGGTATCAATGAAAGTAACCCTTAGGGCAGTCGGTCCTGCAATAGCGGTACATAGCAGGGATGAACCCTTCTTGCAGTACATTATTAATCAGGCAACTGCACCCATAACATCGAGACCCTCTTACCCCTATCGTCCGACTAGGCCAAATAGGCCACCACCACCAGTGGTGCTGGCCGAGCCCCAACCGCAACTAGGTAAGTACAAAAATGAGCATGAGTTTTTTTTTTATTTTCTGTGTAGTTGGATGTCATTCAGAGATTATAAGGTGTAAATTTAACATATATTTAATGTCTAATATTATTTATTATTTTTGATAGTGAGTGCACAGGCGGTTTTCGCACGTGATCCCAGAAACAGCTACACTTTGGGCTCAACTGTTGCCATGAGTTGTGAGGTGCAAGGATATCCAGCACCAAATGTAACATGGAGCAAGGATTCAATGCCACTGTCCGCTAGTGAAAGAATTCAGATAACGGGTAATTATTTTAGAATACAGTATATGCAACAAATGAATGTAGTCAAATTGAATACGTGTATTTTTACTACATTTACTTGCCTTTTATAAGCATTTGTATTTATTTGACATGATTTTACTACAAAATGTAATATAAACTCGTTTTCTACATATTGGTGAAATGTAGTATGGTTTTGTTCTTTTAATATTCCGTATTCACTTACAGTCAATTTACTGCGAATGTGAACATGCATAAACGGAACCTACACTCAGAAAAAGTCCTATTAAAATTAGTCAATAACAGTTATTGATTCAATGGTAGAGAAAAAAAAAATATAAACTCCAATACATTTTAATAGTATTTAATAGTACTATGTAGTATTTAATGTTATTTATCTATTAAAATAATAATTTATCCTATAACTAGTTTTAAAAGCAAAAAAACATTAATTTTATAGTACTTTTCTGAGTGTAAGCAAACCCAAGGAACTTCAAAATAAATCATGTTTCATGATGTTCAATATATACAGAATGTAGTAAAAATAAATGCAGATGTTTATTTACCTTAAAATACATATGAAATGTAGTTTTTTTTAATACAGATGCATTAAAATTGTGTACTGTAATGCAGTAAATGTATGTAGTTATTTTACATACAAACACACCTACATTAATTTAGTAAAAACATATAGATTTGCTTTTAAACCTAAATCAAATACATATCTATTTATTTTAAAGACATTTGTATTTATTTTTAAAATGATATTTCTTTCGGATTACAAATAAAAATGCTTTATTAAACACTTACTCAATTTGTAGCTGAACCCCATCGTTTGGTTATTAACGACGCTACCACCGATGATACCGGTGTTTATGGCTGCACCGCAAGAAATTCTTTCAGTTTTAATACCAGCGAAGAAAAGATCACAATCGAATGTGAGTTGAATTGATTTTAATGCAGGACAAAACTGAATACAATTTTTTTTACAGCTTCAATTCCTATTAATCCCGACTGCATTGACAACCGATACTTCGCCAATTGCAAACTCATTGTGACCGGCAATTATTGTAAAAATGCCTACTATGCCAAATTCTGTTGCCGATCGTGTACACTCGCCGGACAGTTGGGTGGTGCTCATCCGAACGCCATATAAGAAAAAAACGCGCCTGCACCGCATATAATTTTTAAAAAATATATTCCAAATTTGTAATCAAAGCACAAATTTAGTAGTTACTTAATACAGATATTCTTGATTGCATGTTTTACATGATGTATAAATTCCTCAGGCCGATTTAAGTAAAACAAACCAACAAACAAAACCACTAGATTTATATATGCTCAAACTATTTAGTAAGATCATAATCACTGCAACTGTTCATGATTGGATTCATGGTATTACGTATGTGGCTCAGTATATATAAATATTCAATTCAAACACGAAAATAGTTTCTAGAATATTAGTTTTAATATGTTCCTATTTATTTCCCCCAGTCAATACACAAACTGATCGTTACGGTATCAGTGCACAAAAATAGCAAATAAAATAAATTAAAAATCGAGCCATAATAGAATGATATATGTAAGCATTATACACCGATTTAGGTGCCCTTTAGTAACTCTTTGTTAGTTTCGCCGCATTGCTATATCAAGATTGTACCATGTAATCAATTGTTGTAAATAAACCAAAAGAATTGATTAAATACTGAAGTTGTTTTATTTTTATACTTAAGCTTATACTATAGACTGAAGGAATAAACAAAATATTTG
The DNA here is from genome assembly GCA_951804985.1 of Dryomyza anilis. Classification (NCBI taxonomy): domain Eukaryota; kingdom Metazoa; phylum Arthropoda; class Insecta; order Diptera; family Dryomyzidae; genus Dryomyza; species Dryomyza anilis. The sequence continues at coordinate 92,292,609 of OX638132.1, read as the reverse complement.
TAAAATCGCTATGACTTATGATTTTGTTAAATGGTGTCATTTGATTACTGAAATATTCTAGGCAGCATTGAATTGTTGAAAAATAAATAATTTGCAAATATAAATTTTAGAATAATATCAATTGTCACAGATAAGATTCTTAAAGTTGGCTGCACTGGATTTTATTTCGTATGGCAATACTCTATGCGCTACAAACGGTATAATTACGTATTTGATTTTTTAAAAGTTAGCGTATTCACAGATTCATGGCATTGGTACGTCAATGTATGAATACGACAGTACGGCAATTAAACTGTGAGCATCACTTTTTTGCTTGTTCAAATAAATTCAGCAAATTCTTTTATATTTTGTATTTTTTCAAAATATCATATATATTCCTCGATTTGAAAAGAAAGACGAATAAATTAGCATTTTATGTGCACTTTTAATATTCAATTTTACAATTTTTCTTCCTTTCACAAAATATGAAACCAGGGCTACTCTCAAATACAACACTTGTGGTATTTCACTTTTATAAGGGATGCAACAACAAATTGACGTTTCTGTGTTATTGTATCCATATTACTACATGGTACGAATACCATACTAAAATACGACGAACTGTGAATACGCTAAGTATTACACCGAAAAACAAATATGGTAAAAACGGAACTAAAATAACATAATTATTTTGCAACGTTAAAATTAAAAAAAATCAATATGGAAAAAGTTCATATATCAATTTCATATTGAAATGCGTATGAAAATTATTAAAAATCATAGCAATTTTACCAAGAAAATGTCAAAAATGTTATATCATTTCGTCACTATAACGAATGTGAATTTTTGATATTTGTGTTTTTTTTTTTAATTTTTGAATACAGTTTATCCTAAAGTATACTGTGACACAATCGTGCGGTTAGATATTTCTACACACACAGAAAAATACTGTTGATTATAGACAGTAAACTACTGTTATTTTATTTTGAACAAATCAACACTTTTTACTGGTATTTTTTTGTAAAAAGTGTTACTTTAAAATTGAACGAAAACATTTCAAATCAAAAAATGACGTTTAATATTTTAATTTGTCAAAATAAAAAACCAGAAAAAATAAATAGATTGCGAGCTTTCCACCATTAATGGAGTTAGTTGGCTCTGAACATTGTTTGCGATGATATTAAGGTAATAAAATCAGCATGACTTCCAGAAGAATGTGTGGAATTTTAACATATTTGCTTCTTGCAGGTGCGCTTCTCGACACGGATAATGATACGTTATATTTAGAACGCGACTGCGATGTACCTGGGCATACTGCTGAGCCCAACATTCTCGAGGAGTAACATTTGTATCACAATTACGAGAAAGATTGCGAGAAAGATTGCACGAGCTGCTTGAAAATGAATTGTGCTGGATAAGTTTATGGCCATGATACAGTACAGAACATTCACAGTGATGCTGGACAATGTCATCAATGGGAGTCGCATTGGCAACATCGACAACGACTATAAAAATTACGAGACAGCAACGCAGAGCGGTGCGCTATACCGCAATCGCCATAGACACGGAGACCAACAGGGACCATTTAGGACAAGACTGCGATGGATCTGGTCATACTGCTCAGCCCAACATTTACTATGCCTCTGGGATGCAATTTTGGACATATCCAAGCACAACAAACTGACTTTCCGCAATTTCGAGCACGACGATGATATGCTGGAGAAGTTTGTGTTCATAAAGGTTCTGTGTTGTGGGCTGGTGCAACTTACTGCTTACATTTAATAAGAAATAAAATAAGACATCAAGATTATTAGTGTTTTTTTTACTTTCAAATCTTAAAAAAATAGGTGATAAGTAGGAACCTTTGATAAATCAAAAGTCTTTACTGTTAAAACGACAGTACATGATTGTCTTAATAGAGTCGACAAGAACAACGGTCGGTTCAACAGGAACAACTGTTACCTGCATATTTGACATTTATTCTATGCAACACTTTCTACTGTCGATTCAACACTTTTTCAACAGTAACTCACTGCGGGCTCCATTTCAGCACTGAAAGCTGTCGAAATAGAGCCCAAAGTTACAGTTTTTTTTTATGTGTGTATAGCCAAAAAAGACAAAACTAAAAAGGCAAATTTGAAAAATTGAAAATCTAGTCACGCCAAAAGGGCGGATCTTTTCGTTTTTTTGCCATAACTTTTTATAGGTATAAGATAAAATAATAGTGTAAAGGCATGATTTTTTTGTTTTTAAAGTACGTATCGATTGGCAGCATTATTTAAAAATAATTTTTTGAATTTTTATCATATCCAAAAAAAATGTTTGGCAAATTATTTTTAAATAATAATGCCAATCGATAGATACTTTGAAAACAAACAATTCATGCCTTTACGTCACTACTGTATCTAGTACCAATAAAGAGTTATCGTAAAAAACGAAAATATTCACCCTTTTGGCATGATAAGAATTTGAATTTATTGATTTTTTTCGTTTTATGCTATAACTTTTTATTGGTGCAAGATAAAATAATTGTTTGTTTTCAAAGTATCTATCGATTGGCATCATTATTTAAAAATGATTTGCAAAACATTTTTCTTACAAATGATAAAAGTTCAAAAAATGATTTTTATAAATCAGTAAATTATCCACATCCAAAGATAATAATTGATGAATAAACCAAATTAAAAAAAATAGTTTTCATTAATATTTAAAGCACTTCATACTTTCAAATTTGATTTCCCAATATTTTTAAAATGCACATTCGATCTTTTGGCATGACAGTGACGATATTATATCAATATTACATGTAAAATGTAAAAAATATGAAATCGCATCAATTTTTTTTATTGAAAATGTTATGAAAATATAATATCATATCAAATTTTGTATCAAAAATGTAAAAAAATATATAAAATCATATTAATTTTATATTAAAAACTGAATTTTTTGTTCAACATTGTATATTGCGGCTTGTTCAGCCCTGTATTTGGAGCTTTTTGCATGTTTAATCATAAAAATAAAAAAATACCATCAAATTAATTGTTTTTACTATTAAAATTAGTTAATTCAATAGGCAAATCCCATTAAATATTACAACATACTATTAAATTATTTTTATGTTTATATGAAAATATTTATTTTTTGTATACTTTTGAATAAATAACCGAGTTTTTTCTAAGTAAATGAATGTAACGTAACAGTCCTTATCAAGATCAATAAATAAATATAAATATAAATATAAAAGTATTGAAATTATTTAACCTTATTTCTTTAATTTCTACAAAACGTAGAGTATTGCAATATTGACTATGACTTACCAAAAAAAAATTACACACATTACAATGCAAACTTTGAAAAATCGATATTCTACAATGTTGGACATGCGCACTTGAAATACTTTGTCGCTTCGAAATGATAACATGGTATTTTCAACACATAGTCAAATATAATGCACTGACGTTGTAATAAATTTTTCTTAACTCAAGGTTTCATTAAAAAAAAATTAAAAATAAATAGATGCATTTGTCATCAGCTGTGCAAAATCAAGGAGAAGTAGAAAGAACACCTTAAGAGTTCCACAAAATATGCTCACAATGGAGGACAGTGGCATCGATAGTGAGGATAAACTTTCACCGATATTAGATGATAATAATATGGTAAAAAATATAGAAAAGAAAATATATAACACAATTACCTTAAAAAAATGCATCTATCTATCACAGTCTGCCATTGAGGCGAACAGCAGTAATCGTGATATTTCAAACCATATGGACAACTTCGATGTAATATTTCGCAATAAAAGCACAAATGAGGAACAACGTTTGCAAAGTCCCGCAGCTGCAGAGGATGTCAGTGCACCCACAATATGCCGGACACAACCTCCAAACACCTGTCGTATATTGCAGCGGAAACTTGAACTTAAGGTGGAACGTGCCAAACGCAATTACAATCAGTACCAAGAGGATGGTGTAGGTTAAATTGTATATTACAGAGACGGGACTTTGTAATTGAGAATTGATTTTGAATTGAATTGAGCAAAACAAATTCTATTTCAAAAATAAAAAATTAGAATTGAAGCAAAGTAATTCACTTCAAAAAAAATATAAATAAATTTGAAATTTTATTTCAATTCAAATTTGTTTTGAAATAAATTGAACAAAGTATTTCAAATTAAAAAAATTTGAATTATAAATACTCAATTCAACTTATTGCTTAGAAATACTCAATGCCATCAAAAAATTTATGAATTGAATTGATTTGAATTGAATTGGATTTATTTGAATTAATTTGAGTTTTAGCAGAGCTCCCTGCAGTAAAAGTTCAAGTGGTGATAATTTCCATGTGAAATTCGCACTCCGATGCATCATTGGACATTTTTGGTTGAAATTGTTCCAATGTACACAGTTTCACATCCTGATGCGTCATTGGAAGTTTTTGGGTGCATCTGTTCAAATGGACAGAGATTACATTCAAGTGCGTCATTGGAATTTTATGTGCGTCTGTTCCAATGGGCATAGATTCACAGCCAAGTGCGTCATTGAAACATTTGTGGATGAATCTGTTCCAGTGGGATTACAGAAGCACACAAGTGCGTCATTGGAACTTTTTTGGATGGATCTGTTCCAGTGAGATTACAGAAGCACACAAGTGCGTAATTGGAACTTTTTTGGACAAATAGGTTCCATTGGGATTTGGCCAGAACCCAAGTGCGTCATTGGGCATTTTTTTGGACAAATTAGTTCCATTGGGAATTGGCCAGAACCCAACTGCGTCATTGGGAATTTTTTTGGACAAATTAGTTCCATTGGGATTTGGGCAGAACCCAACTGCGTCCAATTGTTCCAAAAAAATGTCCAATAACGCAAGCGGAGTCTGGCCAAATCCGAATGGAACCTATTTGTCCAAAAAAATGTCCAATGACGCAGTTGGGTTCTGGCCAATTCCCAATGGAACTAATTTGTCCAAAAAAATGCCCAATGACGCACTTGGGTTCTGGCCAAATCCTAATGGAACCTATTTGTCCAAAAAAATTCCCAATGACGCAGTTGGGTTCTGGCCAAATCCCAATGGAACCTATTTGTCCAAAAAAATTCCCAATGACGCAGTTGGGTTCTGGCCAATTCCCAATGGAACTAATTTGTTCAAAAAAATTCTCAATGACGCAGTTGGGTTCTGGCCAATTCCCAATGGAACTAATTTGTCCAAAAAAATGCCCAATGACGCACTTGGGTTCTGGCCAAATCCCAATGGAACCTATTTGTCCAAAAAAATTACCAATGACGCAGTTGGGTTCTGGCCAATTCCCAATGGAACTAATTTGTCCAAAAAAATTCCCAATGACGCAGTTGGGTTCTGGCCAATTCCCAATGGAACTAATTTGTCCAAAAAAATGCCCAATGACGCACTTGGGTTCTGGCCAAATACCAATGGAACCAATTTGTCTAAAAAAATGTCCAATGACGCACTTGGGTTCTGGCCAAATCCCAATGGAACCAATGTTCCAAAAAAAAGTGCAATGACGCAGTGGGTTTTGGCCAAAAGAATTTGTGCTAATTGGTATATATTCAACCAAAAACTTCGAATGATCCACCTAGATGCGTAGCTATGCCCCTTAAAACAGATTCAAATATGCTGGCCCCGGGTGCAACAGATTTACCGAAAAATATCCCATGATGCATCTGGATGCAATTCTGTGCCATTGAAATACAGTCAAGCCAAAATGTGGTGCGTGCCACTTCAATATCAATGCTTATGTATTTTAAATAGAATTGATCAATTCCAATTCACGTTTGTTGAATTGAAATTGATCAATGCCAATTTCAAAAATTTGAATTGAATTGAATAAAAGTATTTCATTTCAAATTTTTTTGAATTGGAATTTGTTTACTCAATTCAAATGAAATATTTTTCGAATTGAAATACTTTTTTCAAATGCCATTTAAATAAATAGAAATGAAATTATTTGAAAGCAATTTCAATTCATGAACAAATTTAATTTGAAAAATAATGAATTAGTCCCGTCCCGTCTCTGGTATATTATAACCTTCTACTTATCAATTTAATGTCTCTAAATAGGCTAGAAAAACTCAGGCCTCGAATATGATACCAATCAATCGACTTTCGATACCGGGAACATCTGAAAAGAAACCATTAGTGGATTATAATTCGGACAGCAGGTATATTCTATTGCTACGCACCATATTAATTTAATGTTGGATGATACTATTGTTTTTTTTTTTTTGTATTCTTACAGTGATGACCCCGAAGAGCTGTCGTTTTTTGCAGCCAAAACGAAGCATAAAAGTAAACGTGCCACAGAGTTATCCGATACCTTTAGTATACAAGAGATGACAATTGAATCCGATTTGGAGTCCGATGACAGTGGTGGTTCACAGAATCTTGAATTGCTTCCGCCTGTAGCCAAAAATAGTGTACTAGATATGTTTGCACAATGTTTTAATTGTAGATGTATTAAATCATGAAGTTTATGTTCAAACCAGATACATAATCGACTGAATAGAACATTTTATATTGTATTTAGAAGTAATTTAATGCACGTGAATATATTATAATTTTAATTATAAAGTTTTTTATTAAGTATTAACTTTAAATAAGGAAATATATATTGTGTTTTTATTTTAATTTAAATGTTTTTATTATTAAAAGAACTAATAAATCATTTGAAATGATATTTGAAAATAGAATACTTTTTATTATTTAATTTATAATGGTAATATATACAAAATATATTTAATTTCTTTACAATATAATGAATTTATTAAAATTTATTAAGTTTTGTGCATTGGTATTCAGTGAAATACTCAAAAGGACCTATAGCATATTTATATTTACCACACTTTGAATAATTTCTACCACTAAACATTTATCATTTCCAATTAAAATTGAGAGGTTTTCATTTGAAATAGGAAAATTTCATAATAAAATTAATACTTTTTATTTGAAATGACGTTAAGTCAATTTCCAAATGAGATTTTCCATTTGAAATTGAGAAATTTATAAAAGAAATTAAGATATTCCATTTGAAATTGATAAATTTCAATATATAATTTATTGTTGTTACAATTGAAATTGAGAAAAGTCCATTTATAAATGAGATTTTCCATTTGAAATTGAGTAGTTTATTAAAGAAATAAAGATATTCGATTTGGAATTGGAAAAATTCAAATAAAATTTAAGATTTTTCATTTGAAATTGAGAACAGTTCATTAATAAATGAGATTATTCATTTGAAATTGATAATTTTATAAAATAATTAAGATATTCTATTTAAAATTTGGAAAATTTAAAGAAAAGTTCAGATTTTTTTGATTTAAAATTGTAAAAAGTCTATTTATAAATGAGATTTTGATTTCAAATCGAAAAAGTTTAAAAATAAATTAAGCTATTCGCTTTGAAATTGGAAAAATTCAAAATAAAATTGAGATTTTTCTATTTGAAATCAAGAAATTTTCATTTGAAATTGAAAAAATTCGAAAAAAAATGAGGATTTACATTTTCAAATCAGAAAATTCCAAATTGTAATTTGTAGTTTTCAATTGATATTAGGAAATTGAAAATTCAATTCAATTCAAAGGCAAAAATCTGTATTTAAATTGGAATTTTCACAATTTCAAATGTTACATCTCTGAATTGGCATTTTCTCATTTTAAAATAGAAAATCTTAATTCATTTGATATTTTATAAATTTCAAATTGGAACTTTTCTTATTATAAAATCATTTTCAAATAGAAAAATTTAAGTTGAATTGGAATTACCTCATTTCGATATGAAAAAATATAAATTTCATTTAGAATTTTCTCATTTCCAAAATATAATCGAAAAAAAACTTAGAATTTTTATTTTCAAATCAGAAAATTCCAATCGTAATTTCGAATTAAATTCAATTCAAATGCAAAAATCACTATTTAAATTGGAATTTTCCCGATTGCATATGCAATATCTCAATTTGAATTGTCATTTTCTCCTTCTAAAATAGAATATCTCAATATTATTTAAAATTATCTCAATTTCAAATGTTATATATCAAATATATTTGGAATTTTCCCCATTTAAAAATGGAATTTTAGCAATATGAAATGGAAAAACTTTATTTGAATGAAAACTACCACATTTCGATATGGAAAAATCTCAATTGGACTTGGAAATGTTGCAGTTACACCATTAAATCTCAATTACGCATAACTTTTTTTTTTATACAGAAATAACTACGTGTTAAACTTCGAAAATATTTATTAAAAAAATAATTTAAATTAATGTACAAACAACAACAATGAGAAGAAGAAGATGTTATTTTCAACTAATCTCTATTTAATGTCAAACAGACACCTTGCAGCACCCAATGACTTAAGTCCTCGCTGGTCGCCAGATCAGCCTCAAAGACCAGACCAACACCCATGGCATTTCGACGCAACGATGTCGTATACACCGGAGCACGGAACGTGTTCTGCAAATAAAAGTAAATTTAAAAATGATGGGGTGCCCAAGCCATAGAAATTAAACGAGTAAAAAAGAGCAGTACTCGTAATTAAGCGCTTCATTACGACCCATACAACGATACATTAGTCCTTGTCATTTGCAGGTGGCAGCGACCAGAACTAGACCTCGACCATACCGACACGAAAGACAAGAACAACAGCAACAGCAACAACTACAGCTGTTGCTACGACGCACTCACCTGCAATTTGAGCCTGTGCACCTCTATTGGTAGCACTGATAGAATTGGCAAATCCTCGACCAGAATTTTGGGTTGCGACCGCGCCAGTTGATTAATCTCCAGGTCCCATCGAGCTCCCTCAATGTGTAGGCCAGAGATGTAGCAGCCCTGTTTGTGGGTGTTAGTTGTTTGTTGTTGTTGTACATGTTGACATCGTCGTAGTCATCGTGGGTGCAGTTAGTGTTTATTGTGGGTTGCAGTTGCAGAGTCAACGATGTGGTCAACAACAGACCGTATGCAAAATAACAGCAGCGCCAGCCAAAGAAAAACAAACAGAATAAAGAGTCTTAATTAAGAAGTATACCGAAAGAGTTTGCAGACACTTTCGCGTTGTGTTGGTGGATTTTCAAATTTCGAAAGTGGCGTTATATTGTCACATGATAGGTACTATTAGAATGTATTTAATTTGAAACCTTTAGAATTATTAGATTGTCAGAAAAAATCTCATTAAATCCCATTAAAATTTTTGTTGTATATAAATTTGTTGTTGGAAAATTGTGATTTCGACCATTGTATTATTTTTGTTGTGCACTTTTTTTTTCAATTTTTTTTTTTCGAACATTGTTATTTTTGTCGAATATTTTTTTTTTGGAAAATTGTGATTTTGACGATTTTTCGAACATTGTTATTTTTGTTGAATATTTTTTTTTTTGAAAATTCTGATTTCGACCATATTGTTGTTTTTGTGGTACAAACATTTTTTGAAACAATTTTTTTTTCGAAAAATTTCGAATATTGTTGTTTTTGTCAATTTTTTGTTGGAAAATGCTTTATTTCCCAAACAATATTTTTTCGAAAATTTTCGAACATTATTGTTTATATTGACCCAAAAACAAATATGTATATATATATTTCGAACATTGTTGCTTTAGTCGACTAAACATTTTTATTTAATAAAAAAAAAAAGATTAGGTCTGAGAGAAACCTTTACTTTTAAAAATTTTCGGTTTCGGTCTGTGAGAAACTTTTATTTTTGAAAATTTTCATTTTCTCTCAGGCCGAAAAAACACAGCATGCGCCAATCTCTTATAAAAAAAATTGGTTTCAAAATAATTTTATTTCAGTTTAATTTATTTTTATCAAGGAAAAAATTTCATCATGTATATCCATAAAGCCGCGGTAGCTCACAGGTTAGTGCGTTGGACTGCGAGCGGAAAGGTCCCTGGTTCAAGCCTGGACTGGGTATAGAAACATTTTTCTATACCGCGCTACCTCTCGACAGTAAATGGCAAACCTACGAAAGTAAAACATTTCCTATGAAATGCTCTCACCCGCCACACAGTGGAGTAATAAAAAAGTTTGATTTCGTTCTTAATCGCTTAGAATTGAAGTATTACTGATTGTTATAAAGTAAAAATGGATTCGGCCATTTTTGTTACGCCTATTTTTACGCCCCCAAAAATCTAAACATAAATTTTATCATCCACCGAAAAAAATAAAAAAAAATTGCCGCCCCCTTATAAATGTCAAATAGAAAATACATTTTTTAGTTTTCTTGACCTTCTGGGACACCCTACAAATGAATAATGATGAGGATTCGAAACGGGATATGCAATTATATTTGAAAGGCAAAGGGTATAAATTTCAAACTATATTCGAAACCTGGAACTTTAACGTCTGCAAAAAAAAAACACTCTAGTAAAGGGTTTTTCAATAAGAGCGCTACAAAAGTTTTTTTCATATCTTTCCATCATGAAATGGCAAACCTTACTGAAGAGAAATGTCAAAAGAGCGGCAAGAAATATGGTGTCGTTTGCTGTCCCTATCGCTCTACTTTTGTAGCGTCCCTGTTAAAAAGCCTAACTAACTTTTTATAAAATAGTACTTTTCTAAAAAAAGGCATGTCAAAGTAATTAAAAAGATGGCATAACGCGAAGTGTACATGAATTCGTAAAAGTGGAACACTCATTATACCCTACACCTACGAGGTACAGGGTATATTAACTTTGTGCTTATATTTTAACGCCCCTTAGAAGGCGTGTCCGGTATGGAAAAGTATATATATTATTGATCAGCATCACTACCCGAGTCCGTTTAGCTATGTACGTCTGTCTGTTTTGCTGTGATGCTGTCCGAATACAGAAAAAGTTGAGAAATACTGAACAGAATCCTATGAAATTTCGTCTCTATATGTTTGAGCCAAAAGTAGTAACTGAGTTTGAAAATGAGCCAAATCGGTCATCGAACACGCCCACCTCCCATAGAAGTCACTTTTATATAACTCTTGAGGAACTAATAACTCGAAAAGTATTCAAGATATAGTTATAAAATTTAAAAAATAAAGTTATAATTTATATAAAAATATTTTGTCTAAAAGTGGACGTGATTCGCCCACATTTTCTTTTTTAATTATTACCATGGTTTTCATAGTAAACATTTGAGCCGTATATTATTAAAATCAAATCTATGAAATATTAGCCTTACAAAATTCTAAAAATAGGCGTGGTCCGCTCACTTATATTTTTATAATTTCTTTATTAGTTACTTTTATATCAATTTTTAAATTATGGGGATATAAGACATAAATTTCTAATACGTGAATAATATTCTGAGGGTGGGGGGCTTCAGCATAATTAAGAACTTTAAAATTAAGGTATACAATTACATATTCCACATTAATATCCCCACCAAAGGTGTAGGGTATATCATAGTCGGGCCTGACCGACTATAAAAATCCGCCGCATGTGACCGAACTTACCCATGTTACCTAACTTTCTCAACTCGTTTTTATTTATAATGGTTTTAGGAAATTCTTGGAATTCTATAAAAAAAGGTATATTAATAAAATAATATGCATTTCTTGTCAGAAAAACGCATATATTTTAGAATGCGCAACATTGCGCAATTGGTAATTTTTACTACGACTTTAAAATAATGCATATTTTACGATTTTATAAAAATCTCAACTGGTTCGGGTAGGGAACATATACAAAAAGTCCAATTTGTAATCAACATCGTAATATTTTATTTGATAAATTAATGCGCTACTAAAATATCAAACCATTTCATGTTTTAAACTTGTTATTGCAAAAAAGTATTCCGTAAGATAGTACTTACTATTGGCATTCTAATCCATAATAACATTTGCAAAAAATATGGTGAGAAATACCCAAATAACGACTTGAAGTAGAGATGCAAATGAGCTTAAACAAAATATTAGAAAAATCAGATTTCAATTTATGATTTCAATGATTTTTTATAAAAAGACGCCCTACATTCTATTCTCGAAATCGCTGTATTTAGATGTATTGAATATTGTACTACACGTGAAAATTAATTTTGACGTGTTTTTCAAAGTTTGAGATTTCGATTTTTGGCCTGGTTTTTCATACAAATACTCCTCTGTGCGCCGTTCGGATTCGGCAATAAACTGTAGGTCCCACCACTTTGAGTACAAATATAACACGCACAGCTCAAAATGGTGAGAGAGCTCGGCTTAAGTCCTAATAGGACTGTAGTGCCAAACTATTATTATATCCATATTTTAAGTTTTTGATGCAAATTTTAAGTCTTTTGGATCCATATTAATATAGCTTTTAATCCATAATCCAGACATATTTCCTTGTCTTTCGTCTTTATAATTGTTAGCCCTGCTTATATGAAAGAACTCCTTTCCAGAATTCAGGTCGTAGATTAAAAATAATCGAGCTAATTTTGAAAAAAAAAAATTGATCCACATCAAAATTGTGTTTTGTCAAAATCCGAGTTCGAAAATTTTAAAATAATTTAATATGGCACTAAAATGTAAATGTTGTAATTTTTTAATTTCCTGGTTCTTTATGGTTGGTGGATCATAAATGTACTATACAATTATGCCCCTAAATGTCTATGTTAGGCGCTATGGTGTCCTCAAGTATTGAAAGGATAACCAATGTATTTAGTTATGTTGTAGCGTTTAATATTGTAAACGATTTATAAAAGTAGTTGATTCTACCTAAATAACACCGTACGACAACATTAAATGTTTTGCTGCATACAGGAGAAAATTCTAAATATTCTTAAAGTGCGCTAAAAAATAAAATACACGTGTATTGTAGTTATACCCTACAACTATGAGGTACAGGGTATATTAAATTTGTGCATATATTGTAACGCCCCTTAGGAGGCATGTCCGGTATGGAAAAGTATATATATTCTTGATCAGCATCACTACCCGAGTCCGTTTAGCCATGTCCGTCTGTCTGTCCGTCTTGCTGCCTTGCTATCCGAATACAGAATAACTTGAGAAATACTAATCAGAATGCGATGAAATTTCGTCTCAATATATTTTATCCAAAAGTAGGAACTGAGTTTGAAAATGAGCTAAATCGGTCAACGGACACGCCCACCTCCCATACAAGTCACTTTTAATTAACTCTTTAGAAACTACTAACTCGAAAAGTATTCAAGATATAGTTAGAGAATTTAAAAAAAATTGTTATAATTCACCTAAAAATATGTGGTCCAAAAATGGGAGTGAACCGCCCACTTTTTTTTTTCATTATTTCCCGGATTTTCATAGTGGACATTTGATCTGCAAATTATTAAAATCAAATCTATGAAATATTAGCCATTCAAAATTTTAAATATAGGCTTGGTCCGCCCAATTATATTTTTTTTTAATTTTTTTTATTAGTTCTTTATACTTTTATATACATTTTTTATTTATGGAGATATAAGACGTATATTTCTTATATGTAAATAACATTCTGAGTGTGGGAAGGTTCAGCATAATTAAAAATTTTAAAATTAAGGTCAAGTAAATATCCTACATTAGGATCCCCACCAAAGGTGTAGGGTATTCCATAGTCGGGCCCGACCGACTATAAAAATCCGCCGCATGTGACCGAACTTACCCATGTGACCTAAGTTTCCCAACTCGTTTTTCTGGATCAATTCGTTAAAGGGGTTTATTTGCATTAGAAAAGCAAATGCATTGAAAAATGTCGGATGTACTTCAGAGCTGTGATAACACTGAGTATGATTTTGAAAACGGTTATCTGATATCAATGCGTTTACAGCTTTTATTTGCATTTAATAATTTTGAATTGATTTTTCAAATATCTCAAAGTACCATTTCAAATGGTAATAAAACCTTTAAATGAATTGATATTGGAAAACTATTTTCATATCTATACTCAGAGTGCTCCGAGTTACAAAATACATGCCGCAAAAAAAAAATTAAAAAAAATTATTAAGAACATATGATATGCATTTGCAGTTTAAATGAAAATAAAAACAGTAAACGTTTTGATTAAAAAAAAACTGGGTACACACAAATTCGTGGAATGATCTCTAGTTTAACGTACTGATCGATTTTTTCATGTGTGCAAAATAATGCCGGACGGTGTAAAATTTGTGTCACGTCAGTGTGTAAGACAAAATTGAAATAAAACATACCGTTGGTGGTCTTTCCTCCACATCATCTGGATCTTGATAACTGGTTACACATGTATATAGCGTAGATCTATCCAAAGGCCAACCGTTTTTACGACATGCCATCTGTAAATAGTTGTACCATGTCACTGAAATTCTATATTTTGAAAATATATATTATAATAACAAAATATAACCATAAACGACGTGTTTCACCCTTAGTTGTTTTATATTTAAGTACGTTTTTATTTAAATTGAAATTAAAAACTTTTTATTTAAGTTTGGATTTAAATCCAGCTTAAATAAATTATATTTATTTTTGTTATCTAACTTTTTTTCTTCTTGTGTATGCTCTAATAATGTAATTATTGATTTTCTTCCCCGAATAAGTCAAATAAATCAAGAGCCATATTATTCAATTACAATGCCATTCAATAAAGCCAATGTGCTCTTTGAATGTCCGCCTTGACTCTTATCCGACTCTTAGCCGTAACGAATTTCTAACTTACCTGAACCAATGCTGTCAGATAACTCTGCGGAATGTGCAGTCCCGATAACCACATGACCAATGGCTCGCCAGATATGGACCAGTATTTGAATTGTGTGGAACGGCGCTGTGGAAAAAAGGATAAAATTCATCAAAAAATAATACTACTTGTTTAGCGCTGCCACACGCAGATAATGTCATAAGTGATTGCGGCCTACAGCGCTGATTGATACATTTCTCAAGAAGCTATTTGATTAATGATGGCCAGCTCCAACTTGCCATCAAATGGCAATAATGACAGGTTAAGCAGTACTTCCCGAATTGGGTATTTGTTTTCTTTTATTAACGATGACCATGCCCATGCCACCCATATCCAAATCAAGTCAAGTCAAGTCAAGTTAAGAATGTTGGCCAAAGTCTGTAACAAACTAGATGGCGCTAAATTGATTACGTACCTGCAGGTGTTCCATCCAGCCGCCGAGCTGCTTGCATGTGGCTGGCGCCAGTTTTCGCCAATCGTTTGGCAGCAGGCCATTGAACAGTGAGCTGGCGATGTTGTCGAGCACGTTGTCCATGCCGATTTCGCCGGCAATCG